>MU219496.1:257486-326756 GCA_018584345.1 Thuja plicata | reverse complement strand
TTGTAAACCTTGGATCTAGAGTTAACTTGCGATGCATGAATCAAGAATTGAACCTAAACTAGTATAAATAGATGTTCATACTCAATTGTGAGTACATGAATTCTTTATTATTGATAGCCACGAAGAGCATATAAGGAGTAGAAGGCAGAATTCATGCAAAGATTAGAAACAAAGTACATTAGTTATCAAGAACACACAAAGGCTACCGACGAGCAGATAAAGGTATTATTCAATCATGGAAGGATGATTACTAGTATGTATGAAGCTTTATAGGATCTTTTATCAGCAACTAAAGATTGCATATGTCATCAAATCAAAGACTTATGTAGTTGCATTCTAACAAGTGAATCACATCTAAAATCCTTTTGTAGAAGGTGGACTTAACCATTCTCTCTAAATCTCTTAACAGAGTGCACACTTAACAGTGTTACTAAAGTTTCAAATGAAGTAGATCTTAATAGGTCTCCACTGTAATACTCCTAACAGGGTAGGTCATCAGAAGTGACCAATTGTAAGCCTTAACCGGGCCCTTCTTATCTGGAGATAGTGAAGTTTTGTGGGTAACAATCTCCACCGCAGTTTTTACTTCCTTAACAAGAGTTTTCAGTGATATCATATCTTGTGTCATGTGTTATCTATTTTCATGAATGTTTCTGTTATGATTACATATGTATAAAAAAAGATGAATAGTTAGATAGGATAAATTACAAACTAATGAATAAGGGTTAATGGGCTAACCAAGAAAATTTTTAGAGGTACTAATTCACCCCTCCTGTCTTAGTACATCATCTCAATATAATTCCAACAATTGGTATCAGAGCTAAGTCTCTCTCTTTAAAAGCTTAAAGACTTGAGAGAAAAGATCAGAGCAATGGAAAATTTCAGACTGGACATGACTATTGAGAATGAGCAGTTACAAATACAAATAAACTATGAGCAGTATAAGGAGTCGAAGATAAAGCTGAGAAAACTTCTTGATGAAAGAAATATTATGGCAACCAGGCTGAATGAGAAAGACTACAAAGAAATGGAAATATAAGAGTACTTTGAAATAGCAGAATCATCATTGAGCAAAGCTTCAGATGCATCAGTTGAATAAATTACAAGTATGCAAGAGATCAATCTACATCTGACAGATCAAATCAAGATGCTGCAAATTGGTCAAGAGACTCAAATGGTAAAAATGATTGATGTTATGAATGATGCAAGAAAAGATAAAAATGAAAGAACACTAGCCATTGATGATAGGATGAAAATTATAGAGAAAATACAAGAGAAAGAATCAGAGATTCAAAAACTCATTGAGCATCACCATGAGGTCACCAACCAGATTATTCTTATGAGTCAAGAAGAAAATAGATTAAATACATAACTCATTGAAAGAATACAGATCATTGGTGAGCTAAGAGAAGAGAATGAAAAATGAAGCATGAAATCAAAGTCCAAAATCAACACAATGAATTAATCAAAAAGGCTAAGGATAGCAACAAAAGGATGGATGATTTTCTTGATGGACAAAGGAGAGTCGACAACTACATAGGATTAGGATACAATGAGAATGGAGAATCATCTAATTAGCCTGATAAGAGGAATTCTTTCACAAACCCAACATCCAAGAAGCTATCATGCAATCACTATGGAAAATAGGGCCACAACTCAAACATCTGTAGAAGCAAAATGAAAGGTATTTCTCAAGCACAATATACTTTTATTGGTAATTGTTATAAATTTCAAAAGAAAGGACACAAGGCACATGAGTGAAGATCCAAAGAGAAAAACCTACATGAACAAATACTATCCTACATGCAAGATGAATGGACATACACATAAGGAATGCTGGAAAAATAACAACAAGGCATGGACTCAAAAGGAAACTGATAAAAACTACAAACTAAAAAGAGAAGGTAACTCATATGTTTGGGACTATAACACATGGGTAAATTGCACAACATGTGGAAGGTATGGTCATAGTTCTACAAACTATATGAGAAAATGGACCAGAAGGTCAACAGGATGGACCAATCTGGGTATGGCATGTTTACACTATCATAAGGTTGGACATGTGATAAAAGATTGCAAAGACCATCTAAAAGACACAAATACACATCCCAATGGAAATACGATTGATGACATCAAAAGAATGAGAAACAAGATGTGGGTAAAAGCCACAAATACTAAAGGTGCTAGTACAAGAAATGCAAATGATGACACCCCATCCACTGTATCCAGTGACATCACTACATCTAACTAGATTGCACAAGTAAGTATGAAACTGCATTATGACAAGTTTTACTATACATCGGTTCCATTACAAATAGTTCATATTATAACATAGGAATGAGTAAAGATGCAATATATTATTACTTTTTAATGTATTGAAAAGAAACCATCAGTTATTGGGCATAATATGCATCGGTGAACACACATAGAAAAGTTAGTAAGACTTACCAGAATCTATTGGTCATTACACAAGCTAAGTGTAAATCGACAGATATCAGTGAACATTGAATCAACAAAAGCTATCATCGCAACCTCACCAAAAATCATCGGTGATGTCTCCAGAACCACTAGCTACCCTGATGCTTTGAACAAACATCAAAGATGTTATGAATTTTTTTACCGACAAAAGAAATCTTCATAAACCAATGAGTTGGTAAGCATTAATGACAACTTAGGGCACAAAAAGTATAAAAGCCCGACGGCTAAGCTCATTTTTGTACCCGTAATTTTTGAGTAGAGTAGAGAAATTTAAGAATAGTTTGAGAAGAAACCTAGCAGAAGTCAATCACTAAGAATTTAGATTCAAAGGCAATCACAGACATTCAGTAAGTTAATCCACTCACCGATAGCATAGTTTTGATTTATGGAAAAGCCCTAAATTGCAAAATATGATGGCATCGACTTCTAGGGTAGAGAAAATTAAGGATGAAAAGAAGAAACCTTTCAGACTTGTAAAAAGAGGAGCATGTGCCAAACCTAAGTATAAACTACACCCTAAAATATCTTCCCAACCTGATGATTCCGGAGCATTCTCCCGAATCCCACCTAGGGTTTTTTTAGTAGAGGACATAAGGTCCTACATACATAGCAAGATCTCATAGATAGGAGATCTAGACCTTGATAACACCTATAGGGAACTTTGTGACGATGCTGGAAAGCTCAAAGAAGAGCATAAACACTTAGAAGTTAAGGGACTGACAAATGCACTGCATTTTCCCAAGGTTTTCAAAATAGAGTGGATCAAAATTGTTCTAAGAAGAATCCATGACAACACTCTATGGCTGAACAAACCAAAGGCTATAACAAAGGATGTTATACACACTGTAACTAGTTATCCAACAACCGACAATCCTTGGGGTCACAAACATCCATCTCTTGCAGAAGTGGAAAGGTTAACCGGTGCAAAATCAGACAACAGGGCACTGAAAGTAAATACTATTACTAACGCAGAGCTAAAGTTTGGAGCATGTGTAGTTGGATATAAGATATTCCAAGCTCACAGAATGAACAATATTTATAGCACTACAACAAGAACAACTTATAAGATCATGAAACAGGGGAAGAAGATGGATCTGGCAGAGATCCTATTGCATCAATTTGAGGAGAACATGTGCACCATAAGGTCCTTAAGGACAAACACATGTAAGTTTGGTTCCCTCATAATGTGTATATTCTTCTACTTTGAAGAGTACTTTCCTTCAATAGGAGAAGTAGCATGGGACACAAGTAGACCAATTACCGTGCAGATAAGTGAATTCATTGAATCACTTGGTACAAATTTTGACAATGTAATGCATGAGTACTTTAAGACAATTAAGGAAATTCTACAAGCTAGGAGAAGAATTTTGGAGAGTCTAATAGAGGAATACAAAGAAGAGATTTGTTTTATGGTGGATACAGATTTCACCTACATTCAAGCTGTAGTTCCTAGGAAATCAAGGCTTTCCAAGCTTGATTATGAAATAAAAACAGGGTTAGCAATAGAATGCATTCAGGAATTGATGAATGAACCCATTAATAACAAAAAACTGAGATTTGGTACCTATGAGGAAGCCAAACAAAAGATTAAGTCAACTCTTGTTGTCAAGAAGGCTATAAAGCAGTCTAAGAAAATGGTAAAGAATCTAAAGAAGAACTTAAAAATATCTTCTGATGGAGAAGATGAAAAAGAAAGTAAGGAGGAAGAATAGAGTAAGGAGGAAGACACCGAGGGACATCTTCCCATTAGTAATACAATAGAAACAAATGAGTTAGAGGAAGAAAATTCTGATTCACCACCTCCTCCTCCAACCAAAAAGTCTAGAACTAGAAGCCAAATAGCACAAGATGCTATTCCTTCTCCCATGGTAAAAGGGAAGGTGTACAAGAGGAAATTTGCACCTCAAAAGGCTAAACAACCAGCTAGGGCACTTGCTAAGAGAAGAAAATATGTTCAGACTGAAGAAGAATTAGAAGATTCAGCAATGGATGAACCTGACACTGTTAGACTAGCAAAGGAAAAAGCAAAGGTTACATCACCATCTGATGACATTGATGACATATGTAAGTACATTTCTCAAGCTGCATCTGTTAGAAATCCAAAAATTAGGAAATGGTTACAATGGAATACAGTAGAACAAAATAAGATTGAAGATGCACTTATTGCTAAAATGTGCAAACACTATTATTTCCCACTACACTTCACTTCACAAGATTTTCCACAAGAAATTTTCAATAAGATATCCTCTAGATTCACTTTTGCACTCCATGAGAAGAAGAGGGTAAGAGAAAGAGTACTAGTCTCTCTTATGCCTCTTGAATTAACAAGAGAGGAAATTAATGAAGTCATGGAGAAATATACAAAGAAATTCTCACCAAAAATGAGAGCTTACAAATTTCTTCAAGAGAAACTTATAGAGCTGGAAGATGACTCACAAAATATGGAGTGAGACACTAAATCCTGATGAAGAGAGAAGTCCTGAAAAGGAACCTATCTACAAAATATGTAACTCAACAATTGAGTTGGAGAGTGAAGAAATACAGATCAAAGGCCAAAAACAAACATATGTTATAGATGAATATTGGTCAAACGATGGCAAATATGATCAAGTACCAGAAAGCCCCATCCACATTAACTTAGAGGACAAAGAAGTTACCAAAGAGGAACTTTCAATAAAGGGTAACTTAGATATTAATATGAATGATGATTCATGGTTAGATAGAGCAAGGTATAGAGGCAGATCAAGCAATGGAAGAGCAAGCAGAGAAGAAATATCAATTCAAGTTAATTGATAAAATTAGCCAAGAAGTGGCATTGAACAAGGTAAAAATCTCAGAATGCAGTGATGAATTAGAGCCACTAATTGCTGAGGCAATCACCTTAGTTTAGAAAATGTGCACACTGGACAAATTTGCAAAAGAAAACAGTGACAAACTTGCAGAAATTGACTCAAATGTCACAAAGAGTGCACAAAGCCTAACCTCTCATGCTGATAGCATAAAGGGACATCATGACACAGTCATAGAGGCAAATAGACTAAGGAAAGATATATGGGATGCTGAAGCACAATTTAGAGGTGAGATCATAGAACTTCAGGCACATATTCTACCAAATCTTACTATTCTATAGCAACATATTTCTGAAGCAATAAATCTGATAGCAACCTCAAAGATGTCTGTAGTAGACAACATCTATGATATACATGTACAAATTTCACTAGAGCACATGTCTCTCAAAATGTTGAAGGAGAAATGGGAAAATATGATGGAGGAAATCAAGTCCTCACATTCCCACCTTTTTGAAAAGCTGTAAGTACCTTTGCCTTTAGAATCAAAAAAGGAGGAAAAGAAAGGGAAGGAAATGTATATAGCTATGTACAATACATCTATTAGTTGAAAAAGAAAAAAAATAAAAATAAAGGATATGTATATATACTTACACTTACCGACATATACATAGGGGGAGTCATTCAAATACCTAAGGAAGAAGTATACACAGGTGTACATACTATTACACTCAGTATGTTGCACATATCATGTTTTTTATACTAATGTCAAAGGGGGAGATTGATGACATTATTTTTCCATTAGTACACTTAGTGAAAAACATTGATAGAGATCACCGGTAGACTAAAGCATTACCGGAGGACAGCAAGCATTACCGGCAAACCACAAGTAGTACCAATAAAATGCAAGCATATCCGACAGAACAAAGAGTTTGAGAAAAGCTAAGTATAGAATCAACAAGCATCATCGGCGACCACAAGAATCACCGGTGACACAATTTTCAGAACTAACTCGACAGGAACAGTAAAGGTATACCCGACGACAAGTTCAAGAAAGGAACACCGACGACCAAGAAAATCGACCATCAGAACCGACAGACAGATAAAGAACCCGCAAATTGTGGATCTAATTTTTACATGATGGATAATGCAATGTAATTCTATTTATAGAGTTTTATTTTGTTTTAAATCATATTTGATGGTCATGCAAGCTTTATTTAAATGCTTTATAGAATCCTAACAGATCTAAAGCATATCTAACTAAAGATTAAGGCCAAGTTGTAAACCTTGGATCTAGAGTTAACTTACGATGCATGAATCAAGAATTGAACCTAAACTAGTATAAATAGATGTTCATACTCAATTGTGAGTACATGAATTCTTTATTATTGATAGCCATGAAGAGGATATAATGAGCAAAAGGCAAAATTCATGCAAAGATTAGAAATAGAGTACATCAATTATCAAGAACACACAAAGGCTATCGACGAGCAGATAAAGGTACTATTCAATCATGGAAGGATGATTACTAGTATGTATGAAGCTTTATAGGATCTGTTATCAGCAATTGATGATTGCATATATCATCAGATCAAAGAATTATGTAGTTGCATTCTAACAAGTGCATCACATCTAAAATCCTTTTGTAGAAGGTGGACTTAACTGTTCTCTCAAAATCTCTTAACAGTGTTACTAAAGCTTCAAATGAAGTAGATCTTAACAGGTCTCCACTGTAATACTCCTAACAGAGTAGGTCATCAGAAGTGACCAATTATAAGCCTTAATTGACCCCTTCTTATCTACAGATAGTGAAGTTTTGTGGGTAACAATCCCCACCGCAGTTTTTACTTCCTTAATAGGAGTTTTCTACGATATCATATCTTGTGTCATGTGTTATCTATTTTCATGAATGTTTCTATTATGATTACATATGCATAAAGAAAGATGAACAGTTAGATAAGATAAATTACAAACTGATGACTAAGGGTTAATGGGCTAACCAAGAAAAGTTTGAGAGGTAATGATTCACCCCTCCCCTCTCAGTACATCATCTCAATATAATTCCAACACTTCCAAGTAGGAGGCTTGAGCTTGACAAACCGTCCGGGATTGGGAGCTAATCTAAGGATTCTTTTGAATCTTGTTGGTGAAAATGACCCAATCCCATGAAAGGCTTGAATCCTAAAACTATGGCTTGGGTAACCCTTGGGTGGTGTAAAAGTTGAATCCTTAGAGGGGGACGAGTTAATGTCCTCCTTCTAGCATCAGTTTCTGTTGACGAGACTTTCTGATTGAGTCTGCCAATAGAGGTAAGTTGTCACTGGGTACCAGCCAGCTTTATGTGTAAAAGTTGTCTTGGGAAATGAGATTCCTTGGGCCTCCATGCACGTGAGAGTCAGGTCTTGACAGTGCGGGGATCAGTTGGGAAATGTGACTATTTTGTTTGAGGGGGATAGTTGGTTATCTTAACTCATCTTCTCCGGGGATTCAAGTGAGTGGGGTTTCCTGCAAGCATGCATTTACTTAACAAATAAAATTCAAAAGATACTACAGAGTTAGAAATATTTCATCTACCTATAGTTATACTAAACATTCAAAACATTGACAATTCTCTAACACACTACACTAAATACCAAAGAAATATAAAACCATCAGTTCATATTTTATCAGTAGCAAAGGAAAGAAGGTCGTTAATCTAGTTTAATTATTAGAGCAAAGGACATGAAGAACATGTTATGCCCTACATCCCCGTCCCTACATTTTGTGTGCAAAATGTTGGGTCCCCCTTTTTTTTCTCTGCTTTTCTTTTTGTTGCAGCTTTGCCTTGTCTTTCTTTTTCTTCTTGCTTTCCTTCTCTGGGGTTTTCTTCCCCAGAGTGTGTCGTTTCCTTGGTTTGTTTTTTCCCTCCGGGATCCCGAATCCCAGAGGTTGCCTTTTGGTTGGAAGTTTGATTCCAGAGTCTAGGATTCTTTGTGATGATGTTCCTAAGTCTTAGGAACATCATCATGAGGAATCCTCGGGCCCGGAGTCCAGATGTTTTGCCTAACCCAAAATCTCCAGAGTGAGGAGGATTACTTTTTACTGTGGGTATAAATAGACTCGCCTGTCATTATCACACTTACCATGATTAAAATCTTCAAGCCACTTAGAGCAAAAAGAGAGCGATTTTTCAAAGCAATTAGTAGAGCAGTTATAGAGAGGTTTGCGATAATCAAAACTTAACACTTTCTACTATTCTCAGACGTACGCTAGTGCTCCGTGGTGGTGATCGTGACAGTTTGACGATTCGAAGCTGTTGTAGAGTTCTCCTGGTAATCTTCCCTTCCTCCGCCTTCTACGTTTTCAGGTTGGTTTCTCTGCTTCCCTCCTTTTCGCTTTGCTTTTGTTTCCTGGTTTTCTTTGTTTTTTCTTGTCTTTATTTTCATTTGCTTTGTTTCTCTGTTGTTTCTTCGATCTTCTGGTTTTTCCGCTTGCTGGTGGCTCAGCTCTGCCAGAAGGTTGTCTGCCTTTTGTGCAGGTGTAGATAATTTGTAAATATTTTGTGAATAGCCTGTAGATAGCATGTATATAATGTAAATAGCTGTATATTCTTGTTTCATCTTTGTCTGGTTTTTTCTGTGGGAGTCGTCCGTGTGTATATTCATGTATATATGTATATTTATGTAAGAAAACCTTGTATATATCCCTCCTTTCCATGTATATACCCTTCAGCTCTTTGTATATCCTTCCAGGTGGCTTGACGAGCTGGTCGAGTCGCCCTTGCTGTTGGTTTTTCGCTTCAAGTTTGCTTCGAGGCAGAAAACCACCTGTTTGAAACTTGGCTCTCGGCCAGTTTCAAACAGGAAGTTTTCTCTCTCCTCCATCAAGGCTGTCAGAGCCTCATTTATTTCCCATGCTCGCAATTACTTCTGGCCATGTGGCTTTCCCTTTTCGTGCATTCGAGCAGTCTCCTCCGCCGCTAGTGCCATCCCATCCATTTAATACTAGCGCACGTGGCGTCCACGTGGACCTAATTCCACATTCTTCTTTACTAATGGTCACTTCTTCAGGCTTTGGGTCCCTCCCCATCATTCATCCCATGTCTTCGTTAAGTGTGACAAAATTTCCTAGACCCAGAGATATAATGAAAATGCTAAGTTTATGTTTTGCTTTCCGGATACTTATGCAAAAGACTAACTTTTCAGGAAAAGCAAACGGCGCGGTGGTAAGAACTCCAGACCCCAGAGTTACTGATTTATTTTGATAAATATGTTCTGACGGTTGCTTTGTCTCACAGGTCTGGACTTCACTTTACAACCATGTCTGAAGCATCCACCTCATCTCCTCCCAGAAGTCCGGAGTTGTCATCCACAACCGAAACCAGGGCAACAGCAAAGTCTAAGATAGAGAAGGCCCTGGCAAAGCTACCCCTCACCATGAAGTATATGTAGGGTGAGGAGATTATAGGCTCAAAGATTGAGTCTTAGGTGAAATTTATGACCGATCCCAGTGTTGAAACTTGGGCAGAAATGTAGGCTCTAGTAAATATAATGCATATGCAGCAACAAGCTAGAGATACAATTGCGACTAACGTTGGAGGTTCCAAAATTCTTTGGGCAGCTTGCTTCCCATGCTCCGTGCAGTCTCCGAAGCTTGTTCTTACTCTGGCAGCCCACTATAACTCTTCTATTCGGGCCATCATGTTAGCACCAGCAGAACCGTCAGGATTCCCCACTCCACTGGTGTCCCTTGACCCAATTACTTCCCAAGTAGGCCTGGGAATCCCACAATTTGAGAGATTCTCGGTACTCACGAGGACAGAGGCCTTGAGACAATTCAACCTGCTGGAGGATGCCGCCCGGGTGTACTTGAATATTCACTGGCTAAAGGTCCCAAAGAGGGATCCAAAAAGAATGAAGATAGATATCCCCCGCTCCGAATTCAAGGAAAGCATCCAAATGGGGATGATAGCATTGGCCCAAGTATTTGGGCAGCCCTCCACCCAGGAATTTGCAAAGTGGATGTACTATATCCTCCTGGGCATCTCTACTAAGGGAGAGTTTTTCGACTGGGCGACCATTATCTCCAACCACGTCGACTCCCAGTTTTGACAGCTGAATGAGAATAAGAAGTTCTACATGACTTCTTATGTTTTCTGGGCTTTGGCCCAACAGAAGCCCCACTCTAATGGCCTACTTACAGATGGTGTTCTGAGACTTGGCTGGGGACAAAAAGCACTGTGGGACCATTTCCCACAAATCCAATGGGAAGCCAGCTTCCCTAGTTACTGCTAGGTAAATGACTCCTTCGTTTACTACCATTTGCTCACACCCACCCGAGATGCCGGATACCGCCTGTCTACTGAGGTGATGAAATTGGTTAGTAGTTATGAGCACTACTACATCCAGTTCCAGCAGCACACTTACATTAGGGTCGCCGGCTTCTCCGGGAAACCCTACTTGTTGCCCAAGCATTGCGGGGACAAGGTCGTGCTGCTGGAATATTGCCGGCAGATGATGGAGCTGCATACCCTCTTGGCCCACAAAAAGGTCCCAAAAATTTCATTCCCAATCTCCTGTGGGAACTACACCTACAATCTGGCCACTGCAAAGGAGGCAGATAATGAGCTTCAAAGTTACAACTTGCAAAAATTTTACTTGGCGCGAAAAAATTTTGATCCGCATGGCAGAATTGCAACGACACTGCCCCGGGCTGCGGACCCCCACCACGCACACATGGAAGACTTCTGGGCGGATCGCCAGGATGATATGGATGTGCGCAGCCGGCATTACAACAGAATGCCAGCCAGAATGATACAGGAGCTAAAGCTCTGGAGGTTCCTAGCGGGCTTTTCAGATGACGCCCCCACTGCAGATCCCCAATATAAGGAAAATGGGATAGATAAAATGCCACTAGTGCCAATGAATTGGGCCACCCTGGAGGACCACACAATTAAGAACTTCACTCGGGAGGTGGTCGAGAGAAGTCATGCCTATTTTAAGAAGGCATGCCCTGGGAGTACTCGCCTAGCCTCCCGGTCGATAACCAAAGTACCACCACCGGTACCAAAGTTGACTCCCGGGGCTGGGACTTCTGCACAAGGCATAGATAAAGGAAAAGGGATAGAAACAACACCCTCCACGTAGCAAGTCCCCATCCAAGAGCAGATTAGGCAATCTGTAGCGGCCTCCCAACAAATGAGGGAGTAATTGATCACAATTCTCGCCACTCCCCCGCTGATGGCCGGAACAATCCATCCTCCTTCCTCCCCATCACTAGCAGCCTTAATGGCAAAGGTGTTGGGGGTGGATCCTCTGGAGGCAGCAGCAATAGCAGATGTGGGGCCACCTTTGATCACCCTGAGGAAGAAGAAGCACATAAAACAGCCCAAGACAGAACCGGTGCCCAGGGCTTCCCTCCCAAAAGAAGTAGAGATCCTTTCCTCCAGTTCCCCAAAACTGGAGAAGAAAATAGAACAGGCAGACATCCCAGCCAGTCCCCCTGCAGAGGATGAGTTTGACATATTTGCAGCCGACGAGTTCAAGAATATGCAAGGGGACAATACACAAGCAGGGACAGAAGTCCCAGAGCAAGAACAAGAGGCTGTGAACCTGGAAGACCAGGAAGAAGAAGTTGCGAGACAAGAAGAGAAGCGAACAGAAGTAAAGAGGCCAGAACCGAAGATTATTTCTGGGGCCTCAGGAACAGAAGGTCCAGAAGTGGACCAACAACTCCCAAGTGAACAGAAGACATCCGCTGGAGAACCCAGACCTAGAACTTTGGGACCAACCATAAGCCCAGCCGCCATGTTCCAGGGGCCACTCCCGGGGGCAACCTTCAGGCAGATAATTACAGCGGCCCAAACTTTAAATCTTGGCCCGATTCCGCCCCTACTACCTACAGATGAAGCAGAAGAAGAGCAGCATGAGGAGATCCCCAAAGAAGCCGATCAGGGTCTAGACACAACAATTGATATCACGGACCAGGCTAAGGAGATGGAAATTGAAGAAGATGCTACTACAGAAGAGGTTCTGGTAAGGTGGGAAACAGAGGAAATACCTGTTGAAAAGGAGCAACCGCCACCGGACACCGAAAGAGGATCTGAAGAACAAACTCTAGCAGGAAGGCCACCCCTCCCACCTCCATGGTTGGCAGAAAGAAGAAAAAAGAAAGCCCAATCAGATCCAACAGTCCCCATCTCCCTGGCTGAAATGATGGCCTTGGCTCAGGCCCCGCCGAAAGCAAAGAAGGCCCGGACAGTTCATACCCTTCGAACTGGGCCGGGCGGAGAAACAGTTGCGGTGGTGGCAACACCTCCCCCAGACGCCGATGAAGTGATCGTGGATCCTGCGGATTACAATATCACAGAGGTATCTTTAGGAAAAAGGGGAAAGCAGGGCGAAGTGGTCTTGCTAAATGAAGCGGCAAGGGCAGTGGAGGCCCGATACAAAAAAGAGGCCCAAAGGCTCAAGGCAGAAAAGGAGAAGAATGCAAACCTCATGGGATTGCTTACAGAGCTGGCTCGACCCCTCAGCACCGTCCCTCCACAGACCTCCACATTAGAGGAATTACCATAGAGTGACATAGACTCCCTGCGAGTAATGAAGAAAAAGGCCTTGGCAGTAGACGATTGGGTCGTGCTACAAATAGGAAACACCTGGCGTTTCCTAGCAGTCACTCTCCCAAATTTATATACGGCCCGACAGATCATTTTGCAGGTGGAAGCACTGATTGAGCAGTGGGAGAGTGACGTCGAGAATTACCAGGCGTAGAAGGTAGAGTTCGAAGAGCTCCTCACCCTGGGAGAAGACATAATTTCCAAATCCAGAATTGTGGGTGAGGAATCATTTGATTTCATAAGGGCTCAGCACTCCAGACTAGACCTCACATTGGAGGTAACCAAGCAACTGGTAGAGTCTTTGCAGGAAAGGATAAATGCTGTAAAGTATTCTTTCAATGTGTACAAGTCATTTGTAATAAAAGCTTCCGGGGTTGATCCCCTTGGTACGAATACTTATACCCCCGAGGAGTCAGTGTTGGGTAATTTTGATGAAAGAATGGCATCTCGGTATCAATCCCTGGAGGGGATGGATGGGGTCTGAATGGAAAAGCTAACCAAAATGGTGCTTAAAGGTCATGATGCCGCGAAGATGGAAGATAAGTTCTGAAATAATGTTCTGGACTTGGCGGAACAGGTTGAAGTGGCCAGACACAGAAGGGCCAGCCTAAGGAAGACTGATGAAGATGGCGTTTTTCACATCCTTCGGGCCTTCAATGATAATAAACAGCCTTGAGCGTTCTCCGGGGACCGGGGAAATTTGAGCATTAAGCATTCTTTATTCTTTTGGGGACGTAAGTTCCCAGATCTCGGAGTTCCAGATCCACAATTTTGTATTCTTTAAAGTGATTTGTGTCCCAGTCCCTGAGGCCGACCGGTCACTTTTAGAGGTGGTTAATAAAGACTGTTAGAGGGTAGTTGGGCACATCAAGAGGCATTGGCTTAGCAGTTGGCTCCTGACAAGGTGATCTTCCCGAGGCACCATTCAAAGGTACACCTGGCACATTGGAGATAGGGTGCCGCATTTCTCATTTATGAGGCATGTAGCCTTGGTCCCCGGGGACCTTCTTTCTTCTTTCTTCTCTCTGGCTCCTTTCTCGAGGCTGATTCTTCCAATGTATATTCTTGTCTTCTTCTTCTGACCTGGCAGACCTATTCCATCTCCAAGTCTTTTGTAGGGTGGCGTAGGTAGTACTAGCCCCCAGATATTGTATTTTATTCAAGCGCAGTAAAATAGGGTTAGGTTTAGAGAATTGTATAAATAGGCAAGCCAGCCGATTTCCAAGGGTCGGCAAAATTGATGATTTTGTTGTCCATAAGAAATAGCAAAGTAATTTCTGGTTTTAGTATCAGAGCTCAATGCTCCATTGGTCTTGGTAGTTAGAAGCTCCCCTGGAGCCACCGTTGTATCACACACCAGCGCTTGCTGGATTGAACATTAATGAAGAAGGAAGGATTCATAGCAATGATGTTGTTAGCGTCTCTGCTTCTGAGTTAATGGTATTTCATGTTTTGATATTCTGTATGTCCTTCACTCTGATATGTTAAAATAGATTAACAACCTCTTTATTTTCGCTACTGATGAAATGCTAACTGATGGTTGTGTATTTCTTCAGTATTTAGTGTAGTCTTTCAGAGCGTGGTTGATGTTCCAAACTTTTCAACATGACTATAGTTAGATAACTATTTCTAACCCTATAGGATATTTTTTTCATTTTATTTGCAAAGTGTGGAATACTCCGGGAAAACCCTTACTATTTGGAATCTTTGGGAGAATGAGTTGAAGTAACTAGCTATCCCCCTCGAAAATAGTCACCTCTCCCAACCGAGCCCCGCACCGTTGTGACCCGACACCCAGGTGCTTGAAGGCCCGGAGGATTTATCTCCCCCGGACAACCTTTGTAGGCGGAGTTGGCCGATTTCTCTGGAACCTGGTGACAACTTATGACTGTTGGCAGACCCGGTCAGCAAAACCCCGTCAATAGAAACTGGCGCTAGAAGGAGGGCATGAACTCATCCCCCTCCCAAGATTCTGATTTTACACCTCCTGAGGGTTCCCTGAGTTGTAGTTTTAGGAGACAAGCCTTTAGTGGGATTGGGTCCTTTTCCCCAGCTAAATTTGAAAGAATCCTTAGATCCGCTCTGAATGCCAGAAGGTTTTGTCAAACTCGAGCCTCCTGCTCGAAAGAAACGGACTTCAAAATTCATACCAGCCATTGTTGTCTGGGGATCTACCATATCTCTGAATACCCAAACTTCCCAAACGGTCCCAGGAACCAATACTCAAACTACCCAACATATAGTTCCCCCAATGGCTGTATATTTTGGAAACACTGGGTCCCCAATGGGCACTTTTCCAGGCGTAATCAACGACTTACCTTCTCACCCAGAAAAGATTTGCCCGTGATATGAGCATTTAGGCTCACGGACCGCAGAAGAACACTTACAGGCATACAAAGATGTCATGAATCGACACCAGATCTAGCATGAAGATGTTGTAACCCGCATGTTTCCCTTACCCTTAGGACAAAGCAAGTTGAACTGGTACCTAAACCTTCCCGCCAACTCCATCAGCACTTGGCAGGATATGGAGGATGCCTTCTTGGCCGCCTTTCATGTGCATGTGGACCCAGCCTTATCCTATAGCCAGTTAATCTCCATCAGAAAGGAACCCAATGAACCTCTTGTAGCATTCAACCATAGGTTCTAGCATGCCTTGAAGAGGTGCACATGCCCTTTTGTCCCCTCGCCAGAGGTTACCATACAGACATACCTCAATGTGATGGACCCCTTTGTTGCCACTCTCCTCTGGAGAACAACCACCCCGGGCGACCGGGATACTTTGGAAAAAGTCTACAACCTGGCCTTAGAGTTATCTCGCAGTCTCAATAAGTCCCCGGGCGGTTTTGGACAGAACACACCTTTCAACATGATCCCCGGTGGAACTGCTTATACTGGGGGTTACAATCCCAATTTGGCAATAGGTGCCCCTTCGATGGCGGTGAATCCCCCGCCACTTTTGATAGACCAACAGGTGCGATATGTTTACCCCTCCCAAACCCAGATGGCATCGGGTCTGGAAGTCTTCCCTTGGAATCAGCCATAGCAGACACAACAGACTCAGACACAACCATCCGGAGTGCCATTCTTTCAGTCATCCGCGGCTGGAGGATTGCCACCCTCGACTCCAGTTAATCTTGTTGTCTTCCCGGGAAGCCAACAACAGCCACAGCCGTCCCATTGTGATGCTAACACTTAGTTGACCGCTGAGGTTGAGTCCCTCTGGCGAATGCTGTCCACCCTGACCATGGACATGGGTCAACTAAAGGCTGGATCCTACGCGCCCCAAAACTCAAATTCCCAAAGGGGAAACATCTTCTCCGGCCAACGAAACAACAATGCCGGGGGAAGAAACTTCAACAATGGGCCTAGGCCCAACCAACAATAATGGACTAATAACGTTAACACCAGAGGCCCGCCTCTGAACCAAAACACCAACCAAAATGGTGTTGGACCATCCCATTTTACACCAGTCATAGACTTCTAGCCCATGACTAATTGGTGTCGGCTACACGATACAGGTTCAGATAATGAGGTAAATTGTGCTACTTTGGAGAAAGTCATAATGATCTTCCAGCTGGACAGGCAGCAATCGCATGATACCACTCCCCTAGAGCCCCCTGTCCAAGAGAAAACCCACAGTGCCTTCACCTGTAATACCATTTTCTCCGGTACTCGCAGGGAAGATGAAGAAGAATCTGAACTGCAGGGATTATTTGATGAATCCATTCCACCCTTTAAGGCCAACACCTTTACCAACCCATAGGCTCCATACAACACCCGAAGCCAGGTGAGTAAAGGACCAGCTTACACACCCGTACCTCCTACCAAAGATACTCCTCCTCCCTGAAGTAATGCAACTGATCGACCTGTCCTTCCAAAAGGTCCTAGCCCTAACCAAGCGAAGGATCTCATGAAAGAAAATCACCAGTTCCCGGGAGGAAGGTTCAATATCATGAAGGCGTTAGAGCATACCACCACCTCCATGACCTTGATGGAGGTTTTGTTAAACTTCCCCGAGTAGAAGAAGTCCCTTCTGAAGCTCTTGGGGAACCCGGAGGCATTTAGCCGCCCACCTAAGACTATCGCGTTCGAAGATGCTAATGTGGCTGTCTTCCGGGGAAGTAATGAGGATCCTCCATTCCTGCTAGGCCTGAATATTTATGGTAAAAATATACACAACTGCCTAGTAGATTCTGGAGCTTCGGGTAACATCATGCCCTTATCCATTTGTCAGAAGCTCGGACTCCACCCCACCCCATCCAATGGTGCAGTGATCCAACTAAATAAGACTACCGTGAAAATGGTGGGGGAACTGAAAAATGTCTGGATACATCTTATTCAGGACCCTAGGATAGCCAGCATTATCGACATCCAAGTGGTGGACATCCCAGAGACTTACGGGATGTTACTAAGTCAGAATTGGTCTAAGTCCTTAAATGGATACTTTTCGACCGGCTTCACCCACTTGTTGCTTCCATGGGAATGAGAATCCAATCACATCTGGGTTGAAAGCAAACCCCAGATGAAACAGGCCCTTACTGAAGTCAAGAGGGTCAATGAAGTCCTTTTCTCTGAGTCTTCTCTGGGGGTGTACCGACCGCTTGAAATCCTGACATTCAATTTCATCCCCGGAGAGGACCCCATAGTATTGCAAAGAGCACGAGACTTGGAAGAAAAGGTGAGAGTTGAAGTTAACTCTCAGGGTTCAGCAGCGACCCTTGCCACACTCCTGTCTGGCACTTGGTGCCGGGTGCATTACCAAAAACATTCAGAACACAAGTGTGAGCCATGCCTATCAATCGCTAGCCGGCAGCTTGATATCCTCCGGAGTGAACATGCAACCGATTCCCCGGGACCCAGTACTTCTACAGGATGCACTCCTTTGGTGCCATCCACCTGAGAATCACAAACCGAAATGCCTCCGGGGATAAATTCCACTTTCACGCTAGTAGTCCGGGAGAAAGTTCCCAAGTCCCCCAGCATCAATCCAAAGAAAACTCCCCCTCCCCAGCCCCAGATTACAAACAATGACTTATAGACCCTTAAATTCAATGGGTCCCGATCCAAACAGGGCTGTGGGGCTGGAGTAGAATTAATCAACCCACGAGGGAAATCCTTCCTTGCGTCCTACAGGTTGTAGTTTAACTGTACAAATAATGTCACATAGTACGAGGCCTTGGTCCTTGGACTCCTATTCACACTAAGGAAGGGTATCACCCGCCCCCGGGCTCTGGGTGATTCAGAGTTGGTTGTTAAACAAGTTCGGAGTCAATACACCTCTCATGACAAAAGATTGGCCGCATACCGCAATCGGACTTGGAGCCTCATTGAAGATTTTGATGCCTTTGGCATTGACCTTATTCCCCGGCGATGGAATTATGTCCTGGATGCCCTAGCCGTTTCTGCTAGCACACTTAAGCCAATGGCTAGCTCACAACTCCAGAGATTTTCAGTTGAGATGGTCCCCACCCCCTCCATTCCAGACAATGTTACTCACTTTCAGGTTTTCAAGGACGATCAACATATCCTGGCCTTCATGGCCAATGTTGGTGTTTTCGAAGATCAGATAGTAGAGGAGCGAGACCACGATGACACTGGACAGGGTGATGAAGACGATGGGATCATGGACTTGCCCACCAACACTATCCCTAAGGGGATGGTTGCATTAGAGCGAATCTTTGACTCGGACCCTTGGGCCCATGAGAAGGTATCATCCTCCCCTGAGGGAGGAAAGTTTGAAAAGGTTAACATCGGCCAGCCAGGTGAAGAGAAAATCATCCACATAGGCACCTCCTGTTCCCCTGAGGAAAAGGAGAAGATTCTCGCGGTCCTCCGAGAATACATTGATGTGATCGCCTGGGGGTATGAAGATTTGAAGACATATGACACATCCATCATGACTCACACCATCCCCCTGAAGCTAGACGCTAAGCCCTTTCGGCAAAAACAAAGACCGGTTAACCCCCTGATAGAGCCTCTGATTCATCAAGAGGTAGAAAAACTACTGTCAGCTCAGATCATCTTCCCAATCTGGCATACTACATGGGTTGCCAACCTGGTCCCAGTCAGGAAGAAAAGCGGCGAGATCCGCCTTTGCGTGGATTTTCAAAATTTGAACAAGGCATCTAAAAAAGATAACCACCCTCTCCCCTCGCTAGATGAGGTGTTTCAGATAGTAAATGGATCCCAGATGATGTCTTTCCTGGATGGATATTCAGGATACAACCAGGTCATGGTCAAGTATGAGGATAGAGAGAAAACAACATTTACCACCAAGTGGGGAATGTTTTCATATAGAAGAATGTCTTTCGGTTTGATCAACGCAGGGGCTACCTTTCAGAAGGCCATGGGCATTGCGTTTGAGGGCCTTGTAAATCGATGCATAATCATCTACATGGATGATTTGACTGTCTTCTCCTGGGACAGGCGTAATCACGCCGCCCACCTCGCTCAAATCTATGAGAGGTGTCACCGGTAAAGAATATCCCTCAACCCCAAGATGTGCATATTCAGGGTCACCGAAGGGAGGTTGCTAGGGCATATCATCTCTGAGAAGGGTATATCCATAGACCCTGATAGAGTCGAAGCATTGCTGAATTTACAGATGCTTGGTAGCAAGAAAGAAATGCAATCCTTCTTCAGAAAAATCAACTTCGTGCGTCGATTCATCACAGGATTCGCAGAGATAGTTAAACCACTCAACGAAATAATGAAAAAGGATACCAAAATTGAGTGGAGTCTCGAAGAAAAATGGGCATTTGCCCAGATAAAACAGACCATAACGGAGGCACCAGTCCTGGCTAGTCTAGACTATTCCCTTCTGTTCTACATCTATTCGTTTGCTTCGCCGCTTTCTGCCGCGGTAGTGCTAACTCAAAAGGTTAAAGGGGAGGAATGACAAATTTCTTTCATGAGTTCCCCCTTTAAGAACATCGAAGTCTGGTATTCATCATTGGAAAAATAGGCCTTTGCTCTAGTTCACGCCGTGAAAAAATTCTGGCATTATATTCTCCAGAGCAAAGTGCATGCTATCATCTCGGACCAGGCTGTTAAATCTCTGTTGATGCAGAGTGAATTGGGCGAGAGATGGGGGAAATGGATGGCCATCCTCTAGGAATATGATTTAGAGATGCAGCCCATGAAAATAGTCCGAGGCCAGGGACTAAGTCAAACAATAGCAGAAGAGACTCCCCACATAGAATGTCATACTTATACAGTGGAGTCCATTACCCAGGATCCGTGGTATACCAATCTGGTATATTTGCTGTTGAATAACAAATGCCTGGAGGGATTACCTCCCCACAAACGCCATGCCCTGTGGATGAAAAGTGCCCATTTCATGATTGAGAATTCTGTGCTTTACCGTCGAAACTACGAGGGAGTATACCTCCGGTGCATCGATAAAGACCAAGCTATGAAAATAATTGATAAATTCTATGGACAGTTTGGAACCAGGCATGGTTCGGCTGATGCCACTGCCCATCAGATCCTCCTGGCCGGATACTATTGGCCCTGTATCTTTAAAGATGTTTACGCTCATGTCAGAAAATGCCATACTTGCCAAACTACAGTGCATCATGAGCGTAACTCAGCCATGCCTCTGCAACCAGTATATGAGGCTAGACCCTTTGCCCAGTGGGCATTTGACTTCATCGGAGAGATCAACCCCAACTCGTCTGCCAACCACCGATACATTCTGACTGCTACTGATTACTACAGTCAGTGGTCCGAAGCTATCCCTTGCAAAAACAACACGACGGACGTAGTTATCAAGTTCTTGGAAGAGAACATCGTCACAAGGTTTGGAATTCCCTTTGCTTTAGTATGTGACAATGGTCCGGTGTTTTCTTCCGCACAATTACTCGAATGGACCTACCACCGAAAGATCACATTGAAGTTCTCTAGAAACTATTACCCCCAGGGAAATGGTGTTGCTGAATCGACAAACAAGAACCTACTTGAGGTGATCAAATATCTGTTAGAACAAAATCCCTAGGATTGGCACCAAAAATTGAGATTCGCCCTCTGGGCGGATCGTATTCGTATTAAAGCCGCCCTGGGAACATCCCCATTCCGCTTGGTTTATGGTCAGAACCCTGTATTTCCAGTCAACTTACAGATCCTGATTTTATAATTTATGCAGGAATTCAACAACAGGGACAACATTATGGAGGTTTAGCTCCTGAATCTGGTGCAGATGGAGGAACAACAAGATGCAGCCCTTGAACATTTCGTGCGTCATCAAGCAGTAGTAAAACAATGGTTTGACAGAAGAGCCCAATACAAGGCTTTTCAGACCTTGAATCTGGTCCTTTTGTGGGATAAGGCCCAAGAGAAGAAAGGAAAGCACACCAAATTCTAACGGCTCTGGCTCAGACTATACTTAATCTCAGAGATCTGTGGGGAAAATACTTACCACCTCAATACCTTGACTGGAGAACCTGTCGCGTTGCCTGTTAATGGGCAGTTTCTCAAACATTACTTCAAGTAAGGGTAAGTTTGTCCAAAGTTGTACTGTATGTAAATATCCCCTTGTAAATAGTCTTGTTGGCTGCCTTCCGGGGCAGTCTCCCTTCTTGCTTTTGTTGTCTTTATTTTCAGTTTTGGTTTTCTTTTGGCCCCGGTGTTTTGCTCCATCTTGTGGGAACGGGAATGCTTCACATAACTTTGGCTTCTGGTGCAATGCCTCCGGCATGGTGAACTTTAGAATCTATCTTTATCACGGTGGAGTCAACCCGGTCTCTGGGACTGTTTGCGGGGTATGACACATTTTCGAGCAACCTCCATTGGGTGTTGTCTCCGGGAGTTTGGCAATCAGTAAACAATAATAATATAAGGAACAAGTAATCAGACACGCCGGGGGTAGATCAGCTGTACTGGTTGGTTGATCCACGTCTAAAAATCCAAAGGAATTCATTTCAGGTCTAGAGTTTTATCCTCTCCAAATATCTAAATATAGGTGGATATGTGAAAGAAGTACCGCCATTTGAATTTTAGCTAAGCTTGGGCTCAATGGTGAAAGAAGTACCACCTTTCCCACCTAGAAATAAATGAAGTAATGAGGAAAAGCAGGACAAAACTCTGGTCTCTAGGGGAAAAGTAATTAAATTGACGACTGGTTCGATGCAATTAGTACCGTTTCTCTATTTCCTCTCAGAGGTCATCGGCTTGATTTCCTTCCAAAGCACACACGACACCACTGATGAAAGGGCTACGGAATAACTCCTATGTGGTCGGGTTCTCTCGAATATGCTGCTCTCTACTTGTCAAACACTTCGGGAGGATGACTTGTTCCAGTTGTGCTAACCAGAGATTCTATGGTTCTCAAATGCGCTAAGGCATTTGTCCTAGATAGTCGCCATTTGTTATGCCCTCCATCCCTGTCCCTACATTTTGTGTGCAAAATGTTGGGTCCCCCTTTTTTTTCTCTGCTTTGCTTTTTTTTGCGGCTTTGCCTTGTCTTTCTTTTTCTTCTTGCTTTCCTTCTCTGGGGTTTTCTTCCCTAAAGTGTGTCGTTTCCTTGGTTTGTTTTTTTCCACCAGGATCCCAGATCCCGGAGGTTGCCTTTTGGTTGGAAGTTTGATTCCAGACTCCGGTATTCTTTGTGATGATGTTCCTAAGTCGTAGGAACATCATCATGAGGAATCCCCAGGCCTGGAGTCTGGATGTTTTTCCTAACCCGAAATCTCCGAAGTGAGGAGGATTACTTTTTACTGCGGGTATAAATAGACTCGCCTGTCATTATCACACTTACTGTGATTAAAATCTTCAAGCCACTTAGAGAAAAAAGAGAGCGATTTTTCAAAGAAATTAGCAGAGCAGTTATAGAGAGGTTTGCGATAATCAAAACTTAACACCTACTATTCTCAGACATATGCTAGTGCTCTATGGTGGTGATCCTGACAGCTTGACGATTCAAAGCTGTTGCAGAGTTCTCCTGGTAATCTTCCCTTCCTCTGCCTTCTGCGTTTTCAGGTTGGTTTCTCTGCTTCCCTCCTTTTCACTTTGCTTTTGTTTCCTGGTTTTCTTTGTTTTTGCTTGTCTTTGTTTTCGTTTGCTTCATTTTCGTTCACTTTGTTTCTCTGTTATTTCTTCGGTCTTCTGGTTTTGCTGCTTGCTGGTGGCTCAGCTCTGCCAGAAGGTTGTCCGCCTTCTGTGCAGGTGTAGATAATTTGTAATGTTGGAGGTTATGGAATTCTTCAGGCAACTTGCTTCCCATGATCCGTGCAGTCTCCGGAGCTTGTTCTTACTCTAGCGGCCTACTATAACTCTTCTGTCTAGGCCGTCATGTTAGCACTAGCAGAACCGTCGGGATTCCCCACTCCACTGGTGTCCCTTGATCTAGTTACTTTCCAAGCAGGCCTGGGAATCCCGCAATTTGAGAGATCCTCAGTACTCACAAGGACAGAGGCCTTAAAACAATTCAACCTGCTGGAGGATGCTGCCCGGGTGTACTTGAACATTCACTGGCTAAAGGTCCGAAAGTGGGATCCAAAAAGAATGAAGATAGATATCCCCCGCTCTGAATTCAAGGAAAGCATCCAAATGGGGATGATAGCATTGGCCCAGGTATTTGGGTAGCCCTCCGCCCCAGAATTTGCAAAGTGGATGTACTATTTCCTCCTAGGCATCTCCACTAAGGGAGAGTTTTTTGACTGGGCGACCATTATCTCTGACCACGTCGACTCCCAGTTCTGACAGCTGAACAAGAATAAGAAGTTCTACATGACTTCTTATGTTTTCTGGGCTTTGGCCCAACACAGGCCCCACTCCAATGGCCTACTTACAGATGGTGTTCTCGAACTTGGCCGGGGACAGAAAGCATCGTGGGACCATTTTCCACAAATCCAATGGGAAGCCAGCTTCCCCAGTTACTGTCGGTTAAATGACTCCTTCGTTTACTACCATTTTCTCACACCCACCCGAGATGCCAGATACCGCCTGTCTATTGAGGCGATGAAATTAGTTAGTATTTATGGGCACTACTACATCCAGTTCCAGCAACACACTTACATTAGGGTCACCGGCTTCTCTGGGAAACCCTATTTGCTGCCCAAGCATTGCGGGGACAAGGTCATGCTGCTGGAATATTGCCGGCAGATGATGGAGCTGCATACCCTCTTGGCCCACAAAAAGGTCCCAAACATTTCATTCCTAATCTCCTGTGGGAACTACACCTACAATCTGGCTGTCACAAAGGAGGCAGATAATGAGCTTCAAAGTTACAACTTGCAGGAATTTTACTTGGCGCGAAATTTTTTTGATCTGCATGGCAGAACTGCAACAGCACTACCCCGGGCTGCGGACCCCCACCACACACACATGGAAGACTTCTGGGTGGATCGCTAGGATGATATGGATATGCGCAGCCAGCATTATGACAGAATGCCGGCCAGAATGATGCAGGAGCTAAAGCTCCGGAGGTTCCCAGCGAGCTTTTTAGATGATGCCCCCACTGCATATCCCCAGTATAAGGAAAAGGGGATAGATAAAATTCCACTAGCGCCAATGAATTGGGCCACCCAAGAGGACCACAAAATTGAGAACTTCACTTAGGAGGTGGTCGAGAGAAGTCATGCCTATTTTAAGAAGGCATGCCCTGGGAGTACTCACCTGGCCTCCCTGTCGGTAACCAAAGCACCACCACCAGTACCAAAGTTGACTCCGGGGGCCGAGAATTCTGCACAAGGCACAGATAAAGGAAAAGAGATAGAAACAACACCCTCCATGCAGCAAGTCCCTATCCAAGAGCAGATTAGACAATCTGTAGCGGCCTCCCAATAAATGAGGGAGCAATTGATCACAAGGCTCGCCACTCCCCCGCTGATGGCCGGAATAATCCATCCTCCTTCCTCCCCATTACTGGCAGCCTTAATGGCGAAGGCAACGGGCGTGGATCCTCTAGAGGTAGCAGCAATAGCAGATGCGGGGCCGCCTTTGATCACCCGAAGGAAAAAGAAGTACATAAAATAGCCCAAGACAGAACCGGCGCCCAGGGCTTCCCTCCCAAAAGAAGTAGAGATCCTTTCCTCTAGTTCCCCGGAACTGGAGAAGGAAACAGAACAGGCAGACATCCCAGCCAGTCCCCCTGCAGAGGAGGAGTTTGACATATTTGCAGCCGACGAGTTCAGATTTCTACAAGGGGACGATACACAAGCAGGGACAGAAGTCCCGGAGCAAGAACAAGAGGCTGTGAACCTGGAAGACCAGGAAGAAGAAGCTGTGGGACAAGAAGAGCAGTGAACAGAAGAAAAGAGGCTAGAACTAGAGATTATTTCTGGGGCCTCAGGAACAGAAGGTCCAGAAGTGGACCAACAACTGCCAAGTGAACAGAAGGCATCCGCTGGGGAACCCGGACCTGGAACTTCAGGACCAACCGTAACCCCAGCCGTCGTGTTCCAGGGGCCACTCCCGGGGCAACCTTCGGGCAGATAATTACAGTGGCCCAAACTTTAAATCTCGGCCCTATTCTACCCCTACTACCCATAGATGAAGCAGAAGAAAAGCAGCATGAGGAGATCCCCGAAGAAGCCGATCAGGGTCTAGACACAATAATTGATATCACGGACCAGACACCGGGAGAGGATCCAAAGAACAAACTCTGGTAGGAAGGCCACCCCTCCCACCTCCATGGTTGGTAGAGAGAAGAAAAAGGAAAGCCCAATCAGCTCCAACAGTCCCCATCTCCCTGGCTGAAATGATGGCCTTGACTCAGGCCCCGTCGAAAGTAAAGAAGGCCCGGACAGTTCATACCCTTCAAACTGGGCCGGGCGGAGAAACAGTTGCGGTGGTGGGAACACCTCCCCTAGACACTGATGAAGTGACCGCGGATCCCACGGATTACAATATCATAGAGGTATCTTTAGGCAAAAGGGGAAAACAGGGCGAAGTGGACCTGCTAAAAGAAGCGGCAAGGGCAATGGAGGCCCGATATGAAAAAGAGGCCCAAAGGCTCAAGGCAGAAAAGGAGAAGAATACAAACCTCATGGGGTTGCTTACAGAGCTGGCCCGACCCCTTAGCACCGTCCCTCCATAGACCTCCACATCAGAGGAATTACCGCAGAGTGACATAGACTCCCTGCGAGTAATGAAGAAAAAGGCCTTGGTAGTAGACGATTGGGTCGTGCTACAAATAGGAAACACCCAGCGTTTCCTAGCGGCCACTCTCCCAGATTTATATATGGCCCGGCAGATCATTTTGTAGGCAGAAGCACTGATTGAGCAGTGGGAGAGTGATGTCGAGAATTACCAGGCGTGGAAGGTAGAGTTTGAAGAGCTCCTCACCCTGGGAGAAGACATAATTTCCGAATCCAGAATTCTGGGTGAGGAATCATTTGATTTCGTAAGGGCTTAGCACTCCAGACTAGACCTCACATTAGAGGTAACCAAGCAACTGGTAGAGTCTTTGTAGGAAAGGATAAACACCGTAAATTATTCTTTCAATGTGTACAAGTCATTTGTAATAAAAGCTTCCAGGCTTGATCCCCTTGGTACGAATACTTATACCCCCAAGGAGTCAGTGTTGGAGAATTTTGATGAAAGAATGGCATCTCGGTATCAATCCCCAGAGGGGATGGATGGGGTTCGAATGGAAAAGCTAACAAAAATGGTGCTTAAAGGCCATGATGCCATGAAGATGACAAATAAGTTCTGAAATAATATTCCAGACTTGGCGGAACAGGTTGAAGTGGCCAGACACAGAAGGGCCAGCCTAAGGAAGATTGATGAAGATGGCATTTTCTGCATCCTTCAGGCCTTCAATGATAATAAATAGCCTTGAGCATTCTCTGGGGACCGGAGAAATTTGAGCATTAAGCATTCTTTATTCTTTTGGGGATGTAAGTTCCCGGATCCCGGAGTTCCAGATCCACAATTTTGTATTCTTTAAAGTGATTTGTGTCCCGGTCCCCGAGGCTGACCGGTCACTTTCAGAGGTGGTTAATAAAGACTATCAGAGGGTAGTTGGGCACATCAAGAGGCATTGGCTTGGCAGTTGGCTCATGACAGGGTGATCTTCCTAAGGCGTCATTCAAAGGTACACCTGGCACATTGGAGACAGGGCGCCGCATTTCCCATTTATGAGGCATGTAGCCTCGGTCCCCAGGGGACCTTCTTTCTTCTTTCTTCTCTCCGACTCCTTTCTCGAGGCTGATTCTTCTGATGTATATTCTTGTCTTCTTCTTCTGACCTGGCAGACCTATTCCGTCTCCATGTCTTTTGTAGGGTGGTGCAGGTAGTACCGGCCCCCAGATATTGTATTTTATTAAAGCGCAGTAAAATAGGGTTAGGGTTAGAGAATTGTATAAATAGGCAAATCTGCCCATTTCCAAGGGTCGGCAAAATTGATGATTCTGTTGTCCATAAGAAATAGCAAAGTGATTTCTGGTTTTAGTATCAGAGCTCAATGCTCCATTAGTCTTGGTAGTTAGAAGCTCCCCTGGAGCCACCGTTGTATCACGCACTAGCGCTTGCTGGATTGAACATTAATGAAGAAGGAAGGATTCATAGCAATGATGTTGTTAGCGTCTCTACTTCTGAGTTAATGGTATTTCATGTTTTGATGTTCTGTATGTCCTTCACTCTGATATGTTAAAGTAGATTAACGACCTCTTTATTTCTGCTACTGATGAAATGCTAACTGATGGTTGTGTATTTCTTTGGTATTTAGTGTAGTCTTTCAGAGTGTGGTTGATGTTCTAGACTTTTCAACATGACTATAGTTAGATAAATGTTTCTAACCCTGCAGGATCTTTTTTTCATTTTATTTGCAAAGTGTGGAATACTCCGGAAAAACCCTTACTCTTTGGAATCTTCGGGAGAACAAGTTGAAGTAACCAGTTATCCCCCTCGAAAACAATCACCTCACCCAACTGAGTCCCGCACCGTCATGACCCGACACCCAGGTGCTTGAAGGCCCAGAGGATTTATCTCCCCCAGACAACCTTTGCAAGCAGAGTTGGCCGATTTCTCCGGAACTCGGTGACAACTTATTACTGTTGGCGGACCCGGTCAGAAAAACCCCGTCAACAGAACACAAAGCATAAAATACCATTAACCCAGAAGACATAATGCTAACAATAGCATCGAGAGATTTATTCCTTCTTCATTAACATGTTTTCCAGCAAGTATTGGTGTGTGGTACAATGGTGGCTCTAGGGGAGCATTTAACTTCTAAAATATTAGAGACCATGGAGCATTGAGCTTTGCAACTAAGAACTGAGAAAACCAAATTGCCATTAACTATGGATTGAAAAATCATCAATTTTGCTAACCCTTGGAGTGAGGTCAAACTTATTAGTTATACACATCACTTGACCTAAACCTAAACCCTAATCTATTTTACTCTTTACAATATAATATTATTTTGGGTGACCGATACTACCTGCACCACACTACAAAAGACCTTGAGATGAAAAAGGTCTGTCATATTAGAAGAATAAAAAAAGAAAATAGGAGTGGAAGAATTAGCCTTGAGAAGAGAGTCGACAGAACAGAAGAAGAAACTCGATCCCTTGGGGATCGAGGCTACATGCCTCATAAATGGGAGGGCGACTCACTATCTCTAATACACTAGGTGTAGCATTGAAGCGATGCCTTGGGAAGACCATCTATCTTAACACTCTCGTTGAGCTAACATGCTTTGTTGTGGTTACCTATCTTCTACCAACCTTTATTAACTACCTTGAAAGTGACTAGTCAGCCTTGGGAACCAGGACACGGTCACTTAAAGAATACAAAAATATAGCATCCAGAATTCTAGGATCTGGGAACTTACATTCCAAAAGAATGAATGAATGCAAAAATACATCTCGCGACGAGAGTCCCCTAGCTCTGAAGAACTTTTATTACTTATGATTTTTCTCAAGCTTCCAACACTTGGCCTATGCTCTCTTCATATATCTCTTTGATACTGTTGCACCGACTAAAAAACAACCTCCAATGCTTCCTCAACCTCTTTGTCCCCACTTTGGAATTCATCCACCATCTTAATGGCATCATGTGACCGGATCATTGTCTTTGACAATTTGGATAACCTACCCTGGTCAAAATCTCTGGAAGGAAGATATAGGGACTCCATCCATTCATCAAACTTGTTGAGGACATATTCCTCTGGGGTACATGTCCCGGTGGTGAAGGGATCGACTTGCGATACTCCAACCATGAATGCTTTAAACAGACCCATTGGGTATTGGGTGGCTGTCACTTTCTCTTTCAAGGCCTTAACCAGTTCCTTGCATACCTCACCTTAGAGGACAAGTCTAGATTACTGGGCCTAGAGGGAGTCATATGACTCATCTCCCAAAATTCCCGCTTTTGTGGTGACTTCTTTGCCTATGTTGTGGGTCTCTTCTAGCCCGACCTTCCATTTTTCATTCTTCACTAGATCTTTCTCCCATATGATGGTAGAGCCATTTGCCTGGCTAAGAAGAGAATCAACCTGATAAAGGTCCGGGAGGGATGCCGCCAAAAATTGTCTCATGGTGTTCACTTGCTCGATGGCCCACCCATCTACAGCTCGTGATTTCCTTTTCATAATTCATAGAGAGTCCACATCACCCTATGCAAGTAGCAACCTGGAGGAAGGGGTTCCAGGGTGGACTTCAGACAGAGGCTGTGACAGTTTTTCCAGAAGTGCAAGGAGATTGGCATTAGTTTCTCCTTCCTCCTTCAGATTTTGGCCCTGCTTTATGTACCTAGCCTTTATTACATTGGTGGCCTCCTTCAGTAGATCTAGCTCACCTTGTTTATCTCTCCTCCCCAATTCTACTTTTTCTATGTTATAATCTTTAGGCATTACAACTGCTGCATCTGCATTTACTGGGTGTGTCGTGATGGTCATGACTGCGCTACCTGTCCGACCATTTTAGAGAGTATGGATGATCCGTTCCTTCTTGGGATTTTTGACTTCTACATTCCTAGCCATCATTTTGGCCAATGAGAGTGTAGCACCCAATTTTGTCACTAGGGCTTTCCTTTTCTTTGATTCCACTAGCCATTGGGGTGGCTAGGGTGGTTTTCCCATTAGCACTTGTTCATTGGGATTTCTCTTGGAATCTGGTAGTGCATTCTCAGAGTGTATGTTATGTTCAGGCTCTTTCTCCATCTCTTATTCTGGTTCCTCTTATTCTCATTCCTTTTCCATTTCTTGTTCTCCAAAACCTTGAATGATTTCTGCCATACTAGGGTCTTCTATTGTACTATCTAGAGCCTTTTCTCTGGTCTCTATATCAACTGTATTTTTAGTGACCTCTTTGTCCCTTCTGGTATCAGCTCTTTCTATATTTTCATTAATCAGAACCTCCTGATCAATCTTTTGTTGTTGCTCTTGGGCCTCATCGGCCTCATGTTGGGGCATGCTCCTCCACCAGGACATCCTCTAGAGGTGGGTGAGGTCTCTAGAAAAAATTTAGCAAGGTAGCAACCATTACTACCTCACTGAATGTACTCCGGGGCACCTGATCACTTGGAGTAACCAAAGGCATTTGGAGCGTGATGGTCGGGGGTACAGTTCTTCTTGTGGGTCTGGGTTCCCTGATCATCGGTTGCTCATCTATGTGTTTCCTTGGTGTATTCTCGGTCTCCAGGATTGGTATCTTCTCCTGCTCAGGCCCTGTTTGCATTTCTTCCTGAGCCTCTTGATCTGATGTATCCTTTTCTTCTGGGACTTCCTTTTCCATGGGGACCTCCTCCTTGTCCTAAGAAGCGATCTCCTCCACCGCATGACCTATACCCTATTGATTTTCCAGGAGCTCCTCCACTGAGAAGGTGTCATTTAAATCATTATGCAGGGGCAAGGAGTCTGAAATATCTTCTAGTTTGGGAGAATCCAAACTGACATCTACTGGGGTCATCTCAGGTATACTAGGACTGGTAATGATGCTTGGTGTTGGGGTCACCTTTTTCTTTTTCTTTCTTACCAGTGGCACCCTGATGTCTAGAATACTAGTAGACTCCACCTCAATGAAAGTTTGTCTTCTCATCATGGTTGCTAATGACAAGGATTTCACCAGGTGAGCAGATGTCATTGGAGCCACAAGGAGGCCAGAAGATACCTGCATGCTTATTCATTGGTTGACCATCATTGATGCCTCCATTTGTTGTTGTAACTATGCCATTAGAAGGGTGGGGACTTGTGGAGGCACCTTGGGGACCAGGACACCCTCTTTTTCTTTCCCCTTACTTGTACTTGATTTAGCAGCTGCGACAGATGAAGAAGGTCTTGCACCGGCTGAAGAGGGAGTAGCCCACTTGATTGTTGGCTTCTTTCAGGTTCTCTTTGGACATGCCTGGGTGAAATATCGATGGCTTGCCTCTATAATGGGGTGACATACCCCTTCAATTGTTAGGTCCTTAGGGGTGGCCCAATCCACCGAAGGAAGGTCTAACTTGTCTAACCCTTGTTCCTTATATGCTAGATCTTCCTGCGGCCCGTCATCTTTAAAACCCTTAGAGAAAGTCTGAAGGTCAAGTGCTTTCATGAGCCCTTTTATCATCTATGTGTGAAGTCTTCAATATCCTCTTCATGTGGTGGATATGCCTAGGGTAGTGCTGTGGCAATCTTCCTGAGGGGATCCTAATTTTTCTGGGTGTGGTGGAATTCCACCAGCACCAAGCTCTTTAATTTGTTGTCGGCCTCTCGGGCTACAGCGAGGCTGCATGTGTAATTCCTGCAAGAGAGTGGGAATGAAACATTGATGACCTTCTTTAATGTGAAGAAGGTGTGTAGATCCATCATCTGCTGGTAGAACTCTAAAAGAATAATCCTATCCCCGCAATATTGGGGCAGAAGATGGGGCTTCCTGTTGAAGCCTGTCACCCAAATATAGGTGTGATGTCAGAACTAGATGAAATAGCAGCCATAGGAGATGACCAGAGTCATTGCTGCCTATGAGAGTCTATACCCAGAATCCTGAGTAAGTGTTAGAATATTATTATAAATGAAAGCATCATTTACCTGGCAGAAATTTGAGAAACTAAATTCCCATTGCACTTGGGGATAATGATCCCATGGTGACATTTGGCCTAGCCCATTTCCAAGCTCTCCAACTATGCCCAAACCCAGAAAAGCTGGCCTTTGTTGTGCTAGTGCCCATAGCACATATGATGTCATATAAAATTTGGAATTCTGGGCCACGCTCTTCACCTATTTATCTACGTGATTGGAAATGATGGTCTCCCAGTTGAAAGTATGACTGCGAGTAGTGATGCAATACAGAAAGTAGTACATCCATGCTGAGAAATCCCGAGCATGGGGCAATCCAAAAATATTGCATAAAAATATAATGCCTGCTTGGATGGGCTCTTTGAACTCCACATGGTCAATTTCCAACTTCATTCTTTTGTAATCCCTTTTTGGGACTTTTAGCCAGTGGCTATTGATATATTGTTGGGAAATAACCTCAGCACCCTCAAACTCTTGCAAGGTCTAGAGTCAATTCTGGATAATGGATCTATTAAATTGTGGGATCCCCAGCCCTGAGGTGAAAGTTTCCCCATCCAAGGTGACAATGATTGCTAGGTACTATAGCGCTTGGGGATCCAGAAGTAGGACGGTCTGTGTCGGTGAGTTGTATAGTGCTACCAATTGGAGTATTAACTCTAGTGATTGCACAAAACAAGGGAATTTAGCCACCTTGATAATACTAGAGGTGGTGATTTGAGTTGCCAGGTTATATCCAATGGCCCTTAGTTTATAGATGGCTTGAATCAAGCCTTGCATTTCTACCCAAGGTCCTGGCCCTGCGTCTGTTATCGCCTAAACTCTGGACTCAATTTTTGATCCCACAATGACACTGTCCTTGGGATAATTAGAGGTGAAGGGTAGCTTTTACAATAACCTCTTGACCTTAGTCTTGGTGGCCACTCAGCTTGAAGTGGTAGGTAGCTCCGAGCTAGAAGGAGGGGTGATCACTTCAGACATCTTTGATGAATTCATCCACAACTTGCAAGACTAGAGAACCATTAGAACATGATATATAAAGAATATTAGATTTCTGGGGAAATTGTCACCACCCTGCATTTGTTCAACAAGTGTTAGCATACATCCAAAGTCCAGGGATACTTTTAATAAACATGAATAAAACTTTGGGGATATCAAACCAAATGATGAAGGGGGAAACATAGGAAAAGGAATTACATAGGGCCTAAATCCCAGATAATCTAGCCATTGTTGGGCCGATGTGACCAGTAAGAAACTGTATTCGGCTGATGTGGGTTGACATGTGGTCAGATGGCAGGTGACATAAAGGCATTAATGGAAAAAAAGTGGGCTGGCATAGGGTAAAATAAATGCCAGATGAGACACAGTTTGAATGCCCGCTCATGGGAATTAATACCACCATTAAGGCCATGAGACGGAGGAGAGAGAAATCTGCCATGGCTTGAACCAGTGAGGTGCCGAGTTCAAACTGTGGTGACTCTGTCTCAATGAGCTTAGAAGGATATACATAACATCTACACATAAACATAGAGAGATGAAACATATATATATGTGATATACACATCATTTATAGATTTTTACAAATTTAGACAACCAAACACATATATACATGAACCAGACTGAAACAATGTACACTATCAACATTAGTCTATAGCTGCGTAGGAGGTGGACAACCTCCTCGCAAGGCCAACCCACCAATAGGTGGCAAAACCAAAAGAAAAACATGAAACACACAACCAACAGAACCAACAAAGACCAAAAAATCAGAGAAGGAAAACAAGGAGAACACAGAAACAAACAGAAACTAGAGAGCCTACCTAAAATCCGAAGAAGGGTAGGAGAAAGAGCACACCAGGAGCACTCCTGTAATAGGTTTGAACTTCAAATGACCATGAATAGGCACCTTGAAGCAACTGGTAACAACCCACTAAGCACAGAGTAATCACCGCTTAATCATAATGTGGTCACCTAAGAATCGCTCTGAATGCCCAAGTGTTTTATCATGGTAACTATAAAAGTGGCATGTAATTTTTGTTTATACCCAAGGTAAAATCAAGTTACCTCTCTTTTCCTGCAAACTTTGGAATAGGCAATCCTCTAGACTCCAGGCCCGGGGATTCCGTGCCACCCTACCTTCTTGCGAGGAGAAGACATCACGGCAGAGAATCTAGGAGTCCAGAATCTGGCTCTGGAAAGAACAACCAACTCTGGGATCGGGTTCCAAAGACATGAAAGGCAGAAGCAGAAGGAAAAAAACAAACCTCATGGGAGGGAAAACCCAGAGAAGAAACAAAGAAAAACAAAGGTAAAGAAAACAAGGCAAGAGCCAAAAGCAAAAGGAGGGGACCCAACATTTTTCACACAAAATGTAGGGACGGGTATGCAGGGCATAACAACTATAGTCTTGTGGGATCCATCCCCACCATGGTTTTTCCCTTAACTTCAACTCCACAATAAACAAACAATATGTTACGGTGTTATGCTTATTTACTTTATGTTGTTGTACTTTGTTTTTCATTATATATGTTTAGTGGTTTGTGAATCTGAATAATAAAGTTAAATTTTATAGAACCCTGATTCGATGGGGACTTCTGATGACATGTAACTGATTGAATGTTTGAAGATGTTAAGTTGATCACCAAAATGAAGAAGGATAATGAAATAAATTAAATGAGTTAATAGATTGTATTTTCATTAATGTCAGCTTGATATAATCTATTCGGTGATATACAAAGTGTCAAAGACTTTAGAGAATCAGAGAGATAAAGATTATTCTTTCTATAATGAATAAAATGTTAGGATTGGATAATACTAAGAGGGGGGTGAATCAGTATTATTGTACTTTATTAAATTCATCAACCAATTAAATATTAACCATAAACTTGTAGTAAAGAAAAGAACATAAGAAAATGACATGGTACTCATAACACCATATTTTGTTTTTGAGGAAACCTTGCCGAAGTGAAAACCCCGATGGGGATGGTACCCACAAGCATGTACTAAAGTATAATGTCCCTATTAGGAGACCTGGCCTTGTTAGGATCTAAATATTACATAGCACATTTCCTTGTTAAAGGAATTACAACCCTGTTAAAGATTCAGAACACCCTATTAGGGGCCAACTGAGATTATAGCTCTTACAAAGTAATTCAGGTTACAAAGTGTTCTCAGTCATGAAAAAAACAAGTAACACTGGTGCTTAGATAGTTCTTTTATAGTTCTTCAATGATCTCTATCATTCTCTACTCTACTATTCACTCAACAACTCATCCAACTAACCATCAAATTCCTTACTTCTATCTTTATAAAAAATATCTTACATATATATCTCACAACTTTACAAAGTCGGCTCCCAAAATGAATATTACAAATATTACAAGTTCATCCTTCAATATAGAATATATTTAATATAGTAAATATAAAATGCATAGTTGGTGCTATTATATAGTCAATGTGTAGGTTATCAACAACCAAAATCCAACTTTGATTGCCTGGATTCCAAGTCATACTCCCTCAATCTTCGCTACTGTCCAACTACTCTGTATCGTTGTTCTTCTCTAGTCTCTCTATCTTCAATTCTTTATAACTCACCGTAGACATAACCAAAACCAAATCAATCTTTGGTGGAAGGTATATATACCCGATACTATCTTCCTCTAAGCTCTCTATCCCTAATTCATAGATCTCGATCTTTGACATTCAAAACACTTATGTATCTCTACTTCTATACTTAATCAATTTCTGAATCATCAAAACTTATCTTTATAGGAATCAATCTGAAACCCAGATGTGTTGCCATAAATTAAAACCAAAAATTGAATCAAATTTACACAAAATTGATCACTTTCCAACAATCTTTCTCTTTGGCGTTGATGGCAACACTTAACAAAAAAATAATTGTTGCAACAAAACTGTCTCCTCTATAATCTTCATTTCCTCTTCTTGTCTCTTTTCCATTTTATTTTCCTATATAATTTTTTCTTTTCTCTATTATATGTATATTTTTTTTCTAATCTTCTCCCTGTTTGAAAACAATGATAAAGGTGCATACAAAATAATAGGTTTTAGTGCTTTCTCACCAGTTTTAGAATATCCTGAAAAGAATCTTCCAAGATCTTGACTTCTGCATTCCTTGTTTTGAACAATATTTGGCTAATGTCAATTAAGTCATTCAGTGAAAATGATTTGGTCTCAGCTTCTTTCAATTCTATAGGCATAGATTTAGTTAGTGAATCTGTCACTTTCTCCAAGTCTGAGAGATGAACTTCAAGTATGGATAGCTTAGGAGTGATAAATCTCTTCAACAAATTAAATCTTGTCAGTACTCTCCCTTTCTCATTATCCAATACACTGAGTTTAGCCAAAATTATGGTGACTTCCATGTCTAACTCTGTTGTGGATTGTGAAGATGTTTCACAACCATCCATCATACTATTCAGAGTTTCCCACCCTTTGGCAATAATGTCTTCTACATTCTGAACATGCCTAATTGGGTTCATGCAATAACTAAACAGCTTTCTCCAATGTCCAATGCAACTCCTTGCATTTGTCAAACAAGTTTTCACAATTCCTAAGTCCCATGTGATAGACTTGAAAACTTCTGCTAACTTCTTCTCTGAATAAGTCTTCTTTTCCTTCTCCTCTGCAATCTTCATCAAATTTTCATAGTGCCCATCAAATTCATCAAGTTTTATTCTCATATTTTCAATGTTATCTTTGTGTTGGAAAACAATAGGTACTTAAAGCAATTTTTTCACAATATCAATTGATCTAGTAATTACTTTAGCCTTTTTGTCTCCTTTCTGTTCTGATCTTTCCTTGGCTTTGTTCAATGTAGTAAATTCCAATTTGACCAATTCAAATTCATCCATACTATCAACATTTAAATCACTGCTTTCCAACAATGAAATGGATGATGTGTTTACCTCTTTCTTTTCATCCTCTTGTTGTTTTGTCTTTTGTTCTTCTTCCTTCTTCTGCTCTTCTTCCTCTTTGTTTTCAAATTTATCTGCTATAGAAGTGTCCATACTCCCTGCAAAAGGGTCCTTTTCATCTTGAGAAGTGTCAAGAGTCACTGCTACACCAGAAACATAGAAATCTGGTGGTGGATCTACTTCTCTCTTCTCAATAGTTGTCTTTGTTGCTTTTGAGCTTTCACCCATTCCCAATTGTGTAGGAAAAGTAGTCTTAGGAAGTGAAGGCTTATCAGAAGTTGTATTCATCAATATCTTCTCTAGTTCCTTCTGAATTTCCTCAGTGACTTCATCATACTTCCTTGTCATGATTTTCGACAACCTTACCTTGGTCCTTAAGAGAGGTTTTAATTCCTTGTATATTCTATCCCTTTCTTGTACGGATATCACAAGAAGCATGTTATCAATTTCTTGATTCCTGATTGCATCATCCTTAATCTGTGCTACATGTTTTCTTATCTCCAATCTCCCATACAAGTCTATAGATATACTTCCTTCAATTTCTAAAAGATTCTTTGTGAAAGTAAGTAAATGTTCAATCACAATGTCTTAAATCTTAAGCTTGTCTGATTCTTCATACTTGCCTTAGTATTTATCAATTATGACTAATTTACCTTATTCTTTTTCTCTCTTCTCTATCATCTTCATGTCAGGCTTCCGCAAGTGCTTCTCTATTTTCTTCTCTTCTCTCACTGTACTCTGCTCTTTAGGTGATGTCTGCATGCTTGATCTAGTTACTCTAGGAGTAATGTTCTCTACTTGTGCTATTTGTTGTTGCAGAGGAGGTGGACTGTAACTACCTCAGAAGTGGGAGGAGTTTCATTAATTCCACTTGCTAGTCCAAGAGATCTTTTTTTCATCTTATTTTTCACTTCTTTCAATTCTTCTTTTGTCAACCCACATTTTACACCACATTCATGTACAAGGTTCTCAATCTTTCTTTTCGTCAGACCTCTAGTCTATTCTTTTCTCACCTTTGCTGACTTCTCCTCATATGTTCCCCATATTTCTTCTGATGGATCAAATTCTAATGCAAGAACATGTTCTACTTGCATGGTAAGTACCTCAGAACTTACTTCATAACTCATGGGATAACACCATTTGTTTCTAGGTATGGCATCTTTAAAATGTACATAATTAGTTTCAGCCATGAAACAGATTGTATCCTTGTAATTTTCAACAATGTCCTCATGTATCCTACATCTGGTTTTCATCTGTCTCTATAGGATCTTAATCATAGAAAAAAATTCTCCATCAACCCAAGTAGTATTCTATCTCTTGTAGCTCTGTGAAATTATAATAACAGTAGGTATCCCAGATTTACAACCACTAAGATGTAAGCCAGGAAGTTTGTGCTCAATATGAATAAACATATGCATAAAAAATGAACCAAATCTGAAGGTCTTAGTTCTATCCTTCTTTACTAGCTTCACATTTTCAAGAAATTGTTGTGCCAAAACTTTGCATAGGTTAAATTTCACATTCTCCTTCACCATTCTCCATGCCATAATGATCACTCCTACAGATACTGCATTAGGTCTGCTGCTATAGTAGAATTTGTATCCAAGTATCATAGCAATCGATCTCACATCTTGTTGAAAGGTGTCATTCTGTCATTGCCCATCTGTCCCATTTGGAATGAGTTAGGGTTTCAACTTCTTTCTTTACATGTTTCTCTACAATAGGGATGACTCTGATGTTGTCCAGTCTAGTGATTTAATGAATTAGGTCACTACAAATCTTCACAGGTTGATCACCTATCCAAATAAATTGATCATGAACCCTGCTCAATAGTATCTTAAACCATTCATCTTCATCAAGTTCACATAACTCCAAAATTTTAATTATGCTTAACTAATCAATGTGTTTGTATTATTCTTTCATGATTCCATTATTAGTCATATTCTCTATCTCATTTGATATCTCATCAATTCCGAGTATATCATACTTACAATGTATGTAATCCCTAATGTGTTCTATGTGTAATATGTCATATGCAGTTTGAGAAAATGCTCCTTCCGGATCATCTTCACAGGACTAAAATAGATGTTTCTTAAATTTGTACCTAGGTCAATTTACAACATAAAAAATAATAGGTGCATCCATAGCTAGATTATGTAAATACATTTCTTCTACTAAAATATGAGTTTATGCTTCAATTCATTATGCACAACCAATGTAGAATAGTCTGAATCATTTTTCTCTCTAATTTTCTTAGCTCCCTCTTCATAAAATGGTAAAAAGATAGATCATCAAATGGTGCTTTATACAAGTTTATGTCATCAATTTCACTTTTACTCAAAAATGTCCAGTGGACTGTTAGATCTCGCGAACAAAATATATGCGTCGGCTAATGTTGTGGTCTTAGATGTATGTTCCATGATGTTGGCTAAGTTCCTACCTAAGCTCGCTCGAGCTATATCCATGAATTTTAGGGAAGGATATATTCTGATGTCTGTATCCAATGCTCCCCCTAACGCCATGATCGGCCAATTAGGTTGATTCTATTTTTCTACCATCAGGTGAAGATCTAGTAGCCTCTACTGACTCTCCCTGAACTGATGTCTCACTTGTTTCTTTGATCTTCCATATCTTACCACTATTTCTATCTTTTGATTTCTTAAAACAACTTTCAAAATCACTCTTCACATCTGCAACACTCTTATTAGTATCATTTGCATTTTTTGTGAATTCATAGGAGGTGGTACTCTTCTATTGTCTGATCTATTATGCCTCCAAAACTTTTGTATATGCCCTAGATTATTGCATTTGTAACATATAGGAGGTCTTATTTCTTGATTAACTTGCATCTTATAGTAATTCACAATGTGTCCAATGTTATTACATTTGTAGCATGCAGGTTTCACTGTAGATTCTCTTCCATTGTCTTATCTATATCCAGATTGAATACGTTTTCTGCATTCTTCTTTCTTATTCCCATATCCATTATAGTTAAAACAATAACTAGAAAAAGTTCTAAAAGGGGCATTACCTCTACAGTCTCTCTTCATGTGTCCAAATCTGTTGCAACCAAAGCATCTACCTCTGAAGGGTATGATCTATTCTTTGGGTTCTTCAATAGAAGGTTTCTCAGCATCAATCTTCTCATTTGATTTCTCTTCCTGATTCTTTGAACATTCAGCTTCATTGAAGCCAATACCAGTCATATCACCTTTAGGTTTCTATTTGTCTCTCTGTTCATCAATCAAATAATTATTGGTGTGAAGTTTCTCAATGTGTTTCTTTGCTTCAACAAGTTCACCGTTTATAATTTGATTGTATTTCTCTATCTCCAGATACTTGTTCTTGAAGTTTTTAGCCTCATTCTTCATTTGATCTAATGCACTCTTTAAAGCTTCTTCAACTTTATTTTTTGCATCCTTCTGTACCTATATTTCTTTAGCCATAGTCTCATTTTCAAGTTTCAGAGTCTCATTCTCTTCTTTTAGTTGCTTCACCTGATCTGAATTGTCTTCATTTGAATCCTCTTTTATTCAAACCATAAGATCTTGTCTTTGACTTCTAGAAATCTCAAGTTGTTCTTTGAGTTTTTTTATAAATTTCTCAACTCTTCGCATGTTGAATCTCAACTCTCCATTTTCTACTTTTTCTTTTTCAAGGTCTTCAAGTGCAACATCAAAGTTTTCTCACAAACTATCCAAATCCATTCTAATCTCCCTCAAGCTATTATAATTTTTCTCCAAGGGCCAGAAGCTCTGATACCAATTGTTAGGATTGGATAATACTAGGAGGGGTGGGGGTGAATCAGTATTATAGCACTTTATTAATTTCTTAAACCAATTAAATATTAACCATAAACTTACAGTAAGGAAAATAACATAAGAAAATGACACAGTAATCATAACACCATATATTTTTTTCGAGGAAACCTTGGCCAAGGGAAAACCTCGGTGGGGATGGTAGCCACAAGCATGTACTAAAGTATAATTTCCCTATTAGGAGACCTAGACCTATTAGGAGCTGAATATTACATAGCACATTTCCTTGTTAAAGGAATTACAACCTTGTTAAAGGTTCACAATACCCTGTTAGGGGCCAACTGAGCTTACATCTCTTACAAAGTAATTTAGGTTACAAAGTGTTCTCAATCATGAACAAAACAAGCAACACTAGTGCTTAGATAGCTCCCTTGTAGTTCTTCAATGATCTTTGTCATTCTATGCTCTGCTATTCTCTCAAAAACTCATCCAACTAACCATCAACTTTCTTACTTCTATCTTTATCAAAAAGATCTTACATATATATCTCACAACTTTACAAAGTCAGCTCCCAATATCAATATTACAAATATTACAAAGTGAGCCTTCAATATAGAATACATTTAATATAGTAAATATAAAATTCATAGTCGACGCTCTTGCATAGTCAATGTGTAGGTTATCAACAACCAAAATCCAACTTTGATTTCATGGATTCCAAGTCATACTCCCTCAATCTTTGCTACTGTCCAACTACTCTATATCGCTATTATGTTGTAGTCTATCTGTCTTCAGTTCTTTATAACACTCTAAAGACATAACCAAAACCAAATCGATCTTAGGTGGAGCCCATACATACCCCATATTGTCTTCCTCTAAACTCTTTTTTCCCTAATTCATCAATCTCAATCTTTGACATTCAAAAGACGTTTGTATCTCTGCTTCTATACTTAATCAATTTTTGAATCATCAAAAATTATCTTTATAGGAATCGATCTGAAACCTAGATATGTTGCCATAAATTAAAACCAAAAATTGAGTCACATTTACACAAAATTGACCACTTGCCAACATAAAAGACAAGTATTCACTATGTTACTTCAAACACCATCGGTCAGTAGAAACTGATGGATAGAGATCACCATCAGTCAAGTCACAGTGATGTTCAAGCAAAAAAATTGATCAGTAGAATCAAACATACCCGACAGCTAGAATCATAGTGTAAACTGACGGAGAATCCTGAGGAGAATTAGAGTGTTGAGCGACGCTATCAAATATTTAAACACCAAAAATAACTAAATTTCAGAAATGACAAAATATCTAGCTAGTAGAGCTAAATATAGACTTAACTGGTAATTATCATTGTTTTCATTGACAAGATAAGCCAGAGATAAGTAAGGGATTTAGAGTTGTTTTATCCAATTGGCAAGAAGATCTTAGCGAGACAAATCAAGATTTTCTCTTTAAATCTAATTGCCTAATATTATGGATCATGCCAAGATCAAGAAAATCAAGAACCTAACAAAGGTGATATCATGTCTATAAAGAGACAATGCAATTCATTACGAATGGTGGGGAGAGAATGAAAAAGAGGATGCTAAAGAGAAATTGATTAAGATCAACTTCATATAGTCCTGATTAATCAAGCTAAGGAAAGAGCTAAATTTTTCTATGGACACCAAGCAACATAGCACAATATCACCGAGAAGAATCAAAGTGGAGCAAAGGTATAAATAGAGATATATTGATCAGAATAGTTTTATGAGATTATAATAGATCTGAAAATCTGCAAGTATAAGTTGTTTATGTGAACATATCATACTATTTTAGTTTAACCATTGATTCAGAAAGTCTCTTAACTAAGCAAGATTTAAAGACCCTTTCTATATTGAGGTACATCCAATGGAATATCAAAAAGTTTGATCATGAAGATAGCATGAGATGCCAAATACCAAATGATAGGCCAAGTGAGTGTTTGACCAAAGATGATAGCATGAGATGCCAGATATCAAGTGATAGACTAAACTTTCAAATTCTCTAACAATGTCACACCTAATAGTGTGTTTGTAACCTTTAACGGGGTTGGGTCTTCACCGAGCTCACTTTAGAAGAGTGAAAATTTTGGGTTACTGGTCCCAAGTGGTTTTTCCCATAACAGGGTTTCCACATTAAAAATCCATGTGTCAATGTGTCTATGAGTCATTACTTTAGTGTTTTGCATTTCACACAAATTAATTGGATTGATTGGTATACTCTAGATAATTTACTGTCTTTCGGTAAATTAACAGACTTCTTTTCAGTAAACATATAGTATAAGGTTTTGCAAAGCATTCTTGGGAGTATTAATTTGATAAAAGTATTTGGAGGCATTCATATTATAGCACTAAAGATAACTAGAGGATTAATATTGTGGTACTAAGTTTTAAGTGTTTATTATTGGAATATTTTTTAGGCCACTGATTCACACCCCCCCTCTCAATTATTACTAACAATTGGTATCAGGGCTTGTGTGCTTAGAAAGGGAGTTTAACAGCTCAAGCAAAAGATCACAAGATGAGCAGATGAGATGTTCCCAAGTTGAATAAAGACAACTTTGCAGCATGGAAAAGAAGAATAAGACTCCACTTATCAGGTATTGGAAATGATATTGTTCAATACTTAGATATTGAATATGTGTTTCTTACAGGACCTCATACTCTTGAACAATTAAGAGTTAAGCATGAGAATAATTTCATGATGATATAACTTGCATCATCACTCTCTGATTCTAAGTTTGATGATGTCAAAACATGTACCTCTGCTAAGAAAATGTGGGATAAGTTGAAGCTGGTACATGGAGGAGATGCTAATGTACTAAGAGAAAAGGTAGAAATCCTAAGAGGAAGGTTTGATGACCTAAGGATGAAATATGGAGAAAATATCACTTAGTATAGCTGCAGTATCAAAGAAGTAGTAAATGCTATCCAAGGAGTTGGAGGTATAATTGAAGAGGAGACATTGGTAAGTAAAATATTAAGAACCTTACTACCTATATATACTATTAGAGTTTCTGCTATTCAAGAAATGAGAGCAGTTGTAAACAATACAGTTACTCTAGATAGTTTGATTGGAAGACTGATATCATTTGAGATGAATAACTTTGATAATAGTGTCTTACCATCTGTAGAATCTCCATTCAAATCTTCTTTAAAGATAAGTAATTCAAGTCATAGACATGCTATTAGAAATGATAGTGAAAGTGATAAAAAAGAAAAAAGGACTTGATGAGATTGAAGCACTAATGGACAGAAGATTGTAGAGCGACAAAGGTAAATACAAAGGTAAATTACCACTCTTATGTTTCAATTGTAAAGAGTTTGGACACTTTTTTGCAAGATGTCCAAACCATAGAAAAGATGACAGAGGAAATGACAGATCATATGAGAAGAAGTTTTATAGAGGTGATAATAGGGATTACCAAAGAAAATGAAAATCTGAAAAGAGAGATACCTGAGACTACAAGGACAAAGGGAAGAAAGCTTGTTACCTAGCTAAAAACATAACTGATGACACCAACACTGAATCAAAAGAAGACATCGAGATGGTATTTGTAGCCATGAAGTATGATTCAGATGAAGAGGAAGAAAGGTATGTAGAAACTACACTCATATCTAAATTTAGTAAAAATGATGTCTAAATCATAGATAGTGGTTGCGCCCACCATATGACTACTGATAAACAAAAGTTTGAGACTTTTGAATACTATAATGGTGGTTCAATAAGAATGGGTAATGATACACCTTGTCCAGTTGAAGGTAAAGGAACCATGATGTTGAATAACCTAATAAAATGTGAAAATGCTTACTAGGTTAAAGGAATGAATTAAAATTTGTTTAGTGTTTCTAAGTTGAGCAATTCAAGACACAGAGTAGCATTTGAAAATAAGAAGGCAAAGATATTCAATGAATTAGGAAGGTTGATTGGTATCGGTGAGTAGACAAAAGGTAACCTTTTCTATCTTGATGACACTAATAATACTTGTTTAATGTCTAGAAATGAAGACATATGGTTGTGGCACAAAAGATTGTGTCATGTGAACTTTGACAATGTGATAAAGATAAGTAACAAAAGGAATGTCAGAGGCTTACCAACGATGATTAAGCCTGAGCATATCATGTGCAAGAATTGTAAAAAGGGTAAGATGAAAAAGTCTAGTTTCAAGAGTAAAACCCATACATCAAATTCCATTCTAGAATTAGTCCATATAGATCTATGTGGATCGATGAGGATAAAGAGCTAGTATGGAGATAGGTATTTTAATCTTTTTTTTTTATGATTATTCTAGAATGATGACAGTAATGTTTTAAAAGATAAATCAGAAGAATTTAAGATGTTTAAATGGTATAAGGATATTGTAGAAAAACAAAGTGAAAAGAAAATGAAATGCTAAAGGTCAGATAGAGGAGGGAATTTACATCAGATGAATTCCCTGACTAATGCAATGAACATGGAATCAAAAGACAGGTTTTTGCACCAAGGACACCACAACAAAATGAAATTGTTGAGAGGAGAAATAGATCAATTGTTGACTGTGCAAGAACATTGATGATTGAGAAAAGCATCACTCAAACTTTCTAGAGGGAAGCTGTCAGTACTATTGTCTACACATTAAATATAGTACAATTGAAGAAGGACACAAATAAGACACCTTATCAGCTTTGGTATGATCACACACCCAATTAAAGTTACTTTAGAATCTTTGGTAGTCAATGTTATATTTTGAAGGATAATAGAAATGGAAAACTTGACTGCAAAAGTGAAGAAGATATCTTCCTAGGGTACTCAACCAAAAGCAAGGCTTATAAATGTCTTAACAAGTCATCTAACAAAATCATTGAAAGTGCAAATGTGAAAATAGATGAATTTGTAGAAAAGAATGATAAGGAAAGAAAAAAAGAACCAGAGGACTACAACAGATTTGTTTATATAGAACCTGGCACTCTACCTAAACAATAGTGTGTCACTCCCAAGCATCAGAACATTGCAACCGAGCATTAGGCTACAATTACTAAAAATCATCATAATACTCAAGATGATGTTCCAAACAATGAAGATGAGAACAAAGGTCGATAAGCTTATCAGAATGATGAACACAGAGATGAACCAAAACTTGCCAAGTATGTCAAAAGAAATCATCCAATAAAATCAAATCATAGGAGACAAGAAGGCTAGAACAAGAACAAGAAGTAAGTCACTGAACACAAGATGTTTACTTTGTGATTTTGAGCCTAAATTAGTTAACAATGCACTTGAGAATGAAGAATGGGTCAACACTATTAATGAAGAAATATAACAGATTGAGAAGAATAGTACATGGACACTAGTACGAAGACCAGATGACAAGAATGTCATCGCCACCAAATGTATATTCAGAAACAAGATGAATGAGAATGGAGAAGTCACTAGAAACAAAGCAAGATTAGTATGCAAGGGATATGCACAAGAAGGTATTGACTATGGTGAGACCTTTGCACCCATTGCTAGACTAGAAGGAGTTAGAATCTTACTTTCTTATGCTTCATTTAAAGGATTCAATGTATACCAGATGGATGTCAAATCTGCATTCCTAAATGGAATACTTGAAGAAGAGGTGTACATTGAACAACTAGAAGGGTTTGTTAATCCAGATAAGAGAAACATGGTATGTAGACTAAAGCTTTGTATGGATTGAAAAAAGCACCTAATGCATGGTATGAAAGAATTCACTCCTATCTCATTAGCATAAATTTTTTTAGAACAAGTGAAAATAGCAATCTATACTTAAAAGAAGATACCAATGGTAATATTCTGATTGCTGAAATTTTTGTTGATGATATCATTTTTGGGGGAAATAAATTGTTATGCAAATCCTTTGCTAATTAAATGAGAAAGGAATTTGAAATGTCTATGTCTGGGGAGATCAAATTATTTCTTGGTCTACATATTCTTGAACAAGATGCAGGCATTTACATCACTCAGTCCAAATACATCAAGGAAGTGCTGAAGATATTCAAGATGGAAGATTCCAAACCTGTTGGAACACCTTTGGCTACTGGCTGCAAGCTAACAAAAGAGGACAAGAAAAATGAGTTAAACCAAACCTTATATAGATCAATGATTGAAAAACTGATGTATGTTGTTCATAATAGACCAGATATAGCACATGCAGTGGGGATAGTTGCAAGATTATATACTAATCTCAAAGAATCACATATGACTATTGTCAAAAGAATTCTAAGATATTTGAAGAACACTGAGGACTATGGCTTATGGTACAAAAGAGAAGGAAAATTTGAGCTACAAGTCTATACATATGTTGATTGGGCTGGAAACATTGATGAACAAAAGTGAACAACTAGAGGAGCATTCTTCATGGGTGACAAACTTGTCACATGGATAAGAAAGAAGGAAGGATGCATCTCTCAGTCTACTGTAGAAGCAGAGTATGTGGCTGTTGCTGCAAATTTCTCAAATATTGCATGGATAAAACAATTGTTGAAAGGTATGAGTATGAAGACTCTTCAACTAGTAATTATCTACTATGATAATACCAGTCCAATAAACATTTCTAAAAATCTAGTCATGCATGCTAAGACTAAGCATATTGCTATCAAGTATCACTATCTAAGAGAATAGGTGCAAGCGAAGGAAGTGACACTGGAATATATTCAATCAAAGGAACATTTAGTTGATATATTCACCAAACCATTAACAAAGGATACTTTTGAGTACTTGAGACAGATACTAGGGGTCCAACCATTGTCTATCAGTCAGTAAGTTGACTAGGAGGTTGCATCATCCTATACCAAATCTGAAGATCAGACATGTTGATGAAAACACTAAGATGAACATCAATAGATAAATATGTACACAACAAGGTACAAACCTACATTGAAAACCAGAGACATTGTAATGCTGATGGATAGGGAAATTCAAGGAATATATTATGCAAATGGAATGGAACATGAAATAGATGATAAATCAAGGAGAAGTATCTTTGTTTGGCATTATTGTCAAAGGTAGAGATTATCTCATTATCATACAAAGGGAGAAATTATTCCATGATAATATAAAAGGGAGACATATGACAAAAGGAGAGATAATAAAGGGAGAGATATAAAAAAGGGAGAGAGTTCAGACAAAGAAAGAGAATGTTGTCAAAGGAAAAAGAGATTATCAAGAAGAGGAATAGTAAAGATAGAGCACATATCAAAATAGAGACATCAAATGACACATCTATCCAGAGAAGGGATTGAAGATTGAAGATAATCACTCTGCAAGAAACAAATCTAAGCTATTTTCAGCTTACCAAAAGCCATACATTTGTAATAGTTACATTAGGAAAGCTTGATGAAATTGTATATTTCATATTGTATTAGTGATAGTATAGTATGATAATGTAGTATGTTTCCATCAATGCCAAAGGGAGAGATTGATGACATGTAACTAATTGAATGTTTCAAGATGTTAAGATGATCAACAAAATGAAAAAGGATAATGCAAGATATTAAATTAGTTAATGGATTGTATTTTCATTTATGTCAACTTGATATAATCTATTTAGCTATATACAAAGTGTTAAATACTTTAGAGAATCAAAGATATAAAGATTATTCTTTCTGTAATGTATAAAAGACAAGTATTCACTATGTGACTTCAAACATTGACGATCAGTAGAACCTGATGGATAGAGATCACCGATAGTCAAGTCATAGTGATTCCAAAGAAATAAAACTGACAAGTATTACTGATGAGAAGAATCAAGCATACCCGACAGCCAGAATCATAGTGTAAACCGAAGAAGAAGCCCAAGGAGAACTAGAGTGTTGACCGATGCTATCAAAGAGTTAAACACCAGAAATAACTAAAGTTTAGAAATGAAAAAATATCTAGCTGGCAGAGCTAAATATAGACTTAACTGGTAGTTATCATTATTTTCATCGACAAGATAAGCCAGAGATAAGTAAGGGATTTAAAGTTGTTATATCTAGTTGGTAAGAAGATCTCAGCAAGACAAATCATGAGTTCAACTTTAAATCTAATTGGCTAAGATTGTGGATCATGCCAAGATCAATAAAATCAAGAACCTAACAATGGTGATATCATGTCTATAAAGAGACAACTCAATTGATTATGAATAGTGGGGAGAGAATGAAAAAGAGGATGTTAAAGAGAAACTAATGAAGAGTAACTTCATACAGTCCTGATCAATCAAGCTAAGGAAAGAGCTAATTTTTTCTATGGACACCAAGAAATAGAGCACAACATCACTAAGAAGAATCAAAGTGGAGCAAAGGTATAAATAGAGATATATTGATCATAAGAGTTTTTTGAGATTACAATAGATCTGAAAATCTGCAAGTATAAGTTGTATATGTGAACAAATCATACTATTTTAGTTTAACCATTGATTAAGAAAGTCTCTTAACCAAGTGGAATTTAAAGATCCTTTCTATATTGAGATACATCCAATGGAGTATCAAAAAGTTTGATCATGAAGATAACATGAGATGCCAGATACCAATTGATAGGCCAAATGAGTGTTTGATCAAAGATGGTAGCATGGGATGCTAGATATCAAGTGACAGACTAAACTTTCAAATCCTCTAACAAGGTCACACCTAACAGTGTGTTTGTAATCTTTAGTAGGGTTGGCTCTTCACCGAGCTCACTTCATAAGAGTGAAATTTTTGGGTTATTGGTCCCAAGTGGTTTTTCCCTTAATAGGGGTTCCACGTTAAAAATCCATGTGTCAATGTGTCTGTGAGTCATTACTTTAGTGTTTTGCATTTCACATAACTTAATTGGATTGATTGGTATACTCTAGAAAATTTACTGTCTTTTGGTAAAATAACAGACTGCTTTTGATAAACATATAGTCGAAGGTTTTGCAAAGCATTCTGAGGTGTAGTAATTTTATAAAAGTATTTGGAGGCATTCATCTTATAGGACTGAAGATAAATAGAGGCTTAATATTGTGGTACTAAGTTTTAAGGGTTGATTATTGGAATATTTTTTAGGCCACTGATTCAACCCCCCCCTTCATTTATTACTAACAACTCCATTTAGTGAATCTAAATTATGTAGCATGTGTTTTGGTAGCATACTAAAGAATCCCCCTATCTTAAAAAGTATTTCCCCAAACTCCCTTTTTCACCCCCTCCAATACCTCTTGAAAAAGCCCCACACCTATCTTCTTATATAAACCCACACCCCCACCCCAGAAAAACCCTCTAACCTTTATTTAGGAAATATATTGCCCCTTTTTGTTGCCAATTTAAAACCTCCTCATATGAACACATGTTATAGTGTGTTTCCCCTTTAGTGAAGACCCCGTGACTGATTCACACCCCTCTTAGTGTTCCCTCCTTCCAACAATTAGTCATGTATATTATGTGTTGCTAGTAGTGACATCAAGGAAGCTAAGAGGGCCTTTCTATATTATTTTTTTGCTTTCAATTTAATGTAAGGTATCATTGATGAGTTAATGTTATGTGCAATTGTAATTGTAATGATAGTTTTTTTCTTGGTTAAAAAAAATATCTTCCTTTTCTTAGTTTATTGAACCCTAGTGGGGGGGTTACATTGATGTAACATCTAATTGAGTCATATTGTAAAGTACATTAATGGAAGATTATCTATTTGACACTTGAATTAATTCCATACATATTTTGATTGACTCATCACTCGATTTTGTATTTCTTTCACATCATATATCTCTTTAAATCAATGTAGTAAATAATAGATTTAGGACTCATTATTAGATGCCATGAACTTAGATCATAAATGATAAGAAAGTAGAATCAAAAGACAAAACTCGACAAAAATATTGAGCACAAAATTTCACATTCAATGTTTCTACTATTACATTGCATATGACACCTTACATTAAGTCATTTTAATGCAGCCTGTGCCACTTTTATTAAACTCTTTCTCGATTGATTTTTTTTAAAAAATTTATAGGTCTTTAGATTAATCATTGTGAGCTGTTTTAAAACACACTTTTAATATCTATAGTGTTCAATAATGTTTAATAATCTTCCTAGTTATTAATCAATTAAATATTTAAAAAAATTAGCTTGAAATAAATATTTATATTTCCAAAATATTAGCATGTGAATATTTGTTAAAAAATATTTTAAAAATTAAATTATTGTTAATTTAAAAGTGATTGGACATTCTTTCTTATATTGAAATAAATAAATATTATAAAGAATAAAAACTATACCGAAGTAGTTGATAGAGAAATATAAAATGATTATAATAGGATATCAACTAGCATTACATAGTAAAAACATGGTGAAACAATTTGTATAGATCCATATACAAGTGATGATACAATGGAGAAATAACTAGTGCTCCATAGAAGAAACATGATGAAACACTTTTCATAGGTCCATATGGCAACTATTTTGAAGTTGATTCACTTTGATCTTGGATTTGAAAAAGCTAAACAATGGATGAAGCATTTTTCTTGGATAACTTTGAATGTTGTGATAACAAGAAAGCAACCTCAAAAACTATGTTAGAGTAAAGCAATGAAATACCAGCTTCCTGAAATAGTTGTTTAAAAACATAATAGTACACCTTGCCTTCCATATATGTCTAAAAATAACTTGTCTAATAGAATAAAAAATGATATCATTATGCATGTCATGGTAAAAAATGTTTCTTTCCAATACCACTTATGATGAAAAATAACAAAAAAATTAAGGACAACATTCTATTTCTTTTTAACAAAGGGGCAATCCCAAAAATATGTGTTTAATATTTTTAATAGTCACGCGGAATTAATATGTCACCAACAAGAAGCTTATGGTGCAAAAATTTCTATGCCATCAATCAAGTGTCCACATCATTTTTAGATCTTCATATATATATATATGGACTTGATTTGGTCCATTGTTTTCCACTAAATCTGCATTCTCATTTATGATTGAGACATTGTCGGATCTTCAAACAAGGTAAGGAATAACAATAAATTTTATTTAGGGGACAATAATTGAGATGAGACAAAGAAAACCACTTCCATTCTTTAAACAAATCGCATTCTCTTAGATTACAAATTTTCATGGACAACTCAAATGGAACTGATGATTGCATAAATGTGAGAAATATTTTGTACTTGTTTATCAATCCAAATTAATTTTTTATCTTCATCCATGAAGCCCATTCAAAATTATCAAAGTTACAAATGTATTTAAAGAAGTTTTGAACTCTTTTCTTATACAAATACAAATTCTATTTCAGAAAACAAATTACATGTGGTTGATTCTAGGAATTACCAATTTTATACCACCAAATAGAAGACAAATACAAAGATAAAAGCATGTTGCAAAGAAGAGCCATTCCACTATAGAGATTGATAAGCATGTTGTCAAGCTTTCTAAATAGGTTGCAAAAGGATAAGAGGTCTTTATTTACAAAAAGAAATCTTAACAATGGATGAAGCTAACTATGGAGGTGAAATCAATAGTTTATCCTTATTGGTTCTTCTAAATAGTATAATTCTATTCACCTTTTTAAATGTTTTTTTTCTTTGAACATTCAATCAAAAGTAACTATAATAACAAAGACCCAATAACGTAGATGGGTTGTTTAAAAAAACAAAGATAGGTAAAACTATGATATAAATAACAAATAAAACGATTCATTTTCAAATCAAATATATGATCCCAAAATACTCGGTTTATGGCTTGTGATATTTTTTGAGCCTTGTGGTATAAATAATCTCACAACATTTGTAATAAATATCGAAAAAAAGAGCAATAGCTATAAGAATTTAAGTTACACACTAAGAAAACCATTAAAAATATCAAGCTAATTAGATTTACGAGGGAGATGAACTCAATAGTTTTGCCTGATTGGTTCTTGTAATTAGTATAATTCTATTCACCTTTGTAATGTTTTTTTCTTTCAACATTCAATCAAAAGTAACTATAATAACAAGAAGAACCATGCTAAGGATGATACTACTGATGTTATCTCAGAGGTTCACACTGGTGGTGTTGTCTTCTTGGGTGTTGATGTTGTTCCTGACCAGATTGTAGATGTTGTCTCTGGTTCTGCTATTTTTCTTGTTGGTGCTGCGGTTTTCACTGTCCCTGTTTCTCCAGCGGGGGATTTGGGGACTAGTGGTGTTGTTATCCCTATCCCATATGTGGCTGCTGGTATGACCAGCCCTGCATCTCAAATGTCTATTGGTAATTCCTTGGCTGGGCAGAATGATGCTCTGAAGGTGGAGGATGGATGGACAATAGTTAAAGGAAAGAAAGTTAAGTCTTCCATGCCTTCTTTTGATATGAACTTACGATCTCAAAGGGTGCCCGCTAAAATGTAAATATTGATATCCCTGTGTTGGTTTTCTATTCTGGGATCTGTTCCACTTTTTGGGGACTTTTTTTTAGATCCCTTTGTCTTGTCTGGTGGTGCTCCATAGTTTTTTTTTGTCCCTTCAATGCTCTATTTTTCACTGTCTTTTTCTGTAAAAGGTTTCGTGTCCTTTCATAACCTATTTTTACTTACTCCAAAATATAATAACAAAGACCCAATAATGTAGACAGGTTGTTCAAAAAAATAAAAACATGTAAAACTATGATATAAACAACAAATAAAGTGATTCTTTTTCAGATCAAATATATGATCCAAAAATACTCAGTTTATGGCTTGTGATAATTTTTGAGCCTTGTGGTATAAAGAATCTCACAACATTTGTAATAACTATCCAAAAACCAAATCAATAGCTCTAAGAATTTAAGTTACATACTCAGAAAACCAATAAAAATATTCACTTTGATCTTGGAATTCATAGAGATAAACAATGGATGAAGCTAACTAGGGAGGTGAAATCAATAGTTTAGCTTGATTGGTTCTTCTAATTAGTATAATTCTATTCACCTCTGTAATATTTTTTCTTTCAACATTCAATCAAAAGTAACTATAATAACAAAGACCCAATAACGTAGATGGGTTGTTAAAAAAAAAATACACGTAAAATGATGATATAAACAACAAATAAAGTGATTCATTTTCAGATCAAATATATGATCCCAAAATACTCAGTTTATGGCTTGTGATAATTTTTGAGCCTTGTGGTATAAAGAATCTCACAACATTTGTAATAACTATCCTAAAAACAAAGCAATAGCTATAAGAATTTAGGTTACATACTAAGAAAACTAATAAAAATATTAAAAATAGCTACAACAACTAGTGGTACCCTATAAAACACCATGAAATCTCAAATTTAGGATAGTAAAAAATATTTCCCATGACACAATTTCTAGAGACAACCATGCTAGACAATTAGATCACATGAATATATTTGTTCCCCACATTACAAGAATAGACTAGTAGCCAACTATATTGATTGCTCACATATATCAAGTACTAAATAGTTGTACACTTTTCTTTCATTTTGGTTGTTTTATAATTTGACGTACAATCTTTTTGGCGCAAGGGGTCAAGATTAAATAGGATATATGTAAGTGAGAACAAAGAGATTAAAATTGTGTTAGGATTAAGTAATACTGAGGGGGGGTGAATTAGTATTATAACACTTTGAACATGAACTTAATCGATGACATTATTTTTCCATTAGTATGCAAAGGAAAACCATCGGTAAAGCCAACACCGAAATATAGGGTTCAACACAACCTGACACAACTGATAACAAAGATCACCGAAAGTGATAAGTTCAAGACAAACCCAATAAAGAAGGATCACCGACAATGTAAAAAAAAAGTGCAAACCAAAAATGATGATAGAGGAAACCGATAGAGGAACCCGATGAGAAGAATATAGTGTAAAATGAGAGAATAGACAAGAGAGGAACCCAACAGAGCAAGGGTACCCGACCGACAAACTTTCAGTTCAAACTGAGCATCAGACACCGAAAGTTAGTTATATCCTGAGAAATGTGGATTTTACTTCCATGTCAAATAAAACACTTATGTTTTATATTTAGAGTTTTGATTTATTTTAAAACCATTTCTTAAGGGACAAGCAAGATAATTGTAATTGTTTTAAAGAGTCCAACTAATTAAAAACATGCAGACTAGGAGATCAAGGTCAAGTTGTAAACCTTTGATCATAGAGTTAAGTTTGTAATACATGAAAATAAATTAGGTCAATCTATTGTATAAATAGATATATAATCATTCATTTGAAATGGATGTGAGAATGAAATTAGCCAAGGAGCACATCTATGGATGAGACTAAGAGTTTCAAGAAGCAAAACAACAAAAGATGAATTTAGTTATCAAGAAACAAGAATCAAGGCTACCCAAGCAACAAAGGTATTAATTAGACACATTAGGTGATACTTTGTACATGTAAACTTTAATGGATATGTAATCAGCAATTGTAGATTGCATACACTCAGGTCAATGAGTATTTTTGTCTACATTCTAACAAGTGTAGAAAATAGAATAAATCCTTTCAAGAAAGGTGGATTTAATAATATTTTGTAAATGTCTTAACCAAGTGCACACTAAATAGTGTTGCTAAATCTCTTAATAGAGTAGATCTTAACCAGTCTCCACATGATACTCCTAATAGGGTAGATCATTAGAAGTGATCAAAATTGTAAGCCTTAACCAGACCCTTCCAATAGACAGATAGTGAATTTTTTGTGGGTGCCATTCCCACCACAGTTTTTACCTTTTAACAGGGTTTTTTACGTTACCATATCTTGTGTTATGTGTCAATTACTTTCATGAATGTTTCTATGAATGTTAACATGTTTACTAATTTTATGAATTGATATAAATTAAACAAAGATAGAATAGATCTGATGGTTGGAAATACAATTGGTTACATAAAGGTTAAAGGATAAAAGAGATAAAAGTTTTAGAGGTACTGATTCACCCCTCCCCTCTTAGTACATACTTCCCATTATTTCCAGCGATTGGTATTAGAGCTATATCTCTTATTTGGAAAATTTTAAATACTTAAGAGAAAAGATCATATGGAGAAGTACAAGCTTGATAAGAATATTGAGAATCAGAAGCTATAAATACAAATCTACTATGAGCAGTACAAAGTAGCAAGAATCAAGATAAGAGAGCTACTAGATAAAAGAAAAGACATGGCAACTCTGAGAAATGAAAATGATTATCATAAAGAAGAGATACCAGATTTATTTGAGTCATCAACATCTACATCTAGAAATTCATCAGATACATCAGAAGGAAGCATCACAAGTCTGAATGAATCCAATCAACATCTGAAAGAGAAAGTAAAGATACTCCAAATCAGTCAAGAGACATAGATGGTAAGAATGATTGATGTTATGAACAATGTTAGACAAGCTGACCAATAAAGAACACTAGCTATTGATGACAGGAGGAAGATCACTGAAAAGCTATAAGAGAAAGAGTCAGAAATACAAAGACTTACTGAAAATCATCGTGAGATCACCAATCAGATTATTATTATGAGACAAGAAAACTGAATGAATACAAAACTCATTTAAAGAATATAAGCTATTGGTGAGCTAAGAGAAGAAAATGAAAAACTGAAGCATGAAGTAAGAATTGAGTAGCAACACAATGATATGATGAAGAGAGGTGAAGAAAGTACAAATAGGATGGATGATTTTCTTGATGGACAAAGAAGAGTCAACAACAATACCAAACTAGGGTATACCGAGAATGGAGAATCACCATACCAAGTTGATCCAAAGAATGTCTTCACAAATCCAAAGCTCAAGAATCCATCATGAAATCACTATGGAAGGCTAGGCCACACATCAAATGTTTGTAGGAGAAAAATGAAAGGTATTCCTAACACCACACCTTCATTCATAGGAAATTGTTCTAATTGTAACAAGAAAGGACATAAAGAATATGAATGTAGATCTAAGGTGAAATAACCTAGAAAGGAAACCTATGTGGACAAGTATTGTCCTACTTGGAAAATTCATGGGCACACATCTTCTAAATGCAGAAAAAAGAAAAAGCAAGCATGGAAGCCTAAAGATCAAGAAAATTCTTATCAACTAAAAAGAGTTAGCAACTCGTATGTGTTAAAAGTACAAGAATGGGAAAGCAAGATACTGAGAGGGGGGGGTGAATCATATCTTCAAACTAAACCACTTAAAAAAAAATTATCCACATTCATACATATATGAATTTAACCTAACATCAGATAGCATCCATAACATCAAATATGAAACTCATAACACAGAATTCTGGTATCCTAGAAACCCAAATAGGTAAAACTAGGGTGGGGATGATACCCACAAAATCTTCACTACTATAGCAATAGAGTGTGCCTGTTAGGGCTACAAAATTTTGATTGCAATATAAAATCTACCTGGTTAAAGGTCTATTCTATTAAGAACTAAAGATCATTACAATCTACTTTGTTAAAGAATTTCAACTTACCGTAAAGTAAGCACTCGGCTAAGAGATTTGAAATGGTCTAGTAAAACCACTCTGTTAAGAGATTTAACCTGATACACCTGTTAGAATGTTCCAAGTAGTGATCCTTCATTATGCACTTAGATGCTGATGACAAATCTTCTCTTTCCAATAACTTCTTTGATCTCTCAATCTGATATGTCTTTTCTCTTCTTACCACTGCTCTGTCATTCTGCTTGATCTAGGCTTCTTCTCTCAATGACTTGATGTTCTTCTTTCATGAACACACAACCCTTATCTGTATATCTCTTGCTCTTACACCAACTCTCTCTTTTAGGGTTAGAAGCCATCTTATTATATCTTTTCAGATATGGCAACAAGATCTAGATCAACGATCAAGATCTATTGTTTATGCCTCGAATGCATACTAATTTCCTAATTAGCTCCATGCCATGCATAGTATAAAAGAATTAAATGTGAAATTAACTCAGTAGAAAAATATTAAATGCATACAAATGTTGGCTCAGATCTCATACATGTTGGCCTAAATCGTATACATCAAAGTTTGAAATAATCTTGACATGTATGCAAAAACTATTCTTCTCGGCACTAAACATCTTTGACACTCGACTCTTAATATTCTACTCGGCTCAACATGATGTAACTCAACAACCTAAAACTTGCTCAGCAATGTTGCTCGGCCTTGAATGTTTAGCTCAGCCATAGTGATAACCAACTAAAACTGCCTAAGTAAATGACTAAGTGTGGGTCACTAATCATTAATAGAACTTAGGGATTAACAATCTCCCCCTTTGATATTAGTGGCAAAAACACACTTATCATTACAATTAATTCCATCCAAAATGTTGCCTAAGTACATACTATACTCCCCCTAGGAATGTACATTCTACTACATACAAAACTTTACATAGTATACATGCCTAAAAAAAATATTTACATGGATACCTGTATTGATCTCCTTTATGCTATATCCTTGTCAGTCCTATTAGTTTCCCCCTTGTTTTTGTCACTAATTTCTGGTGGGGTCAAGTTATACTTATCCAAAAATTATTTATGAAGTTGTAAGGTAGACTCTAATGCAGAGTCCCAACTGTCCTTGACAAACTTCATAACCTCTATTTTCACTTCTAGCTCGACACCTAGACTTGCTAAGCTTTCTACAGTGGAGAGATGAGAGTCTCTCTTAATCAATTCATTGGAAGATGAACTTTGTTTTTGAATGACATCCAGATGAGGTATCAGACTTGTCTAAATAGTAATTAGCTAGGTCCTAATCTTACCATCTTCAGCCATGAGCTCGGCTATCCTCCTTTGTGCATAAGTCAGCCTATTAAAATGTAAGGAACTAGTGCTGGAATCCATACTCAGTGAAATTCTAGTTGACTTTAGGTCTAGTTACAATTTCTCTAAAGCTTGTAGATTATCTTTTGTGAATAATTCAACATCAAATAAACTCTTATACAACAAATAGACATTTGTTGCAACTCCTTCTAAAATTTCTACCAGAGAAGAAAGTTCAACCTGTTTTACTGCAATCTCTCCTGAGATTTTTGCAAGTACCTTGTTCTTGAATTTCCTCTTAGACCATTGCAACAGTTTCTCATTGGCTTCAATATTGTCATCATTTACCTTTTGCATAATGTGAACTAACTATTCAAGAATAGGGGCTTGAGGGTTTCATCCTCCATGTCAAAAGCATTTACAAATATATCTTTTATGTCATGTAGCACTTTCTTTTGCTTTTTCTCCCTTTTTTAGTTCCTCTTGTCTTTTCTTCCTCTTAAGTAACTCCTGAAGAGTCTTAATCTATTCATAAGACAAAAAATTGGGATCCCATGGTGGAATCACAATAACTTCATCTAATGTGACATCTAGAATCAAAGACTTCTTCCTCATAACTTTCCTCCTCTTGAATTCAGGTGAACTACTGCTCTGCTTCATTTCTACAATACCTTTTCCAAATTCAGTAGTTGACACCATTGCATCTTTAAGTTCAGTCAAAATTTCCTGCTGATTAAGCATACTTCCTGTCTTGATTCTAGTGGGAGTTGATGATGTGGAGTGTGGTATATCAACCAACACTTGCATTGCCTCTTGTTCTTTAGGCTCACTGTTAGTAACTTTTATCTCCTCACTACTATCTAGCACTGATTTTACAACCTCTAAAATAGGTGAATATTGTACAATTACCTCTTGTTCAATTGTTTTCTCCTTTTCTGCTTCATCTTGAGCATCCTTATCCTCAGATTTATTTTGAGTTCTTTCTTCTTCTTCTATACCCTTCTCTTTTTCAGCCTCAGTTGCCTTGATAGGTGAATCAATAGTTGAGCCCCTCAGCTCATCCTGACCCTTGACATCCAGATTGTTAGAGTCATCGATTGTCACATCAATTGGTCTATCAATAGTTATATCAATAGTGTTAACTATCTCTGATTGATCTTGTGCATCTGTCCTACTCTTCTCAGACTCAGTTTAAAGGTGAGCTATTGATATCTATGGTGCAGGGGTGGAATAAGTTTCCTTATCCTTTGGCTCAGATGTTCCTTCATCAGCTCTCTTTTCTTTTGGAACAATCAATCCAAAAACTTCCTTCCAAATTCTAGTACTCTATTGTACTATCCCTTCAATATCATTCTTCAAGATAGCATAACCTCTCTATTTAGGTAAAAATTTGTGCTTATAATCTTCAACAAATTTTTCTCTTTGTTTCTTGGTTAGCTTAGGAATGACTTGAGCTAAAGTGCCTTCCCTAATTTGTCTCTCAGTTGTGAGTGTAAATTCCCACTTGTCAAATAGAAATTCATACAACTCACTTTGCACATTGTTTCCTATTGTTGTAGGGGTTAATTTGAAATTACACATCATGTCTAGGAGAGCTTCCTGAACCTTATGTTTGTCTTCTACCTTCAATTTTTCATACCTTATAAACTTAAAACCAGATAACCCTTCAAAATTTCTCAAGTTCTCACATACCTCATCAATATCTGTAGGTTTCTTGAATGATGATGTAGGTATGTTGCTGGGTTCATCAATTTTAGTCATATCCTCATCACTTTCTGGATCCAAATGCATTTTTCTTCTTGGTCTTTTAACTTGTAGGCTCGACACAACCTTTGTTGCTAATTTAGTCTTCGATCCAGAACTACTTTCTCCAATCTTCTTTGTAAGGACTTTAATCTATTCTACTGGTCATGTGGAAGCACATTCCCTTGTCCTTGGATGATTTGTAAAGGGAGGGGTAACTCTAGGTTTTGCTTTACTCAACTTTGTTACCTTTGCTACTCCTGGCCTCTTCCCTCTTGCCTTAGCAGTGACCTCTTCTTCAGGTTCACTGACTTCTACTTCTTGTTCCTCAGATACATCTTCTCCTTGTGAAGTAGATATGTTTAGAGGTGCATCCTCTAGCTCTTCATCACTCGGCAAGCCAACCATCTTTTTCAGATTTTTCACAATCTTTTTCCTTTTTCTTTCCATGGTTCCTGCCTTAAGATTCATCAAAATCTTTGCCTTAGCTTTATCAAAATTTTTGAATCTTTTAGCTTTAGTATCAATCTCCTATGTTAGGAGTGTTGTGATAGCTACTGATGCTTCATCAACATTAACTTCATAGGGAAATGGCTCCATCCATGATACCCTAGGTGTCATAGCCTAAATATATGTGTAGTTTGTATCCACTAAGAAACATATCTCATCATAGTGCTTCTCCACAAGTGAATTGGGAATTCTGGTCCTCAACCTCATTCTCTTTTTGAATTCTACAAAATAAATTGCCATAATACTATTTAAATTGTTACCTAATTGCTGAATACATTCACTAATCTGTAAAGTGATGGGTCTATCCTTCTTCCAGACAATATTTCCTAGTGTAGGAAATGACTTCTGTACATAAAAGAATATACATATTAACAAAGAGCCAAACTTGCATGATGAGATTTTGGCTTTCCTGATTGATAGTAAGTTCTCAGCTAGTTGTGTCAACTGCAGCTCAGCACGGTCATAGGTATGATTTTTTTTTACTATCTTCCATGCCTAGTCCATGGATGTACAGGGAACATTATCTAGTCAGCTCGACTCATAGAAATTGTGAGCAATGACTCTCACTCCAAAATCAAGTTCCAAGTCTGTAATTGTAGAGATAGTCATTCCTTTGTTGTTCCAAATAGCTCCAATGTTAGCTGCTATCTCTTCTTTACTTTGGTCTCTCATAGTTCATTTATCGCTAATAATAGGATACCCAGTAACTCGCTAGATAATATCTTTTGTGATCTTTACTGGTCCATTGTCTAGCCACATATGCATATTATGAACTCAGCTTAGGATAACCTTAATCCATTCATCCTTGAATTCTGTCAGGAAATATAGGGCATGAGTTAACCCTTTGTCGGCTAAATATTTGAATTCATCTTTTAGAATTCCATTCTCACACAACTTATCATAGGAATTTCTCAATTTTTTATTTCCCACTTCACCAATTTTCACCATGCAACATGATCTAACATCGTGAATCATAAGTACCTTTGGTAGGATCGATGAGAGGGCTCTGTTCAAATCATTCAAAATTGCACTTTCTAGAATGAGATGAAAGTTTTGTTGTCTGCATACATCACTCCTTACTAGCTTAATTTGATTCAGATCCTTCTCCATTCCCTTGACTGGTGCAGAAGAACTTGCAACCATAATCTCCTAAAGTTAGGGTTTGAGAATGAAGAATAGAGTACCTCAACAAGCAATCACTTTGCACTGTTCAACTTAGGGTTGTCGATGGCATGCTGATGAAATTATCGAAACAAACATCGCTAAGATCAAATCTACAACTTCTTTTATTCACTCTGTAAATGCTAAAAATTGCAAGGTAAGAGTGAATAATAGACCATTTGTCCATATATAGACTCGAAAGGTCAAGGTAGGTAAGCATTAAATATTTTTCTCGTTAGGTTAGTGCAAGCCAACTGTCATTGGATGACTAACACAACTTGCATACCACTTGACTTACAATACTCGGCCATCACAACTTACATGGCCAACCAAATCAACACCTATAGTGTAGGTAACTCTTCTCGGCGCTTGTCACAAACATGTCCTGGTACATCTTATCATATGCAGATATGGACTTTGGCACATTTACATATTAGGAACTGATGTAAGATTTAAAATTTAAATGCAGTTCCTTACATACCTCTATTTCTCAGTTAGAGATGGTGTGATCACCTAATCCATTGGATTGGGTGACCTCAGCTTCAGTGGATTCACTACTGCTTAGCTCTATTTTCCTTACCCATGTCCAGTTTATTTGTGCTCTTACTTATTCAAAAATAGGAGCAAGAACTCTTGTCCTACACTCTCTCTTAGTGTGTCCTATCTTCAAACAACTAAAATAGACTAAGCTTCCATTCATCCAAATTTTAGATTTTCCCCTGACATGTGTCTTTAAGCAATCTTCAGGTGCATGTCCATATTCTTCATAGTAATGACAACTCTGTCTTGTATTATAATCCCAGTTGTAAGTGTTGCCTCTCTTAGATGCTTTTGTTTGTTTCTTTGATGTCCATTGCTATTTAGCATTGGATCTATAGTCTTTTGCCTTATGACCATGTTTCTAACACTTATAACAATAACCATTAAATCTTGGTTTGGAGGGTGCATCACTTGCTTCAGCCCAACATTCATGCGCTTTATGTCCAAATTTCTTGCAATTAAAATAGTTACCATTAAACTTAGGTTTAGGATTGGACTTACCTTTCTTTCTTCGGAAAATATTTTTTGTATGACCTAGTTTTCCACAGTGGTGGCAAACAAGCTTAGTGTGCTTTGTCTTTGCATTCATCCTTTCACCATTCTTAGATGATTCTCCTTTCTCAGCAGATGTCTTTGTTTCCATGTGACCTAATCTAGAATAATCCTTAGAACCTTCTTGATGCTTCCATCAGATTCTCAAAATGATCCAAAGCTTCATTAGGTTTATTCAACCTTTCATTAAGTTCCTTCTCAGATCTCAGATCATCTTTCAATTTATTTTTCTTAGATCTTAGATTTATCATTTCCATATCTTTCCTCCTAATCTCCTAATTTGCAAGTAGAAGTTCATTTTCCATGTCAACCTGATTGATTGTCATCATCTACACATGATGTGTCCTTTCATCAAGTCTGACAGATATCACTCTTTTGTCTTCTTCTACCATAGTTTTGTCATCTTTAGCTTTCTTTTTTTGTTCCAATACTTCACATAGTCTTACTATCTGCATTTCTTATTCTCATTTCAAGTTTCTAACTTCTTTACATAGTGCATTGTTCTTTTCTAGTAGATCTACAATTGTTGCATTGCTCTCAGTAGAATCTTCATTCTGAAATAGATTTACAGTGTCATCTTCCTGGTAATGAGTATCATTCATTTTTTCTGCCAAATCTTTCCTAGCTATCAATGATTTCTTCAATTCTTGTCTTGCTATCTCAAGCTGATGTAATGCTAGTTGGATCTCAATCTTTTGATTCTCAATGGATTTTCCCAATTTGTAAACCTCCATCTCAAGATCTATAATTACAAGCTGATTCAAATCTTTTGTAGGTGAACTATGCTCTGATACCAATTGTTGGAAGTACAAGAATGGGAAATCAAGATACTGAGAGGGGGGGGGGTGAATCAGATCTTCAAACTAAACCACTTAAAACAAATTTATCCACATTCATACATATATGAATTTAACCTAACATAAGATAGCATCCATAACATCAAATATGAAAATCATAACACAACATTTTGGTAACCCAGAAACCCAAATAGGTAAAACTGGGGTGGGGATGATAACCACAAAATCTTCACTACTGCAAAAATAAAGTGTGCCTATTAGGGTTACAAAAGTTTGATTTCAATATACAATCTATCTGGTTAAAGGTCTATTCTGTTAAGAACTAAAGATCATTACAATCTACCTTGTTAAAGGATTTCAACTTATAGTAAAGTAAGCACTCAGCTAAGAGATTTGAAACAGTCTGCTAAAACCACCCTGTTAAGAGATTTAACTCGATTCACCTGTTAGAATGTTCCAAGTAGTGATCCTTTGCTATGCACTCAGATGCTGATGATAGATCTTGTCTTTCCAATAACTTATGTGATCTCTCAATCTGATATGTCTTTTCTCTGCTTATCACTGCTATGTCATTCTGATTGATCTAGGGTTCTTCTCTCAATGACTTTCTATTCTTCTTTCATGAACACACAATTCTTCTTTGTATATCTCTTGCTCTTATACACACTCTCTCTTTTAGGGTTAGAAGACATATTATTATATCTTTTCACATCTGGCAGCGAGATCTAGATCAACGATCAAGATCTATTTTTTATACCTCCAATGCATATTGATTTCTTGATTGACTCCATGCCATGCATAGTATAAAACAATTAAATGCAAAATTAACTCAATAGACAAATATTAAATGTGTACAAATGTCAACTCAAATATCATACAAGTCGGCCTAAACTGTTTACATCAAAGTTTGAAATAATCCTGACATGTATGCAAAAACTGTTCTTCTTGGCACTAAACATCTCTAACACTTGACACTTAATTTTCTACTTAGCTCGACCTGATGTAACTCGGCAACCTAAAAATTGCTCGACAATGTTCCTCAGCCTTGAATGTTTAGCTTGACCACAATGATAACCAACTAAAACTACCTAAGTAAATGACTAAGTGTGGGTCACTAATCATCAATAGAACTTAGGGATCAACATTATGTTTGGGATTACAACACCTGGGCAAACTGCATAGCATGTGGAATATTTGGTCACATAGCTGAAAACTGCATGAGGAAATGGACAAGAAATTCTAGAACCTAGACTAACCCAGGAATGGCATGCTTACACTGTCATAGGGTCAGTCATCTAAGCAAGGACTGCAAAGACCAAATGATAGAGACAAGCACATTTCCCAATGGAAACACCATTGAAGATACTAGGAGGATGAGAACAAAAATGTGGAGGAAAGCTACAAATGCTGATGAAGCTGGACCAAGTAATGCAAATGGTGACACCTTATCCAATGGATCCGGTGACATCACCACACCCACCTAAAGTAGAACATGTAAGTATGGAACTTCATTATACCAAGTTATATTTTGCATTAGTTCCATTATACATAGATGAAATACCAAACTAGCATGATTAAAGATGCACTATGGTATTACATGTGATAATTCTTTGAAATCAATGTCATCAGTCAATACATACTAAAATGCATCAGTATACATATAGAGATAAGTTGTCAATACTTACCGAGAATCATCGGTTAATGTATAAAGCTAATTTTCCAAGTGAAAACTGAGATCCATCAGTAACTATAAAAGATGACATGTTATCTTTGCCAAATACTGAGATCCATCGTTGAACATAATGAGTTTACAGCTGCCCCAAAGCATCACATTCTCACCAAGAATGTTATTTTTGTATCACCCGACAACTCTCTCTTCACACATCAAGAAGTGGTTGAGCATTAATGACTCAACTTAGGGAAAATTCTATAAATAGATGACAAAAGGGTTTCATTATTTACCAAGTGGCTAGACTAGTGAAGAGACAGAGCAAAACCTAAGCACGAAGCGACCCGATTGTAGAGTGCCTACAACTTGACTCCCTGCACTCCAAACAGATTCCTAATAACTATAGAGGTTTAATTAAGTAACAACAATCACCAAGAACTCTATTTTCATTTATAGGAAGAAGCCCTAATTTCTAAAATGATGGCATCAACTTCAAGAACCTCAAAGATCAAGAATGCAAAGAATTCAAAGGATAATATAATCAAGAATACTACATGTGAGGAACATAAATACAAGATATGTCCAGAGGTTGCTTCACAACCTGACAACACTGGTGCGTTCTCTAGTATACCAGCTAGGGTTTTACTTTTTGAAGACCTTAGAGTGTATATTCACTACAATATTGTAGAAATAGGAGACCTTGATGTTGAGAAAACTTATAAGAAGCATTGCAATGATGATTGAACAAAAAAAGAAGAACAAAAGCATATTGAAGTGAAAGGGCTAACACATGCCATATTGTTCCTGAAGGAATTCAAGACCGAATGGATTCAGTTAGTGCTAAGAAGAGTGCATGACCAAAAAATCTGGCTGGATGAGCCAAAAATGATCACTAGAGATGTGATACATGTTGTTACCAGTTATCCTATAACTGATAAGGTCAAGGCACTGAAGCACCCTTCTCACCCTAAAATTGAGAAGACCACAAGAGTAGCATGGTATGGAAGAGGACTAAAGGTCTGCACAGGGGATAACTTTAAGAAACCCCTTCCTAGGAAAGAGTGTAAAATCTTGGTGAATCAAAGATTAATTTAGGGGAAAAATTTCTTGATGATGGAAATTTTTTTTTCCAAATTAGGAAACTAATATAAAGGCGAAGGCAATTTTTTCCCTGCCCAATGAAAATTCCATAAAATCCTAGCGAATAATACATTAATGTGGGGGAAAATATATATTGTGTGAGGTAAATTTTTTTCTTTTGAAGTAAATGTTAGAATAGTCCCAAAGGATAACTTAGAAGGGGGGGGGGTGAATTAGTTATCAATAACTTAAATTCTTTTTCTTCTTTAACTTTAGAATACAACAAAGTAAATGCTTAATCAGATAACACAATACACAACACACAATTTGATTACGGGGAAACCAAATGGTAAAAACCCTGGTGGGAATTAGCACCCACAATAAACTATACTTGTTTATAGTAATCCCTATTAAAAGATATTTCAAACCTTCTAGGAGTTGTACTTTACAATGCAATAAGTATTGTGACCTGGTTAAGGGTCAGACCCTGTTAGGAGTCTTTTACAAATAACCCTATTAGGGGTGGTTGACTCACTGTCCAAAAGCTCACTGCTTAATGGTTAAGGCTACAACCTTTAGTATAACAGATATGCACTATATATGATGATGAACTGTAGAGTAGAACTGCTATCTTGATCAGTTCTAGTGTATTACAATCTTTTACTTCTTCTTCTCATAGACTCATGATGAATGAACCAACTCTGATAATCTTCTTTTAACATCTTTCTTCTTTTTTCGTATCATTCACACTTAGCGTATCATAATTGAATTGCTATAAGTATCTTTCTCAAAGTATGAGATCATGGGACCTATAAGAAAACTCTTCATAACATCCTTATCGGCTCTATTAAGTACGCAAGCATTATTACAACTGCGCAAGTATAAACTGAATAGACGCGACTCTTCACTAAGTCGGCCTCACCATATTAAATCTAACTTTGCATTATTCTTGAAACATGTTTAGCACCATTAGATGAATATCATCAACTCATAACTAATCATGAATATACACACACATATCCTGAAGATAGGCACAACTCAAGAAATACATCAAATATGTCAGCTCTGTACAAATACACTTCCAGAACTGTAACTACCAATAACAAAATTACACATCTTGACTGAAACATCATATCTGGATCTATGTGTATGAACATAACATAATAAATATGTCACCAACATGTATCTAACCACGCAAGTCTTCATGTCAGCATTCTGATAAGTATATACAGAATTACTACTATGTATTATATGTTGTCATCAATTACAAACATACAATCAATCAACTGAACATAATCAAATCTCCAAAAATCTCCCCCTTTAACATTGATGGCAACATATGATATCAAAAAAATCCTCTGTTCATGGTGTCCTCTTTCTTTTACAATCTTCTTAATATCCTCATCAAGGATTTCTCTTATACTACTGCAGTTCCTCTGACTGTGTTTTTGTTCCATGTATATACTCCCCCAGAGTATATGCTCCCCCTTAGTACATACTCCCTCTTACTATATACTCCCCCATTAACATCAATGGCAAAGGGTGCCATAGATCTTTAGGCATAGGTACTACTCTAGAAGTAGAGTAGTCAACCATTCATCAGTCACTTAATGACTAATGTCCTTTCTATTTCTTCTAAGCAGACTCAGGAGAGGGAATTAATCCCAACTTTTCCCTAAGATACTCAAAAGTATCCTTTGATAAGGGCTTTGTGAAAATATCTGCCAACTATTCTTTGGGGCTTACATAGTCCAATTTCACTTCTTTGTCTGCAACCTTTTCTATCAAAAAATGGTACTTGATCTCTATGTGTTTTGTCTTTGCATGCATCACAGGGTTCTTAGACATGTTGATAGTGCTAGTATTATCACAGTGAATAACAATAGGATAATAAACCTGAATGCCAAAGTCTTTATCCATATGCTTGATCTAAATCATGGTTGAACAATTTAGTGATGTTACAACATATTCAGCTTCTGCGGTTGACTAGGAAATACAGTTGTGCTTCTTGCTTATGCAAGAAACCAACCTGTCTCCAAGAAATATTGCTCCTCCTAAGGTTCTCTTCCTATCATTAATACATCTTTCCCAATCTGCATTTGTATACACATGAAGTTTTACATTCTCTAATTTAGGATACCATAAACCATAGTCTATAGTTCCCTTTAGATATCTGAATATCCTCTTGATTTCCATTAAGTGATTCTGCTTGGGTTCAACTGCAAATCTTCCAACAATGCCAACTGCATTAGATATGTGAGGTCTAGATAGAATTAGATAAATGAGTTTACCAGTCATAGATTTGTACAATGTCTTATCAAATGATATAGAATCATCATCTTTTGAAAGCTTTCTTCCTGTTATCATTGGAGTGCATACTGGCTTATAGTCTTCCATCTGGAAGGTCTTTAGTATTTCCTTCACATATTTTGATTGATTAATGAATATACCTTTATCTATTTTCTTTACATTCAGTCCCAAAAAGTATTTTATAGGACCAATCATACTCATTTGAATTCATTCTACATTTCTTTTGCAAATGCTATACTGAGCTTGTCATTACCTCTGAAGATAATGTCATCAACAAATATGGCAACTAATAATAATCCATTAGGTGTCTCTCTTGTGAATAGGTTATAATCTACTGCTCCTTTCTTGAATCCAATCTTGGTAAGATAACCTTCAAGTCTTTCATACCAAGCTATTGGGGCCTTTTTAAGACCATAGAGTGCTTTCTTCAATTTGCATACCACGTCTGGTTCATCTGAAAAATTAAAACCTTTAGGATTTTCTATGTAGACTTCTTCATTCAAGTCACCATTCTGAAAAGCTGATTTTACATCCATGTGATAAACTTTAAAGTCTTTAAATGTTGCATATGCCAAAAACAATTTAATGGCTTCCAGTCTGATCACTGGGGAAAATGTATCAGTGTAGTCTATTCCTTCTCTCTGCACATATCCTTTACATACCAATCTTTCTTTGTTTCTAACTACTGTACCATCTTCATTCATCTTGTTTCTGAATACCCACTTTGT
>MU219496.1:244047-255784 GCA_018584345.1 Thuja plicata | reverse complement strand
ATGATAGCATTCCTTCTTATATTTGGGTTTGTAATCAGATCTGAACTTCTTGACTCTTGTGGGACACTTAGATGCAAAGTGACCAATCTTGTTACATGAAAAGCATTTGAATGGAAGCTATCCTTCACATTTTCCTTTTTCTTTCTTTTCTCTTTTAGCAATCATAGCAATGATTTCTTCTATTTCTTCATCAAATTCTTCTTTTTCATTATGGCTAGAGATGTGTAAGGATTTCTTACCATGGACTGAGGATTTGAAAGCTGTTTCACTTTTAGGTTCAGTCTTCAATCTTGATATCTCAAATGCAGAGATTTTGCTAATCAAAGTCTCTCTCTTGAAGTCTTGTGAGAATTGCATGGTTTCCTCTAAAATACCTTTTTTTTCATAGTTTGATGTTAAAGTAGTTAGCAACTTGTCCATTATGTCTTCTTCTGATATTTCTCCACCATTGTTTCTGATTCTAGAGACTACTTCATTTATCTTCTAATTAAGAGCTCTAATGTTCCCTTAAGGTAACATCTCAAGACTATTGTATTTCTTTTTCCATGTCTTCCTACGTGCATTCTTTTCTTGAATATCTCCTTCAAACATATCTTCTAAATACTTCCATATGGTATATGCTCTGTCAATTTTCTTGATCTTAGAAAATTCACTGTCAGATAAGGTGTTGATTAGGGATTCTTTGGAAATTGCATTATTGGTAAATGTTTCCTTTTGTATATTAGTAGCATCATCCTTTGAAGGGTCTTTCAGAGATGGAATTACAACTTCTTGTGTAGAATTTCAAAGATCTCAAAGCCAACACACTGTAGATGTGTTATCATTTTGTTTTTCCAATCTAGATAATTTTCTCCATCGAACTTAGGGCTTTCTTTTCTGAAGTAAGACATTTGATCTACCTTAAGTTGTTAAGCTTCTTCTCCAAGGCACTTGGCTCTAATACCAATTGTTAGAATAGTCCCAAAGGATAACTGAGAGGGGGGGTGAATCAGTTATCAATAACTTGAATTATTTTTCTTCTTTAACTTTAGAATACAACAAAGTAAATTCTTAATTAGATAACACAATATACAACACAAAATTTGATTATGGGGAAACCAAATGGTAAAAATCCCGGTGGGAATTAGCACTCACAGTAAACTATACTTGTTTATAGAAATCCTTGTTAGAAGATATTTCAATCCTATTAGGAGTTGTACTTTATAATGCAATAAGTATAGTGACATGGTTAAGGGTTGGATCATGTTAGTATTCTTTTACAAATAACCCTGTTAGGGGTAGTGGACTCACTGTCCAAAATCTTACTACTTAATGGTGAAGGCTACAACCTTCAGTATAACATATATACACTATATCTGATGATGAACTATAGAGTATACCTACTGTCTTGATCAGTTCCAGTGTATTAAAATATTTCACTTCTTCTTCACATGGACTCTTGATGAATGAACCAACTCTGATAATCTGCTTTGTACATCTTTCTTCTCTTTTTGTATCATTTACACTTAGCATATCATAATTGACTTGCTATAAGTATCTTTCTCAAAGTATGAGATCATGGGACATGTAAGAAAACTCTTCATAAAATCCTTGTCAGCTCTATTAAGCATGCAAGTATTATTACAACCGCGCAAGTATAAACTAAATAGACACGATGCTTCCCTAAGTCGGCCTCACCTAATTAACTCTAACTTTGCAATCTTCTTGAAACACATTTAGAGCATTTAGATGAATATCATCAACTCATAACTAATCATGAATATACACACACATATCCTAAAAATAGGTGCAACTCAAGAAACATGACAAATATGTCGGCTCTATACAAATACACTTCCAGAACTATAACTACCAATAACAGAATTACAAAACTTGATTGAAACATCATATCAAGATCTGTGTGTATGAACATAACATAATAAACATGTCACCAACATGTATCTAACCATGCAAGTCTTCATGTCAGCATTCTGATAAGTACATATAGAATTACTACTGTATATTATATGTTGTCATCAATGACAAACATACAATCAATCAACTGAACAGAATCAAGTCTCCAATAGTAAATACATTATAATATATGAGGCAAATGATTTTTTGTTGAAGGGAAAAAAAAATTGTGCTAGCGAATTTTATGTGCCTTATGAAAAAATATTTTTCTTTTGGCTAATTTATCGTTAAGTATGGGAAAAATAAATATTTTATTGGTGATTTTCAAAAGATGGGACGTGTCAATGCATCATGTGGGCCAATGCCAACTAATAACTTGTTTTCATATCAAAGACATGTTGGTATCCATAAGCACAAAAATTTACATTGACACACAACCTAATAGTAACATCCATCATTTTATAATGTTAAATGTCTTATTTGAGACCGTTTGATGATCCTAGATGAATGGCCGAAGTGTAATTGTGGCCCAATTTCTTGAAGGAAACAAAGTTCTCTAGGAATTCACCATAATGATGACTATCAAATTAATCTGCACCATAACTATTATCTAATTAATGCAACATCATTTAATGACATCATTATTTAAACATATTTTAGGTGGACGGTTGATAGTGTATCACAGTTGTTGTTAATAAAAGAAATGTTTTATCACTGACACTAAATCTGGCTATTTCTAATTTGACACAGTCGTGCTTCAAATATGAAAGATTTACAGTAATTTGAAGGACAAATGAATTAATTAGGTTAGAGAAAGAATTAAGAGCTATTTATAGAAGATCTACGCTTCATTCTTCTTCAATTCTTCTTTGGTTTGGGTTTGCCTTTGCTAGTGCTTGAAAGATTGCCTCTAGTTTAGGTTTTTAGGTTGTATTAGTATAATTTTAGATCTTGTGATAGTTGTTTTTTGAAGATGGACACTCCTATCTGTTTGATAAGCACATCTACGGAGGAATAAAAGGCCTTTTTGGGCCCTGTCTCAAAACAAACTGTTGAATCAGTTTGCAAGGAGTTTGGAGCCTTCACAAATAAGGCTGTGAGGATGGTGTTGGGCCATGAATTTTTAGAAAATATTGATAGGTACCGAGTTAACATGGACATTACGTCCCATTTTTTGGCATCTCTTTTGGACCTCTAGGGAGAGAAGGTGGATATGCTCCTTTTGTTAAGAAAGCTATTCAAACATGAATGCCTGGGTGACGTTGTTGAGGTTACTGTTTATGAAAAATTAGGGGTGGGGATCCCTTGGGCAAGTGATTTATGCACGCTTTTTGAGTCAGACAAAGATGTAGCCATTCAACCTTTTCTTTTGAACCTGGATGTTCATTAGTTGATGCGCAATAGGAAATGTGTACATATTGGTAGGGATTTTCTTCGCAAATGGTTTTTGTTGGATGACTTGGTGGACTACGGATGGTTGTATGAATTTGCAGAGCTTTTCGTCTCTAAAAATTTCTACTTAGATGGAGGGGAAAATCCTTAGTGTTGTGCCCCTATGGCCTCTGCCTGAAAATTTTGAAATTTTCACTATAGTAGGTTTTGTCTTTAAATTTTTTTAAGGACTTCAAGTGAAAGTCTCCAAGTCTGAAATTTTGAATATTGTAAATTTATAGAAAATATTAATGAAAAGTTTGCAACTTCATTTCAGTTTGTTTTTTATGGATTTAATTGTATTTTATGTATGTGTGAGTCGTGACATATGTGATTTTATAATTTTTGAAGTTGAAAATGAACCAAACAAATGTTAAATTGTTAATGTATGACAGTATGTTATTTATTTAATAGTCATATTACTTAACTTTTGCATGTATCATGTCACATGTGTGACTATGCAACTGTCAAATTGTGAAATTTTAAAGTAGTTATTCTTTAAACTTTAAAGTAAAACTAAAATCTAAAATTATAAAATGCCAAATGACAATTCATAAAACATCTAATAATTACAATTTACAAACTCCTAGTCACATCAAGTTAATATCACGTCTTTGGTAGCGGAGTTGTCCACCGTCACTATAAAGTACAAGTGGTATGTACATTTGGCAACTACACATGGTATGTACATTATACTATCAAATATGAGCATTGATACTGTCGACACGTACCTTAAACTTGTTTGTTTAAACCCTAAATTGTAAACGTATTATTCAAGACTGTTGATTGATGCAGATCAATGGATAGAGTTTTATCTCAGGCATAGTTTCTTGAAATGAATGTCTTGTCAGAGTGATAGTGACATTCTTTAGCCATCAGGCAATTTTCACAGTTTCCAAAATTGTACTAGTACAAATTGTAGTTATTAGTATAGTGACCACTGACTATATTAGTAATTTCTCACACTCCTGCATTAATGGGAATGATTTACCTAAAGATATGGAAGATATTGAACAAGGCTATTAATAGACACTAGTCTTGCTTGCTTCTTCATCAATTTCAATTTGCTTTTGCCTTTCAGCCTCGACCCTCAAATTTCAATTTTTTGTGTAGTTTGAATATTTAGGTTTTATGTTTAGGTAGAGATGGACACACTAATTAGGTTGAGAATTACATCCACTAATGAGTAAAAGCCCTTTTTGGGTAGGATAACAGATGAAGTACTCACTTTCATTTGTAAGGAAGTGGGATCTTTCAATAACAATGATGTGTTGATGGTGCTCCACCATGAGTTCATTCGCAATGAGAAGAGATACCACGTCAGCATGGACATTATGTCCTGCTTCCTGGCATCTCTTCTTGAACTCAGAGGAGAGAAGGTAGACATGGTTATGATGCTATGGAATTTTTTCAAGGATCAATTTCTGGTGGATGACGTCCAAGTCATTTTCTTCGTAGAACTGGGGTTGGGTATCCCTTGGGCTGATGAAATTGAAAATCTTATCCAGTGAGGCAGCAATGTGGAAAGGAAACTCTTCCTACTGAACCTTAATGAAAGGAATCTGACGCGGCATTGGAAGTGGGCATGACCAGGGAGGGACTTCCTGTGAAAGTGGTTTCACCTCAATGACTTTGAGGAGACAAACTACAACTAGCTCGATGAATTCGGGGAGATTATCCTTAATAGACAATTCTTCTCTGACAGCGATGGAGATGAAGACCCTTAGTGTTTATGTTCTTGAAATGGATTTCTGCATTTAATTTTGTTTTTTTTATTTTTCTTATATGGTCAACCAGTGCCCTTGTGGCAAAAAAAATTTTAACTGTTTGGATACTTCCTATTTTGTAGGGGTTTATGGTGCGACTATAGTCTAAAGTTAAACTCTATAATTATAAAGTATATTATAATAGTAGTGATGTAAATTTTTGAAATAATTAATAAAAAATTTGTTATTTGACTCTTAATAATTATTTTAATTTTTCTATCTTCCTCCAAAAATGAGACACATATCAGTGTGTGAGATAATAGATTGTCTGCGTAATATTGTTTAATTGCAATTTTGTAAAGAAATCTAAAGACTTGATATTTTTTAATTGCAATTTTGTAAATAAATCTAAAGACCTTAGACTACACTTTTGATAAATAATGAATAATAAATTATATGCCCATTCACATTGCCAAATCGATGTGTGAATATGTGATATCATCTAATATGAACCAAAAAATGTAACAATGTTTAATGAATGTGTGCGATTTATTTAAGAGTATTAATTTATTTTTTCCATGTCAATGACAAATGTAATTATCATTATGTGTCATGTGTGCAACTGCGAATGTAGAATTATAAAATTTTAAAGCATTTTATAAATTATCGTTAGTAATAAATTATTAAATAATTAGAGTATTAGACAGTTATCTATCATTTTAATATTTTAATTAGTTATTTTTATATTAGATAGTTTCAATATTTAATCTTATATAAATTTAATAAATTTTTGGCGTATGGTGTTATGTGTAACTATATTTCTAGCGACCATTGAATGAGAAGAGATCAACAAGTACGGTGTATTTTAGGCTGAAAGGGAAAAGAAATCCCATTTTTGCAATCCTATTCTGAAATCATGACACGTGACCACTCACACAGTCGGTGTCATCTGATAAATATAATTCAAAGTAAATAAATGGGACACGCCACAAATGATAGTGACTACCAGTGACCATTGGATTAGCAAAGATCAATGACGTACAATGTTTTTCAGACCGAAAGGGAAAATAAATCCAATTTTTGCAATCCTATTCCAAAATTATGACACTTGTACACTCATTTGATCAGACGAAACATGGTGATGTGACCACTCACACAATCGGTGTCATTTGATAAATATAATTCAAAGTAAATAAATGTGACCCACCACATATGGTAGTGACTGTTAGCGACTGTTAGATGAGTAGAGATCAATGATGTACGGTCTATTTTGGGCCAAAAGGGAAAAGAAGTCCTATTTTTTCAATCCTATTACAAAATCATGACATGTGTACACTCATTCAATTGGACAACACGTGACCACTAACACAATCGGTGTCATCTGATAAATATAATTCAAAGTAAATAAATGAGACCCACCACAATTACAAATGATGGTGACTACCACCGACTGTTGGATGAGAAGAGATCAACAATGTACATTATATTTTGGGCCAAAAGGGAAAATAAATCCCATTTTTTCAATCCTATTCTGAAATAACGACACATGTACACTCATTCAATCGATGTCATTTGATGATAAGTGATGACCGAAAGACTGAAAGATAAAGGAATATTAAAAGAAACCAGCGAACGTTGGATGAGCATAGATCAATGATGTGTAGTGTATTTCAGGCCAAAAGGGAAAAGAAACCCCATTTATGCAAACCTATTCCGCAATCATGACATGTGTACACTAAGCTAAGTTTAATTAAAATCATAATTGGAGTAAAAGAGTAACTTAACATTTAATAAGTAATAAGCTCAATTTGACCCCAGAACAAACAATTAAGTGACATGTGTCCTAGTGACCTCAGATATCTAGAGAAGCAATAAAAGTTAACATGAGTGATAGTAAAAGTTAACGTGAGTGACGAGTCACAACTGACGATTCCGTACTACTCACTATTGTACAATTTTAACCTAAGTTTTTCTATTTTCAATTCTTACTAGTATTATAGTATACTGTATTGGAGATTTAGAAAGGGGTTACAACTTCTAGGCTGAGGTTTGAAGAATGCAACAGATTCTTTCAGCTCTCTACCCACTCACAGTCTGCACAAATGGAATTTCTGGGTAAAATCCTGAACACCCACGTCCCGCCCTTTAAATCTTTCAAATCTAGAGGTTTACTATTTAGATTGTAGTCATAGAATTAGGGTTGAATTTTCAAACACGCCTATAAATTGTAGCTGTCACTAGTATACCATGGTCCATGATGGGAAAAACAAATACCAAGAGTATGAGTAAATGGAAAACAAAGGAAACAAAGATAATAGACTTCCACAAACCGATTAAAACACTAGGTTTTACTAATTAATTCCATAATATTTTTTATCCTGTTATCCATGAAAATATGAGAATCATGGAAATTAGATTTTCACTTGAAAATAAGTGGAAAGATCCAATTAAGGATTCAAAATTTTGTCCATTTAACAACACGTTAAAGGCAAAGACAAATAAATTTGTACCATGGGTTGTTGGTTTAGCATGCATGGTGTTACCTCAAGTATTCCCTTGTCCACAAATTGTCATGCTTTGCACCCAAAATTATGATGAAAATAGAAAAGCAATTGTCAATAAAAATACTCAGGAGGAAATTTTGTCGATAACAGAGACTGAATTTTCTAGTCTATTGGACCTAGGGTTTGAAGCACAAAAATCAAACGTGCACATTGACCTGGGAAAGCTGGCAGAGACTTATGAAAAAATAGATGCAAAAAAGAAAGATTCATATATCAGAGGAATAAAAAGAAGTTCTAGTCTGGATCCAAATCATAAGCCTCCTTATGATTATATTATTTATGTGCAATGGGTTCATGATAGTATTTCCTTGCTAGCATTTTTTTGGGGATTGGATAGTAACAAAGAAGTGGGTGCCAACATTCTTGAAATGATTTTTCATATTCATTGTGAAAAAGAATAAGTAAAATATAATTTTATTGAGCACACTGCTCATTGCATGCAAAAACAATTGCTAATGATTAAAAGAGGTTCACAGAAGACATTTAGGTTCACAACCTACTTTTGCTATCTTATTTTAGCAAAGCATCGTACAATATTTCAAACAAACAAGATTCAAAATCAAGTCCAAAATGTAATATATGAATGGACACCTCAGATAAGGATGAGTGATAATGTAAGAAACTATAGCAATTTTTTAGACTTCTTTTTTTGCACCTATGTATCATAAAATCACAAGCACTCTATTTCCTAGATTGCCTATGTCTTGTAGAGATTGCATTCAACTCAGAAGTCAAATACAATTGGCTGACTAGTACTTTATGGAAGACTACACTATGTTAAGGTTTTACGGTTTAGTGGTAGAACCCTACAAACTTCCAATACATGTTACAGAGAGGGTATTTGCATTGGAATATGTTCAGTAGATGGAGAGAACAGATGCACTCTTTAATGGTCAGCAAAATAAAATAATATTTCCTTTCTTGCCTTTCTCCTTGAGGGGGTTCAAATTTGAGAGAAGAGGATTCAAAGTGGCAGAAGCTTTTTTTCAATTTTTCACTTTCCTATTGACAGTCATAGGAAATATGATCCACTAAACATAATTGGATCAAAGCTTAGAGTGAATGGGAGCTCCAAAAGAAAATGTCAACATGAAAGTATGCCATTGATAGAAAAATTTAAAAACATGGAGTCCTAGGACGAGGTCAAAAAAGAGATGGAGAAATACACCTCTGAAAATAATATTTCATTATAGGAATTGTCATCACAAATTTTTACATTGCACAAGTAGAAAGTAAAAGTGCAGCAATAAACATCCTACACTTTCTACCAGCAAGCTATTCAACCATCTACAAAAGCTATTTCAAACAAAATAACACTTCAATGTAAGGATGATAATTGGACTGCAACCAAAATTAAAGATTTTTGGAAAATGAGGAAGAATCTCGGCGATCCAAAGACCTCTGCAGATCTTTATGATGTGGATGAGGATGAAATATTTAGCGATTTGTGGAATGTAGAGCATCTTGGTCAAGCACATCCTAGTGGTTATGATGATCAAGATACTAATTTTTATGGGCAGGATTCTGTAAAAATTACTACTAGAGTCAGTGCGTCTACAAAATAAAAATATGGCAAAGGGGTAGAGATGGTAGAAAAAATGGGTTTTCTAGGTAGGGGTGGTCTGGGTCCCATAAGAGAAGGGAATTGGTATCCACTTGCCACACCCACTCCACCAAAACATGGTACGACACCAGTAATTGGAAGTTCATCAGAAAAAGGCACTACTCAGTCTCATACCCTTGCAACTTCATTTGTTCCAGCTTCAAATCCAGTTCCACCTTTGCCAAGAACTCAGATTTAATTTGAATCAAGTGCCATTACCACTGGTGGGGATGGCATGGGTAGTACTAGTGGTCTAAAAAGGACGTTACAACTAGACACAAAATCAGTAGACCCCAGAGATTAAGGAAGTGTAAAGAAGAAAAAGGTTATGACAATAATGCCAATGGTGTCTATGATTGTGAGTCAACCAATTGCCACAGCTTCAGGACAAAACCCTCCAAACAAACCAAATACTCCACTTGTAATGGGTCAGGGTGTTACTGCTACTAGTCCTCATGGTGAAATTATTAGAACCACAGGTGGAAGCTCATACATAGCTACAAGTTCTATTTCACCTTTCAAACATTCAATTATGTCAGAAAACCCTAATTTTTGTTACAATGATTTTGTAACGAACTTTGAACAAACAAAAAATAGGAATAGACAAAATACTAAGACATTGAAGAGGGATGCATTTGTTGTAGCTCATGATGTAGAACCTACATCGAATAAGTTAGTTCCCACATATGACCCAAAGAAATAAATGATGGAGCTCATGGTTGTTACGCCCCTAGCTAGAGATAACAATCCACCAGAGAGTCAGATAGATCCATCTAAATTTAAAGTTAGCACCCTCCAAATGGATTTATCAAAAACTAAAAATGTGGACAAGATAAATGTGTCAAAAATGACCAACCAAGTTGTGTACAGTTTAGTGATGAAGTTGGAGAGAGAGAATGGAAAGCTTCAGGGAAGAATAGAAAAGTTACAGGCAAACCTGGAAAATGAAAAGGCAAAGGAGAAAGCAGCGGGTAACAGGTGCAAAGAATTAGAGAAAGGGATAAAAAATTTCATCCTCTAAAGAAGCAATTGTTCAGAAAGAACATATGGAGGAAAAACTAAAATTTGTGAGGGAAAAATTGGAAGAGAGCAATAAAAATCTAGAGGATGAAAAAGCCTCTTCAGTAAATTTATACAAAAGCGTGGAGAGTGCAACACAAGTAAACAATAAATTAAAGAAAGAATTGGAGGATGAGAGGGTAAAATAAAAATAGTGGGAAGAGAAAGAAAACCAGTGGGAAGAGGAAGCAGATAAAATTAAAAAAATAGAGTGAACATTAGTTGTCAGAATTGAGAGAAGAGCTAAAGAAGGAAAAAAGATAATTAAAACTTACGAAAACAACTTGGATGACCAAATGAAAAATATAGTCAACAAAATAAAAAGAGACCTTTGGGGGAAAATAAAGGTGATAGGTGATAGGTTTTGTGATTGGTTTTAATTGAATGAAAGTCTTAGATATGTTTTTGGGAAGCTCAAACAGCACATTGATAATAACAAAAAAAATTGTCAGAGAGAGAAAACTGTAAAACAAATTTTGAATAAAATCAAACAACCAGTGACAGGCATTTGGAAAGAAAGGGAATTCATGACCGCAGTCTCGCATCAATAAAAGAAACCTCTATCTTACAAAAATGTCAAAAACTAAACGAAGTAGAGGAAACTCTTACCATATTTGAAATAAAGCTTTGCAAGATGAATGAAACAACAACCGAAATGATAGGTCATGGTTTGCTGAGTCCTGGTCCTAGTAACTCATTAACAAATTTTTTTGGAAGAGAAGCTTACAAAAATGTTTGAGGAGACAATGAGGACTGATTTAGGAAAGATTCCTTAGGACACAACTCGTGAAGGCATTGCAAACTACATCAAACCATTGACAAATTTGAATGCAGTATTGGAAGGATCATTGCTTTCAAGTCAGTCTAACAAGTATGAATGGCTGATGAGGTTGCAGGTCATCTACTGTAACTTGACAAATGTTAACCTTCCAAATGATGCAAAATGGAGCTTATTAAACAAACTAGCAGAATCATCTAATCAAAAATAGTATGTGAAAGTAGTTTCAGTTTCAATCATCTCTATATTATTTATCTATTGGCTTGAATTGAGTTAAAGGTAACAAGTTTAAACTTTTTTATTAATAGGATCAATGTAGCAGGTGTTATAACTCTATTGCTAATTTACTAAACTGGCCTGAAATGCAGAAATGTACAGTTGTAGAGATGGTGTACTGGTCTTGACTCTTACTAATTTTGATTTTGAGACTTCACATTAGGAAAATCAACCTGAAGCTATTGTTTCTATAAAAGGGAATTCAAGGTCATTTGCTAAGGGTAATGAAATTGAAATTGGATATTGACTCTTGAGTCATAATTCATTGTCAATTCACTTTTGGAAATAGAATCACATAAAGTTTTGTTCTACTTCTTACTACTATTAATGAATGAATTGTTACATTGTGTCATATTTGTAAATAAATTAAAGATAATCTCTATTACTAAGAATTGTATCATATCAATTGCTATGTTTTAAATATATA
>MU219496.1:214223-226524 GCA_018584345.1 Thuja plicata | reverse complement strand
ATTTTTGTCTCACCTATTTCATATTTCATAGCTTTTGTTGCATTTTAGTTTAATTCTCATTTAGTGTAATTGCATTCTCATGGCTAGTGTAATTTGATTATTGTTCTAGTTTAATTCAATTAAATTTTCATATTATTCTAGATTAAATAGCATTTTCATTCTTAGATTAATGGAAATTTCATTCTTAGATTAATGGTAATTTTCTCATCTCTCATGCTTTAAATCCTCCATTTTAGCAATGGTCAAGGTTGTTGGCTCTCGTTCTGAGAGTAAATTTGACATCCCAAACTAAATAGGAGGCAACATGTCGCTTCAATCAAGTTTGTGAATTGGATAATTCATGTTAATATTTGAAAATTGAATGATTCAGTAAGGAATATGTTGGGTTTGTGCTTGATTTAGAGGTCACATTCAAGCACATAACATTTTGGTGCCCATCGTGGGGCAAAAAAAATGATTTCTGGCCTCACTCTCAAAATTTTCTGACAGTAATTTGAACTCTGTCGTACGTCTGTACACCACTGGTATAGAATCTCATGTGACATTTCATATTGAACCACACAAATTTTTCCTCCTAGTAGCACTCTCTTTTGCGAGGAGATAGAAATCTCACGCAAGTCCTTGCACTTTCTCACGCACAGTGAAATACTTTCTCGCGCAAAGTTTTACAGACAATCATTTAATTTCCAGAATCTGCAATTTACTGTTATCATTTTCTAACATTTACTTTCTACTATTGATTTCATGTTTCTAATTTTTGCTATAGCATAATAGTGGTCTGTAGGTCGCTTGTCAAATATCATAAAAACTTCCTAACGATTTTCTTGCAGGATGGTTGTCAAAGGCATATTAAAAATGTTGTGCTTGTTTACTGTATTTTATTCACATTGTTTAAATAGGGCTTTGTTAAAATTTTTTAAGGGTCCTGATAGCAAAGTAGGGGAATAGGCTCTTAATTACATGGAAGTGATGCCCATGGATGAAACTAAGACCTAGATGTTGCTAAAATGACGGATACCTGGGGAAGCAGAGAAAGATAGTGAATCTTTAACACATCTACTTGTTAGGGGATTATGCTCTTCTCTCTTTGAGAGAATCAGAAACCCAAAGGCTTGTGGATTTGGTAGAGTGAAGATATCTCAGTGATGAACATTTCTTGAGTGTTTGGGTAAGGTGAAGAGGTAGAGAAGTATGCTCTTCTCTCTTTGAGAGAATCAAAAAATTGGACCCGTGAATCCAAGCCAAGTTGTTTCACCTTTAGAGGACTTGCCAAAAGTTGAACCTCCAAGAATGACCCAAGTGAGTACACACATATCACTGGTGATTCCACCTCAATATAATAAAGTCTTCTTTTTTGATTCCAAAGACTCCAAAGCCATGATAACTTCTTTCTCATGATTTCGACTATCATCTTGAGAAATCCTTATTTGTTGTAGTGAGCAGCGCTGCTCCCAGCCTTGCTTGCAAGGGTGTATGACTTTCAAGTGTTGGTGTGGCTACAAGTCCCCAGCTTTGTATTAGAGGTACCAAAGGTTATTGTGAATGGAAGCCCACTAAAAAATCTCTTAGTTAGATGCCTACCCAAATCACCTCTGAAAGAAGACATAATCTTTGCGCATGGACAGGGAAGAATCTCTCCCCTAGATTCTCGACATAGATATGCACCTAGATGCTTGAAGTAGTATATGATGTTGGCCCCTACTTTAAGGGTAACCTTCAAACATATATACTTAGTCCTTGGAAAAACCAAAAACACGGGCGCTCTCTCGAGGGTGACACTACTGTGTGAGGTGCACACATATGCATAAGACAAAGGGGTATGGATTTTTTCTTCTCCACCATTTTTTTTTGTAGGGATAACTAAGTGTTTGTTTTGAGTCTTAAAATTTCCATTCATGATCAAACAAAGACTCCCATGATTCTGCCAAGTTGCTTTGTCCTTGGTAGAACTATTTATGACTATTACTTGTGTCACTATTGCTTGATTGAAACTTTATGCTTCTTAACAAGTGCTTATCACCTTGAAACTGAGATAGTTGATCGGTATCATCATAAACATTCCCTAAACCTAGAAATTATGTCAGAGAATAGTCCTGACTGTGTCTCAAAATCTCATTTTTGTCTCAAAAATTGAGTTTGTTTATCAAAATTTGGAGTTCTCCTGTGCGAGATTTCAGAAACTAAGCACTTCCTCGCTTGAACTTGCATTTTCTCACATAAATTTGAGAACTTCCTCATGTGACACAATACTTTCTTGCATGAATCTATAGCCTGGTTTCCTAAAATGGTGAGCTTTTTCCCGTTGACTAGTGAATTTTTTGCCTAATCTGATTTTTGTCTGGGATCTGATTGCCTGTTTCCCTGTTGTCTGTAGTCTGAAACTGGTTTTTTTTAAGTTGTGAACTGACTGATTGTTACTCAAACTTGTCTTGTCTCTTTGTCTCCGTCTTATCTTTTCTATGTTTTTGTACCTTGCAACACGATAGTCACATCTTGGCTGTTCTAGCCACACTCTTGACAATTTTTGCTGGGTGCATCTCACTCCTTGGCTATTCTAGCCTGCTACCTCCTTTTTTGTTATTTCTAGAGACAGAGTTCTGAGTCAGATCCTAAGTTTCCTCTTGTTTCATCTTCATCTATGCCTGATACAACTAGAAGCCGCAATATTTTTCTCATTCATAGTTTTGGAATAGGTAGAAGTAAACCTCGTAATCAAGGAAAAGGTCATTCTGAACCCATTTCTCAACTTGATAGTCAAGAGGGATCCTCGTGTTCCTCTTCCCTGTCTAGTATAGATCTAAGTCCGAATTAGAAACCAGTGTTCCAACTGTGTTCTAATCCTTTGTTTCCATATTAGCATAATCCATTTCTTTCAGATCAACAAGGCTTCAGAAAGTCACCTGTTTGGGTTGACCCTATTGACGATCCTCGCTACCTTAGTGATCCTTTTGAACATATCAATCCTTTTGATCTTGTCAACCCCTTTGATCCACCGAGAGATACATTGACTACGAGTTCTCAACTCGATACTCACACTCATATTGAAGAGGTGCACACGGCATAATCTCATGTTAACGACATGGAAACTCATTTTGATTACTTACAAGGCCAATATAGAAGAGCAACAACCAATCTCAAAATGAGCAAGGTCAACAAGAAGAGAAGCATCACCAGGGTCTAGATCAGACTCAAAAAATTTATGAGATTCTTGGTAATGACGATGAGCTAATAACTCAAAATGACATAGATTATACAAAATCTAATAAAGCTCTCATCAAAATGATGGAAATACTCCTTGCAAAAGATAAAGAGAAATATTTTCTAGATTTGGAAAAATAAGGAGTTAAGCTACCCTCAAACTTCCAAGTGGAAATGATTGTGGCTAAAGAAGAAGAGAGTGAGACTAGAAAATTGCATCAAGTAATTCAAGACATGCAAAATAAAATCAGTCAACTTATGAAGGATAAGGACAAACCCACACAACAATTCATGATGGAAAGCATCTGTCCTTTTCCCTTTGATAGGAGTCTTCTTATGCCAACTTTTCCCAAAGGTGTAGAACTCCCCAAATATGATAAGTATCTGGGTACCACTTATCCTTAGGATCATTTGAGAGAATTTGGGGCCCTATCTATGGATTTCATGCATGATCAAACCTATTTGATGCATCTCTTTCCCCGAAGTTTGGGTGGACCTGCCATGGAGTGGTTTTCCCGATTACCCACTGGCATCAAGACTTTTGATGAGATTTCCAATCTCTTTATAAAATAATATTCTCACAACATATAGCATCCTGTCAACATAAAGAACCTTTGCAATCTCAAGCAAAGGCAAGGGGAGCCATTCTTGACATTTCTCCAAAGATGGAGATAACTTTGCACTAAGTATCCCCGCAAAATACCTGAATCTGAGAAACTCAATATCTTCTTGGATAATCTCACCCCTAATTTTGGGTATCAAGTACAACTTCAAGGTTCCCTTAATTTTGATAGCATGATAAAGCAAGCTATGAGGATATAGGCATTTATGGTTAAAAAAGGTGAATTGACTTTGTATAAAGACAACAAACAAGGTTCCTCCTCTTCCAACAAAGATAAAGGGATGTTTACCAAAAAAAATAGGGACGTTGTGAATGATGGGGTGGTTGATAATGTGACTCCAACTCATTCAAAACTGGTCTTCAATCTCACCTCTAGTATACAAGTGACCAAAGCTATTGAAAAGGTTGCGAAAAACACTCAACAACCTTCTAGATTCTCTGGCAACAAACCTTGGGCCCCACGACCCGAGCATGAATTTACTTCTTCGGGAGAACCGTTGGATGTAGTTTTCAAGACTTTGGTGCAAAATCAAATTCTTGATCCTTTGGAAAAATTTCTATATGATCCGCAACCACAACCCCATTGGTGGAATGACAATGCATACTATGATTATCACCAAAACAAGGGTCATAAGACTGCTACTTGTCTTCAATTGCGTCATAAAGTCCAATATCTGATTGATAACCAGGTTATCATTATGGAAAATCATAAAAAGAATTCAGATCACTTGGAATTTAAAGATCCCTTTCCTCATCATGATAAAGGTGAGTCTTCCAATGCTAAGAACAATAATGCCAAGGTTAAGTACACACATGCCACTTATAATAATGTCATCAACATTGTTGAACTTGTGGAAGTGGAGTATTGTAATGTGATTACTACCAGGGGAGGCAGGGATCCTCCTAAGCCTAAGACCCTATTTGTCTTGAGAGGCCCTGGATCTCACTCATCTAAATTTGAACTATCTCGGGATTGTGCAAACGTCACTACTAGATCCCACACTAAAATCACTATCAAGGGTCCTGACCCTCCTGCTGCTACATCTGTCCAAAATAACCCATAGATAAAACTATTGTTGGCTCTACCAAAAAGACCACAAAAGTGGTCCCTATGCCTCCTACTACTATTTATAGCATTCTTGAGCAGCTCCAAAGAACCAATTCTCAAATAACTATCTTTGAGTTGTTGAAAAGCTCGCCTACTCATAGGCAGATTCTAGATAAATATCTCACAGAAGCTAACATCCCCAAAGACATCAATCTGGATTAGTTTCAATCCATGGTGGGTCACTTGACTTCACCGCATTATTTTTCCTTCTCAGAAGAAGATGATAGCTCAATTAGTCACCCGCATAATTCTCCTCTGCATATAGAAGTTATGATTGGAAAATAGCTAGTCCACCGCGTCCTCATTGATAATGGTGCTAGCCTCAATATTTGCTCTGTTCACTTTCTTTCTCAACTAGGTTATGGTGAAGATCGCATAGATTCCCACAAAAGAATTACTATCAAGGCCTATGATGAAGGAGAGAGAAAATCTAAAGGTTTAGTCATGGTACCCATTCGGGTTGGACTGGTTGAAAGAGATGTCACATGTTAGGTGCTAGACATTGCTCTTGCATATAATATCTTGCTGGGAAGACCATGGATCCATGAGATGCAAGCGGTTCCCTCTACTTACCACCAGTGCATTAAATTTCCTTTCCAAGGTGTAGAGGTGACAATTCCTTCTAGTATGGGCTCTTCTTGTAATGTGCTCACTCAATCAGCTGATAGTCTTGTTCTGACTAATAGAGAATACACAGAATTCTGTGATGCCAATCTCAGAGACATGGAACAGACCCTGAAAATCATATACATAGGCATGGGGGGGTATCAAATAGAACCTGTGCTATTGTTAGAGGCTCTACCTTTGTCTCCTTTTTCTTATGGGAGACCTTCTGAGAACAACAAATCTTCTACTCCTTCTGAGATAGTTTATGATGGTGCCTTTGTACGAGCTTCTACACCATTAGAAGATGAAGATGAGGAAAGAGATATTAAAGCTTGGCTTTGCAAAGGAAAGAACATATCTAAATAGACTGCCCCAACTTGTGAACTAAATCCCAACAATAAAGGTCTTAAGATTATGAAATGCTTTGGGTACAAAGGGGGTGGCCCAATAGGGGTGAATGGTAATGGGTTAGTTGAACCTATTAAAGCTACGGGTCAAAAGATGAAAGACACAACTGGGTTAGGATTCAAGAAGATCTCATTCCATCTAGGGATTAAAAAATTTGTGCCCAAATTGGATCCTTCACCCAAACCAAAAGGCACAGCTACAGTCGACACCATAGAAGATAGCTCTGATGAGGATTGCTTTCCTTATCCAATTCCTCCAGACCTGGCAGCATTCTTTGCTGAGCTAGATAATTTTGTATCATGTGTTAGTATAGTTGAGACTGACAGTGATTCTGATAAAACCACTCCATTTGATGCACTAACCTATGAACAATGGAAAGTGTTACAAGATCCTAGTTTCCAAGGTGAACGATACATACCACCAGAGTTTAAAGAGCAGTTGGCACAAGAATAGGCTGGTATTGCAAGAACTCATAAACCTTCATGGTGCAAACACCCAAGTCAAAGTTTAGACACAAATTCTCATGAATATGAGTTTGACAGTTTGTTAGAAGGGCCTTATGAAAAGCTTCTCAACATAAGTGAGGGGTCTAGTGAAAGGTTTAATGAGTGCGAGTCTATAAATGTTAACATGGCTTCTACTCCAATCGTTAGGAGTCAAAAGGATTTGAATGCACCTCTAGATGAGATCAATTTAGATCTCAGCTTACTAGTCAACACTTTTGATGACTATACTATGAATGCACTTGAACCCATCACATCTCTTTCACTCGAACATCCTGAGTTAATAGACTGGAATTCCCCTACCATATGCAATGAAGTCCTTACATTCTAGAATGACTATGCTCTAGCTTGTTACCTTCACGCTGTTGAACCTGTAACTTCCTCCACTAGTGAAGAAAGTGTCAACATGACCGAGACTGATATCAAGTATCTTAGTCATAAAATTAAAAGAAGAAAAAATAGGCACTCTGATGGTGAAAACCACATTATGATAGTCTTAGAGCCAAAAAAAAAGTAAAAAGAAAGGATGTATCCGAAGGTGAAAACCTCTCTGAGGCGCCTGAGGATGAGATACTTGATGCTCTTCTAAGTCATTTCTAGGAACGCTGATCGATGTTAATTGAACCAACTCAACCAGTAAATCTAGGAACAGAAGAACATCCACACATTATTCATGTGGCCAAATCATTATCTACAAAAGAACTTAAAGAATTCACAGACTTCTTCAATGAGAAAAAGATAAAATTTGCATGGACATATTCTAACATGCTGGGTGTAGATCCTGATCTCATCATGCATCATTTGTCAATAGCTCTGGGTGTGAAACTAGTCAAGAAAAAACTTAGAAAGATGTATCCACATGTGGCTCTACTGGTCAAGGAAAAATTGGAAAAAATTCTAAAAGTTGGGTTCATCCAAGCAATTGATTATGCAAAGTGGATCTCTAACATAATCCCAGTGACTAAACATGACAAATCTATTAGATTCTACATGAACTTTAGTGACTTAAATTTGGCATGTCCTAAGGATGATATTTCCTTGCCTAATATTGATATGATTGTAGATATGACTGCAGGGTATGAAATGTACTCACTAATGGATGGTTTCTCTAGCTACAACCAGATAAAGATAACGCTAGAGGACCAAGAGAAGACTACTTTTACTTGTGCATGGGGTACATTCTACTGTAATGTTATGCCTTTTGGTCTTAAGAATGTTGGAGCCACCTATCAGAGAGCTGTCACTACCATATTTCATGACATGATGCATAAGAAAATGGAGGACTATGTGGATGACACACTTGCTAAAAGTATGGATAGGAAGAAACATCTCATTGATCTAGGCCCTATAATAGATTGTATGGAAAAATTCAGACTACGTCTTAACCCTAAGAAATGTGCATTTGGGGTTACTTCAGGAAAATTACTTGGTTATATCATCTCCGCGAAGGGAATCGAGGTGGATCCTGCAAAGGTGCAAGCTATCATGGAAATGCCTCCACCTGACAATATTAGACAAATTAGAGGTCTTCAAGGTTGGCTTCAATCTATCCATCATTTCATCTCGTAGCTAGCTGACAAGTCACAACCATTTACTAAAACTCTACATAAATGTGTGACTTATGAATGGAACAAATAATGTGAACAAGGCTTTCAATAGATCAAACAATATCTAGCCAATCCACCTATATTAATGCCTCCTATTTAGGGGAAGCCATTGATCTTATACATCTCAGCTACAAAAACATCTTTGGGTGCTCTATTGGCCCAAGAAGATCAAAATAATAAAGAAAGAGCCATTTATTACATCAGCAGAACATTGTTCTCTTATGAAATGAACTATTCTATAATTGAGAAAGCTTGCTTAGCAGTGGTGTTTGCTTCCCAGAAGTTATGAAAATACATTCTATCTCACACTACAAGGCTAATCACAAAAATTGATCAATTAAAGTACTTACTTAGTAAAGCTACCCTCATAGGTAGACTAGCTAAATGGGCCGTGCTCCTTAGTGAATTTGATATTGAATATGTTGAGAGAAAAGCTATCAAAGGGAAAGCGATCACAGATTAGTTGGTTGAGGCACCTATTATAGATCATCAACCATTAAGGATTGAATTCCTAGATGATTCCATCATACTTCTCACACATCAGACATGGACCATGTTCTTTGATGGATCATTCACCCAACAGGGGTCAGGTGCTGGAATTTTGTTCATTACACCTTAGTGGTATTCATTACCAAAGGCATACAAAATGATGTTTCCTTGCACAAATAACATTGCTGAGTATGAATCTTTGATCAATGGATTAAATATTGCTATTGAATAGTATGTTGATGAGCTAAAAGTCTTTGGAGATTCACAACTGGTTATCAATCAAGTGAATGACATCTATCAAACAAAAGATGAAAAATTGGTGCCCTATAAAAAGATGGTTGACGACTTTGAGAAATACTTTGCACATGTTACTTTCCATCAAATTCCAAGGGTAGATAAAAAAGCAGCTGATGCCATGGCTACTCTGGCTTCTATGTTACAAATGGCAGAAAATGACTTCAGACATGAATTCCTAGTGGAGACGTTATGCTACCCTGCCTATGATTCCACTAACTCCCGGATGATCTGTTTAGTCATTAGACATGAATTATCCCACTACCACTATATCTACTCTTATCTTTGTGACCAAATTATTCCTAAAACATATACTCAAAATGAGAAACATCATTTAATCCATAGTGCTTCACAGTTTGTCATCGTAGCTAATGACTTATATAGATAAGGTCTTGATGGTACCCTCCTTAGGTGTTTAGAACTTGATGAGTCCAAGAACATTAGAAGAGGTACATGAAGGCATATGCGGGTCTCACTCAAATGCTCTAACACTGGTTCATAAACTTATTAGAGCTGGTTACTATTGGTTGAATATGGAGAAAGAAGCTACACAGTTTTCTAAGTCTTGCAAATAGTGTCAACTACATGGTAATTTGATTCATGCTCCAGCCAAGGAGATTATTCCCTTCATTACTTTCTAGCCATTTCAATAGTGGGCCTTTGACTTAGTGGGTTAGATATATCCATCTTCTTTGAGATGACATAAATATATCATTACTGCTATAGACTATTTTACCAAATGGGTTGAGGCAGTACCTCTCAGTGTAGCTGATGGCAAGCCTGTAGCCATGTTTATACTAAACTACATCATCTTTAGATATGGTGTACCCTCACCTATAATCACTGACAATGGGGGACAATTAAAAAACAAAGATCTAATTGATTTATGCACTAAGTTCAAGATTATTCAGCACTGGTCTTCTATCTATTATCCCCAAGGTAATGGACAGGCTGAAGCTTCAAACAAGATAATTCTCAAGATCCTACACCATACAGTACACAAATCTAGATGAGACTAGCACCTCCAGATTAATTCAGCTTTATGGGATTATTACACCAGTATATGAACACCAACAGGGGCCATGCCCTTTGCTCTAGTTTATGGTGCAGATGCAGTGCTACCTATTGAGGTTGAGATTCTTACCTTGCGAGTCTCTCTGAAGGGCCTCATTACTGATGATTATATTAGAATATCTTGGCTACAAGAGCTTGAACTACTGGATGAATGTCAGAAGGTGGTGTTTGATCATCTCCGAGCATACCATAAGAGAATATCTAAAAGCTATAACAAGAAGGTTAGACCAAGAGACTTCCAAATGGGTGATCTCGTCCTAAGAGAGAACCCTAAGAATCAACAACAGCAAATTCAGAAAGGAAAATTTGAGCCAAACTGAGTTGGTCCGTATATCATTACTGCAATATTTGGGTCTGGTGCTTACCAACTATCTACCACAAAGGGTGAACAAATGAAAGATCCTATCAATGCTCTTCATCTGAAAAAGTTTTACAGTTGAATTGTCTTCTGAATGCTCATTCTGAAAAAATCCTAAAAATTACAAAATGTCCTAAAAAAATGATCATCTTATTGAAAACCTAGCAAACAGGCGCTTCAATGTATCTATTATCCTAGTGAAAACCTGGTAAACAAGTGCCTTGATAATACCAAAAAAAATTGAAAAAAATAAAAATACAAAAAAATAAAAAAATTTGAAAATTAAAAAAAAACAAAAAAAAACATGAAAATACAAAAAAAAAGAGAAAAAGAGAAAAATGTGCCATTGAAGAAAACCTGGTAAACAGGCGTCATGGTAGCAAAAATAGAATTTCTGCCAAGATGGTGAAAACTTGGTAAATAGGTGCCTCTTGTTCTGCAAGGCTCTATCTATCACAGCATCTCTTGGCTTTCTTGCAATTTGTTCTCCTGCTTTCCTGCTTCAGCTTGCTTTCCCGCTTTAGTGTGCTTTCCTGCTTTAGTTTGTTTGCTCATGCATTCGCTCTCAGTCATCTTTGAGATTTTGTTTGACTTCACATGGATTGAAACTAGTCACACTTGGGGGCACCTTCTTGGTCTAGGGGGCATGGTCCTATCTTTTGGAGTCTTTCTCCAATTCACATCAGTCACCAGTGATTCTCACTATGTTTGCCTGCTGATTCCTAGATCTTACATTGAACTTTATGCTTGAGAATATTTCTCACATCAGTCACCACTGGTTCTCACTATGTCTGCCTACTGTCGCTATATTACTGAGATTTGTCACATCGATGCGCTATTTGCATGTTTGACTTCAATCCATTCGTCACTTGGGGGCATGGTTCCCCACTTCGATCGTATCTTTAATTTACACTCAAGTTAGTGTTCTTGTCTAAAGTCCAGCTATCTACTGGCACAAACTGGTGTTTCTCAACACCCCAATCCAATAGTGTTTTTCAACACTCTCTTTGGACACATCTGTGTTTTTCAACACACATTGGATATCTCGCATGTTAAAATCTCTTGATAGAAATCAAACACATTGCACTCACAAGTACAATGGTGTTTTCAACACCCCAAACATAGGCACATTCGTAAAATTTGAAACATGCTGAGTTATGATTGAATCTCTTTTTGAATGCTATCTATTCTCATGAATTTCATTGATATTTTCTTTGTCTACTGCTTGTGGGTGTGGTTTCGATGATCTAACAACATCAAATAAATAGGGTGTATGTGATAAGAGCTTTTGCATTAAGGTGGAAAAGCCTCACATCCCTCGATCATGTTTATTTGTATGTCAAGGGGAGGTTGGAAATATATCCTTGACTGTTATTGCTCTATTTTTTTAGTTGTGTACTATTACCATATCAAACTGGAAATAATGTTTAGGTCACCTTGGCTTTTGTGCCCTGGTGCTTATGTTCATTTCCTACATTTTATCCGATGAAAGTCATATTCATATTCTTATGATCGTAGCGGCACCAATGAGAATTGTATTGACTCTGATATTCCAAAGTACTCGATGATGATTATACGATGATTCCAACAACCAAGTCCTAGGGTTGCATTTAACATAGGCTTGCATTTGCATTTTAGGCTTGCATTGCATTAGTTTTGGTGCTCTCTTCATTGTCTTCTCATTCTTCAAAGGTCCTCATCTTTTATCTTGGCTTCCTCTTGACTGTACAAGTGTCTGATCCTCGCTCTTGATCTTCATTCATATTCTCTTGGTTAGTACTTGTTGTATATTACAATATCCTACATGAGATGATTAGTACCATTGCATTCGTTGCATTACATTCATTTCCAAAAAGTACATTTCCATACATTCATTTGTATCTATATATCCTTAAACATGTGCATCCATTATAAGCATAAATCATACATAGCATTTATCCATCTAACATCTATCATAGCATTTATCAATAAAGCATGTGCATAAACATTTGTATATTCATCCATGGCATACATTTCTAATCCATACATCTAAAT
>MU219496.1:203751-213958 GCA_018584345.1 Thuja plicata | reverse complement strand
CCCCAACATACTCTAAAAATGGCTGAACCTGATCTACTACCTCAGGAACTACAATTGTGTAAGCAACATAGTAATAAGATGCCTGAGCAACCTTGTACCTCATCTTTATTTGTGATCTAGCCAGTGCCTCCTGTAACTCCCAGATCTCTCAGTCTTGCTCCGCTACTTGGGTCTCCTGTACGATCACCTGTGTGTAGAAGTCATCTCGTTGCCTTTGTGACTATCTCACCCTCTCTCAGACCCTCTAGAGAGCCTCCTATAACTGGGCTACCTGTCTGCCTTCCTATGGATCAATCAGAATAGTATCAGCCATGATGGTGTCCTCTCCCTGCTTAGTGGCTCTCTCCAGATTGCCATTACTCCTGAAACCTACGTCTGACCCCATAGGTCTAGTGGGGATAGAAATATACTTAGTCCTCGATCGTACTACCCTCTCCTACTACTGTAAGGGCAGGTTTTGTGCATGCTACTGTGGTGGTGGCTATACCACCTTCTGTACATAAGGTCCTAGGCCAACAAGATCTATATATCTAGGGAATGGGTGTGCTAATATGTGGTCCCTGTATGCAGGTGTCATCCCTGCATTCGTCACCCCAGCCATGTAATCCCACCTAGCTAGTGGTACTTAAGCATCTATCATGCTCTGGCCTCTTTCCAACTATCTCTGCCAACCCTTCTTCATCTCATTGACGAATTGGGCATAAGTGCAAAACTCATGTGAGACATCCTGAGGTCTCCCAAACTATCGCAACACTTGTGTAAGAAAGAAGTGCTCAATAACACTGATAGTACGCCCGATCAAAGGATGTGAATAGAACATATACAACAACTCATATCGTGTGTCATCCCATACCTCTATGGCTATCCAGGGCTGCCATATGATTCCTGCCATATCATCTATCTGAGCTCACCACTGCTCTATCTTACCTAGCACGAGCTGGGTCATAGGACCTGCATACCTGTATATATATGGCTCTAAAGTCTGCCGTGTGTCATGGAAAATCAACCTACATATGGGAATGTGCTCCCAGGCCCAGATCTCAAGAAACGACAACTCCTGTCGCCATAGTCCATGCACCTCGATACAAAATCTTGTGCATCTTATGATACATCTGTGTGAGCATACACTCACCCCATCTGAAAGTCACTACAGGTGTAGCCAATGTCCTTTGCAACATGCTTCCCCAGCCGCACTCCAACCCGTGCTGACCTTGATCAGGAACCAAGTGGAAACTCAATAAAAGCACCAAGACAATCGCCAGTGGGTGATCCATGCCATAGAGGCTCATCAAATCCACCCAAGAGATGGTCTGACCCATCAATAGATCATCCTAGAAGACTTCTCTCAGTGCCAGTGTACATGCTCTCGGTTGAGTATCATACTCTACACGAGCTTCGTGAAATGGTACTCTTAGAATCCTGTAAATGTCCTTAGGAGTGACTGTCATCTCCCCCTGTGGCAAATGAAATGTGTTCATCTTTGAATGGAAACACTCGACCAGTGCACCTAATAGACCGTGATTTACCCGAATATCGGGTGCATCATGGATGTATGATAATTCAAGCCCGTTGATATGAGCACCATCAACATCTAACAGTCTCTGTAGATGTAATACCCACCTCTGAGTTTTATTTTTAGTTTTGGTTGCCGAACTCTTTTAGGCCTTTTCTTGTATGTGTGGTTTATTTCGGATGGTTTAGATGATATTTATGTATCACATTTCACTATGTTATTGATTCATTTCTTAGAGTGTTATATCTCCTATTTAGATATGATTTATGGTTATTTCATGATGTTGATGTATATGTTAGTATGTCATTTTGATTATGGTTTTTTGACAATACTGACCCTAGATTTATATGCACATGGATCATTTATATGTTTTGCATTACTGTTTGATGTACTTGATATGGTATGGGACAGAGTCGTAGTTACTTGCTTCGGCGAGATCCACATGATAAACTAGTCTCAACCATTGTTTGCTATATTATATGCATGTATGCTTGTCTTTGTGATGACATGTTTGCAAGTACTAGGCTACGTCTTCCCTGAATTGGCAGGAGTGAGCGTGCCCTATTACAATATCTCAATTGTAAGAGAGGGGAGATAGTATTCAGGTCCAAATCCATACCCTAAACCCATATTTTGTCCTATTGATGGACAAAGAATCTAATTGACTACCCTAGTGTTTGAATCCATCAAGTGACATGGATTTGTGAGCATGTTTATGTGTTAGTGGTTCTGTTTCAGTTGATTATTTGTTTCAGTTGATTATCTGTTTAGATGAGTTTCAGGTGATTTGATGATGCTTTTAGCTTGATTTATTAAATGAATTTTCATGGTAAATATTAATGTTAATTATTGCACCTGTAATAGGGTTAAAACATTGATATATGAAATATATGGCTATTTAATAATTAAATATTAATTAAATGCCTATATTTAATTAATTGATTTAATTATTAATTCTTGATTAAAATAATTGAGATTTAATAAATATTAAATTCAATTAATTGTAATTAATTGTGCATAGTTGAATTATTGAATATTATCTTAAGTTGCATGGTTAATTGATTTATTTAATTGAAATATTATCTCATGCATTTTCAATTTAACACTTTGCTTTAAAATTATAAAGTTGAGTTTCTATTGCATGCTTTAAGTGAAATTGAAAATAAAGGAATTATCTTAATTAATAATTAGATAATTTATTTTCCCTTCAGGGTTTTCACTTTTTGAAAACCTAATTGCTTGGATTATCTATATCTTTGTATTGGAGGCCTTTTTGAAGGTTGTTCAATCAGGGAGAAGGAGAAATCAAGTGATTGGGATTTTGAGGAGGTTTGCTTGGATTTAGAATTCATCTTGCTTGGATTTGTGGGTTTGATCATCTCTTCTGTTACTAAGGTAGGATCTTGAGCTTTTCAATTCTTGCTTTCAGATCCCTATCTTCTATGCATCTGAAAACTAGGATCCTTTGCTTGATCTTCTCTGTTTGTGTATTTGGTGATTCCATTGATTAAAATGATGAAAAATGTGTTCTTGGATCCATTTGTGTTTTCTTTCATATTTTCATGTCACATCTGTGATTATGGGCATTAGGGGTTTCATTTTTGGGTATTGGGTTCAAGAGGGCATTAGTGTTTTTCAATTGATGTGTATGAGTTTTCAATTTTGGGCCTTAGGGTTCCAGATATGTAGGAGGAAAACTCCTTTGAGGGAAAATTGATGAGTGTTGTTAATTATGCCTGAGATCCTCAGATCTGTAGCTCCTTGTCATGGAAAGATGGAATTCATACCATAACCGTGTCCTTGCCCAAACCCATGATTATATATGTAAGAAAATAATGAAAAAGAGTTAGTTTGCATGTTTATGATACAAGAAAACCCTTCTTGAAATTATTAAATAATAAATTAGAAACTCTCCTTGTTTTTATCCTTATTGCATGTTGAAAAGGAAAGAAAAATCCCTCCTTATTAATTCAGAAATTTGGTTGAAAAGAAAGACCTATATTAGTGAAAATATAGCTTATAATTGTCATAGAAAGGAAGGTATTTCCCTGTTAAGATTATTGTAAAAGAAAATTATTAAATAAAAAAAAAATAGTAACTTGCTATTTTTAGTATAAAAAAAAAATACAGTGGTTATTTAATCCACCAGTAAAAAATTTATTTAAAAAAAATATAAATATATATGTTCATTAATAAACAAGTGTTTATTAAATATATATTTCAAGTTGTTTAAATTTTAAAAAAATTTATTGGAAACCGTCTGTTAAAAGAAATTCATTTAAAAACAATTTTTTTTAAAAATAATAATAAATTTATTTGTTTTGGGGAGGCGGGTGGCGGGGGCCACGACACTCCCCCAGTACGCGGTCTGCAGTGGCTACGGGCTGTGGGCCTGCGGACCCACTGTGATTACTCTCAGTAGGGACTGTAGGGTCCCACTGCCCTACGACAGTCTCCACGGAGACCCGCGGGGGTTGCGGTAAGTGGGGGTGGGGCGGGGACCCCCCCCCCCCAAAAAAAAAAAAGGTTTTAATTATATATTTTTTGTTTTATTAATATTTTAAATCATTTTTGTTTAGCTTAGTTTTTAGTTTAATTAAATTAAAACTTAGTTAACTCTAGTTTATTTAGTTAGTTTTAATTTATTTTCATTTGAAATTAATTTAAATTTATTTTAGCTTAAATTTGTTGTTAGATTATTAAAATAATATGTGTTTATTTTTCTTGTGGGTTGCTTTTATGCATAGACCTGAATATATTATTTGGGTATAATCTCTATTAGGGGATTATTACGTTTTGATTTTATGCTAAATAATTATAGCCAAAATTTTAGTAATTATTTAATAGGACAATTTATTCATGTGGGTTATAAATTATCCTATTTAGAAGTTTAATTTGCATCATTTCAAGAGATTTAATTATAGCAAATTGGTAATTTTACCAGATAAATGAATTTGCATAATTAGAGTTATGAATTTGTTTATCATGCATTTTTATTAGCTTCTTTTGGAATTACGTTTTACCATGCAATGAATGCTTAATTTGGATGTAATGGAAATGATGTGGGTCTTCCTTCTGTTATGAACTTTATCACATTAGTTATCTGTTAGGGTTTTGGAAAGTGATTCTACATGGTGTCTTGTTTGTTTTCCAGTGCATGTCTTTTATGACGTTATGTCTGTTTGATTGTCATCCCTATACCTGGTATGTCTATACTTATGGCATGTAACCTTGGAGTTTATCTCATGTTGTTATGGGTAATTGAGTACCAGTAGTTCCTATATGGGTAGGAACCAATTTATGAGATTGTATTTGACCTTGAGCTTAGGGGATGGTTAGTTAGGTGCATCTTAGGGGAGTGGCTTACAATAGGATTCTGGGGCCCAAAGAGGGTAGTCCAGGGTGACCTATTGTAAGTTGTTTAATAAGCGATAACTTCATAATAAAACTTGGGGATTACATTAAATACAAGATTAGTTATCATGTTGAGCATCTAGGGTCCAGAGTGACCAGTCCAGGGTAAACTCAACTAGATGATGCTTGAGAGTCCGGGGTCCATAGAGACCAGTCCCGAGTAACTCAAGTATATGACCATGTGATGACACTCCCATAGCATGTAGCCTAAGTCTTGTCCATAGGTCTTTTTGTACCTTTTTATGGTTGTGGTGTTTTGGATTCAGTATATGGTTTGTGATGGTGTTTTGGATTTATTATGTATGTTCCTTTATCTTTGGACAGTGTACTTGTGCTTTGATTCCTTATGATTTTTCTTTAGTCTTTCTCATTGTGATCAGAAAGCTTCTAGGATCTTCCTATGTGTTTCTTTATGATGGCTTGTATGCCTTGATTGTCTTCATGTTGTATACTCGTGTGAGTGGGTCTGTTATTGTCTCCTTAGCATGGTGGGAGTGGACCTTTGGTTCCACGCAGTTGGGTGGTAGTGATTCTTATTACCATTGAGATCTGATGGTTGTTCTTCTTGCTTGGATGATCCTTTTTGCAGTTATATCTTCTGATTCTTTTGGAGACTTGTATAGTTTCATGAGTTGTATATTTGTAACCATATGTGTTTATTGGTTGACATACTTTGGAGGATGTATCATGTTGTATTCATCATGTTTATTTAGGAGGTTTTGATCTTATTATATCAGTTGTAATCTTTTAATAGTGTATCTGATGTGATACCTATATTAGTTGTTGTATCATACTTGTATTATAGTGATTACTACATACCTGTGTCATGTGCAGAGGATGTGAGTTATGAGATGTATATTATTGGATTCATTTGATGTATCCTTTGTGTTAGATCTTTATAGTTGTTATTCGTAGATTATCTTTCTTAAGTGATTCTACTTCAAGGAACCCTCAAGGATTGGTATTGGTGTATGAGTTGTTCTTATGTGTATGTCGTGTATCTCATTGTATTGCTTCCACATTGTTATCATTATTGTTTGTAAACATTTTAAAAAAAAATTATCCTGTTAACTCAGTGTCAAGTTTAGGTTAGTTCTCTTGGGTTCCCTAGCGGGGCATTACAATAGTAGCTCACCCATGATAGGATGATGCGACCAGAATGTGATATCAGGGAAGTCAACCTGCAAAGAAAGGGACAATATTAGATCAGTACCTCAACATGATGATTTTTCAAAGTAATGATAGAAAATAAAGCTATGGACCTATTCTAAATAAAGTTTTGAGGCATTATAACTGGCTGACTCTACGATATAACTAGTGACAACTTTTTGAACTGAGTAATATTCCCATGTGAGGAAACTCTTTTCCCGTGCAAGCTTTCTGCCTCGTGCGAGACAGGATCTCTTCCTGTGTGAGATTCCTAAAATCTCACGCGGCATTGGCGTGCACTTCACACAAGCACGTGGAAGGGACCCGCGCGAGGAATCTGATTCCTCATGTGAAAGGCGATCTAGGCAGGTGTGAGGAAACTATTTCCTCACGCAAGATTGGACACGACAGACCCTAAAAGCTTCAAAAACATGTTAAAATGCTATAAAATTAATAAAAATTTAAAATGCAGGATAATGTTTCGATTACTTACAGGTGCGTCATACTCCGGTGGCCAGTTGTGTCATCGGGAGTTCACAAATTGGTGTGTATGCATAGGAATGCTATCAATGTCAGCTGGAGCTCTTGCCATCGCTAAAGTGAAAGGTGAATAATGATTTGAAAATGACCCCTCCGGGCCTTATATAACTATTTGAACTAAATTTCAAAGTGCTCCATTTTTTGTGAAAATTGTAGCCTCGGCTAAATAGATTATTAGGAATCCATTTTTGTGATCAAAATTGAAATTTGACACTCCTAAGAAGCTCAAAATCACGTTTGAAAATTTTGGGACCGATGCAATCAGACGCTTGTGCAGTCACTTTCTGACATCGCTTTCTTGTCAGAATTATCTCTTGTTATCATTTTCTCAGCTTCTGCAATATTTTTATCAAAGTCAATTTTGGTCAACTATGGTCAAACCTAGTCAATAGAACCTCTTGATCGCTCTAAATTGATTCTTCCTTCTCTTGATCTATCTTTGATTTCTCTGGATCTTCGATCTTGTTTCTATCTGCAATTTCTTGATCTCCATCTTTCTGATGTGTCATCTTTTAATTTCACTCCTGAGGGCTAGGATGATTGCATCATTGAATCTTTTTGCGTCATTCTCAAATCAGTCTACTCTAAATCAAAAGTCCCCATCACTAGGTGCATCTCATCACTTGAGGCATATTTAGTTTTTTGTACCTTATGATCAAAATTGGGTATTCCATGATCTTGAATCTTGTCATCTATCTTTCTAAGTATTTGAGAAATCTAACTCAGATCCTCAAGGATCAAGCTTCGTTCTGGATATGATTCTATAAGATCTCATTAGGTATTGGGGAAATCTAACCCTAATTCCTAAAAGTTATGCTTCATTCTGAAGATGGCTCTCAAAAGCTCTTTAGACCGTTATCTAGGCAACACTAACCTAGATCTCAGAGGGATAACCTTCATATCAGGGCAATCTAACCGTGATTCTGGAGATATTCCTAAATCTTCATCAGCTATCATCGGACATTCGGCCAACCTTACCCTGCTTTTGATCTTCTCTCAGATGATTCTGCTTCTTGATCTGATCAGTGTCTTGGCAACCTAACCTAGTCTTCTGAAATCTTCATCTTCACATTAGACTATTCTTTGAATCAATGTGTTGATCACGCATCAATTCAAAGAGGGGAAAAATGTAACACCCTAAAATTGGCACCTTACAATTCTAATCAATTGTGGTGCATTTTCTCGTCATCTAGGTCCTATTGTACTAGGCAAATTCTCTTCCTAATTGAATTTAATTGACTTGGTCTCAAATGCAGAAAACCTGAATTTGCATAAATCTCACATTATATTTAGTTTTGAAATTATCAAGGTTTATTAGCTAAAAATCCCTTTGATTAATTAATTTAATTCTAAAGTCCTAAGTGCTTTCAAATTAAATTAATTCCACCCCCTTTAGCTAATACACATCAAAAAGGAATTGAATAGTTATTTAAATTATTAGGATGAATTATCCTCAAAAAGGAATTCCATAATTCCATGTGAAAAGCCACTCATGTGGAAATAATTCATTCTTTAAATTGAACAATTCCTTCAAAAATTGTCTCACCTTCCCCCATGGAAATGAAGAGTCAACCATTTATTTTCAAGAAACTCTTCATCCCCTTCTCAGGTTGTTCTATATTATGGGCCTCATTTTCTTCATTAGAGGGGATCAATTTTTAGAGCATCAAAATTATAGTTAATTTTTGTCTCACCTATTTCATATTTCATAGCTTTTGTTTCATTTTAGTTTAATTCTCATTTAGTGTAATTGCATTCTCATGGCTAGTGTAATTTGATTATTGTTCTAGTTTAATTCAATTAAATCTGCATATTATTCTAGATTAAATAGCATTTTCATTCTTAGATTAATGGAAATTTCATTCTTAGATTAATGGTAATTTTCTCATCTCTCATGCTTTAAATCCTCCATTTTAGCAATGGTATGGGTTGTTGGCTCTCGTTTTGAGAGTAAATTTGACATCCCCAACTAAATAGGAGGCAACAGGTCGCTTCAATCAAGTTTGCGAATTGGACAATTCATGTTTATCTTTGCAAATTGAATGATTGAGTAAGGACTATGTTGGGTTTGTGCCTAATTTAGAGGTCACATTCAAGCACATAACATTTTGGCACCCACCGTGGGGCAGAAAAAATGATTTCTGGCCTCACTCTCAAAATTTTCTGACAGTAATTTGAACTCTGTTGTATGTCTGTACACCACTGGTATAGAATCTTGCACAACATTACATATTAAACCACATGAATTTTTTCTCCTAGTAGCACTCTCTTGTGTGAGGAAATAGAAATCTCGCACAGGTCCCTGCACTTTCTCGCACATAGCGAAATATTTTCTCACGCGAAGTTTTATAGACAATCATTTAATTTCCAAAATCTACAATTTACTGTTATCATTTTCTGACATTCACTTTCTGTTGTTGATTTGATGTTTCTAATTTCTTCTACAACATAACAGTGGTCTAGAGGTTTCTTTTCAAAGATTATAAAAACTTCCTAATGGTTTTCTTGCAGGACGGTTGTCAAAGGCATGTTAAAAATGTTTTGCTTGTTTACTGTTTTTCATTCACATAGTTTAAATAGGGCTTTGTTAAAATTTCTTAAGGGTCCTGGTAGAAAAGTAGGGGAATAGTCTCTTCATTACATGGAGGTGATGCCTATGAATGAAACTGAGACCCAGATGTTGCTAGAATGACGGATACCTGGGAAAGTAGAGCAAGATAGTGAATCTTTAACACATCTACTTGTTAGGGGATTATGCTCTTCTCTCTTTGAGATAATTAGAAACCCAAAGGCTTGTGGATTTGTTGGAGTGAATTTATCTTAGTGATGAACCCCAAAATGTCTTCCTATAAGCTGGCATTTCTCCATTCATCATATACTAACTTCGTTATCCAAAACAATACTGCTATATTCTTTATTCTAGTTTACTGTACTTAGTCATTTTGCAATCTGCATCTCCAAAATTGTAAATGACTCCAAGCGATCATCATACCAGATCTATTTCCATAAATGAAAACCCTCATGTGTCCCATAACACTCCAAAATGAATCAATTTCCAACAAATTGATGTAAAGTAAGGTGAGAGATATTTGAGATGGTGTACATATCACTACTTCAAAGAAACTTTAACTATAAAACTAATCTCAATCCAATTTAATTATAAAAGTAATCTCGGGGCCTGCCCTCTTAAAACTTGAAAAGTGTATATATAGTGTCCTTAAAATGGATAAACTACAAAACCCAAAGTCATAACAGTTATGAAGTTGTGTCTTATTTTGTCATGTCCAGTAGAGTATCCTAATAGTGATGAGAATGACATGGAAAATTCATAGTAATTGCATGTGTCATTGCATTCTTTGTTAGAAAACTAGCTCACTGGTCGGTCTTTGCAAGGAAGTCCAAGAAAAGATAATCCATCTTCTTCATCTGATACAAAAGATGAATTCACATTCATAGTTGAATTTATGAGTAGACTAGAAAAACTCAATATGGGAATAAGGGTTTTCACGACAGAAGAGTTGGATAGTTACATGCCATAGTGGGCCTCATCCTTGGACTTCAAATTTGAAATCTATAAATTAAATAAAGGTA
>MU219496.1:185935-197285 GCA_018584345.1 Thuja plicata | reverse complement strand
CATTGTCACTCTTATCAACTGGAACAGGAGCCATTGGAGTGTTGCTCTCAAACTGACTCACTTGTAATTGATAATGGTGAAGTGTTGCACACAATTGTTGAAAGGAGGTAAATTCAGTAAGAAAAATATTATCTCTAATATATTTTTGTAAATTTGAAATAAACATATGTTGAATATCAATATCAAGAACAGGATAAGAAATCTGAGCATACAAATGCTTAAATCTACCAATAAAATCTGTCAATTTCACCTTAGTGTTTTGTTTACAATGTATTAAATCAGATAAGGACACTTGTGGTCCAATGTTATTTAGAAATTTTTGAATGAAGTAATTAGAAAGTTTAGGAAAAGAATCAATGGAATAGGGAGGTAAGGAACAATACCATTGTAAAGCCTTATCTCGAAAGGTTCTAGAAAAAAATTTAGCTAAAATCCTATGGTCATGAGCATAATCACTACAAAGGATTTGAAATGTTTTAACATGAGTAACAAGATCACCTTTACCATTATAATTCTCAAGATGAGGCATATCGCCTTGCTGAGGGACAGTAGCACGTATGATGTCTAGGGATAAAGGACTTCCCATATCACATGTAGGAATGCTAAATTTAGATTGAGTTAAAGATGTAAGTTTTTGTTGTAAAGATGACACATTTTTAGCCAAACTAATAATTGTAGAATCATTAGAGGAAGCAGGTGGCATAGCAATATGAGGAACACTAGGAAAAGTGTAAGAAGCAGCAAGAATAGAAGACACAATCGGTGGAACATTAGGGACCGTAGTTGGAATAGGATTAGTATAAGTAAAAGGCACACTATGATATGAAGGTTGTGAGGTAGGTAAAGATACCAGTGGAGCATTCACAGGGATAGGTGTGCTTGGGAGAGAAGTTGTTATCACAGGAGGAGTATAAGTAGGAATACTAGGTAGAGGAATTGTCATGCCCAAAACTAGGGCAAACACACATACAAATTTTTTTTATTTATACGCAAGTGCAAACCACTAACAGGGATGTATTTGAGGTAAAGAGTTATCATGGTAAGGGTTTTCTTTGAATTGCAGGGTATATGCATAAGTTGGATTAGGGATACATCACCTTCAGATGCAAATTAGAGCATCAATTAGTCATAAGGGTTAGGTGAATGGCTGGGACTGGTTGGTTTAACTCTAGTTCCAAGTTCTAATCTATGTATAATATCATGATGTTATTCTGTTGTTAAGATTCATACATTGAAATAGATTGTTTTGGTAATCCCTTAGTTTCTAACCTTAGCTACAACTTATTCATTAAATTTTAGTCCCAATTTACATTCGACTATTAATCACTAGATTAAAATTCACTAAACAAAGCCTAATCTAACCCTTATCCTCCTAACAACAATTAAACTCTGCTATACAATTTTCCATAAAACTATAGTCCTTAAATTTCTTGATAAAACATTAAATTGATCTCAATTAGAAAATTTACATTGACCTCTAACCTTAAAAAATGCATAGGCAACATAATTTAATTAATCGACATTAACATCTATCTAAATACCCCACATAGAAACTACATTTGTAAATCAATAATAACTATTCAAATAAATAAACTTTATCTAAATGAAAATTACATGATTTTAATAATAATAAAGAATTAAATCTGTAACATATTAGCAGACATATATATATATATTTCATATAAAACTTAAAGTTTCAAATTAAACTATACAATTTAAATAGGAATTACATCTCTTAATGAAACTTCATAAGTCAAATTAAACAACTCAGAATTAAACCCATTTAACTAAATTAACCTATCTAAAAATAACACTCCATTTAACTATGTTTCCAATGGCTAGAAAAGAACATAATTTAAATATGTTGATCAATATTTAATTAAATATAATTAAGTTATCAACTTTATTATATTTTAAAAAAACTACTAATAACTAACTATACTAAGTCTACCTATCCACTAGCCTCCTATCACCTATCCCCAAAGGTCACATCCTATCCTATCCCCATTCCCCCATGGCCCACTTGCCAAGTGGGTGGGGAAGGGGTGTGAATTCCCAAACACTCCAAAGATGCGAAATGCAAGGGCTAAAGGGTCCTTTCCAAAACTCACACATAGAATGAAGATGGTGGGGGCCACAACAACCATTTTCCAAAGTGCAGACAAGTTTAAGGGAAATTTTTGTATGTGAATTCGCATGAGAAGAGGGACTAAGTGGCAGAAAGCCCAAGACATAGGATATGTGAAATTCTCCATGGAAGGGGTGGGGCCCTATGCCAATCACAATCTATGTTTTAAAAAAATAATGCTTAGAACAAGGAATGTACTGCACATAATTGTCAACTCTTTTGCATCGAATAGGGAGGAAAATTTATTTCTTTCGTGGTGATTTGAAAACATGTCAGAACCAATATGCATTCAAAGGGAAGGTTTAAAACTTGGTAAGAGAATTAATACCATGTCCCCCAAAATTTCACATGGGAAGGTAAAGTGAGGGGATAATATATATGGTGGGTCCCACGAGGATGGGAGAAACATTAGCCTTTTCCTTAAAAGTTATCATTAGTATTAAGAGGCAATTAAAGGTATGTTTAGGGGGATAATAAAGGGAAGTTAGGGATGGAATCCATAATGGAATATTCTCTGTGTATGAGGAGGGAATTAAATCCCTCCCCATACATTTTCCAGAGAGCTGGAAAATGAAATGGTGAGTTGTTTGCATTTTTTTTTCTTCTTTTGAGGATTCATGCAATTTTGATTTGTTTTTTTTTTTTTTTAAACCTTATATAATTAGAATATGATCACGAATATAAGGAGGTTGTTTTCATTATAACATTAATTTCTATGTTTTGTTATGTTTAGTAATTTAATCACTCCTTCTAAGGGATGGAATGCAATGATTTTGAGAATGAAATATTGATCTAATTAAACTAAAATTTTAGAATTACAAGGGAAAACATAAAGTGTCCTTAACTTAGAAATTTAAAGTTACATGCCATGAAATTATTACAACAAGATTGTTAGCTTTAAACAATTTGCTCAACAAGCTTACAATTAAACTTTACAACAACATAAGGTGTTTCCACACAATCACACCAAAGACTGAACTCCTTCAAAGCTTCATCCACATGAGTCTTGACATCAATACCTGCAATGAAAGGGGGAGAATCATGGGATGCTCACCTCCCAACCAAGGTCTCTATGAGACCACCCCCGAGCTTGGAGAACCAAGGCTAAATGGGTATGCTTCAACAAAAATGCTCACAACAACACACATATGCATGAACAATGATTAACTCCCTCCCAAGGCTACACAAATGAGTTTTACAAGCTCATTGAAAGAGGGTGGAGGTGGGCTTTTCCAAGGGGGAGAATGCCATTGCATCCAATTTTTTTCAACATGAGTATTTCATTTCCTCTTCAAGGCCACATTATCAAACCTCCATACACATACTTTTCTTATCAACATCTTCAAGATGCAAGGATACAAATGGCTTCATGGAGCCCATACACCATGAATTTATCCCTCTTCTCCAAGAGAAGAGACTTTCACCACAATGGAGAGCCCAACTAACCCCTTCACCCAGGGCCACCTCTTCCCTTTCCAAAGGGTGAGTAATGCCTTCAAACTCCCATGAACAATACTCCCAAATCTAAAGAACAAGAGAAGAAACAAAACTCAAATGCATCCCAAACCCAACACATAACATCAACTTCTACATTCAATAACATATTACAAGATTACATAGAAGAATCCATACAAGGTTTACATATTCATTCAACAATGTCATGCAAGCTCAAGAGCAAAAGCACTCTTCCATGGAAAGAAATCCACCAACCTTGGTCCAAGAAAATGGCAATAGTGTGGTTGAGAAGAGCCCTTGTCCTTTTTCCTTTCTTTCTCCAAACCTAATTGTCTCCAAAATTGGAGAGTGGGTGAACACTCACCAAGTTTCTCCAAATCCTCTAAAAAGGCCCCTAAAGTGTACTCAAGACTAGCCATTAATGAAACATGCCCTCTAGTCCTTTAGTCTTACCTCTTGTCTCCCCTCTTAAATGTGAGTTTAGTATGGAGTGTGAGTCAAGTCAATGCATGTGGCTCTCTTTTATTTTCGCCACTTTTGAAAGGTAGGCATTTGGAGGGCCATAATGGTGATATAGGTTTACTCCATAGGTAAAAACTATCCCTAACCCAAAGTACCCCCTTAGGGTTAACTAATTTTTGCCAAAGATACACCCTAGGGTAACTTTTGACCCTTCCAAAGTACCCCTAAAGTTCAAATTCGAGTTCCAACTTGATGTGATCTCTACAAGACATCTATATACAAGTGGAATTAATATTGCATCCTATTAGATTTGGTGTTTCTTTCCCACGCCCTAATTTGACATGTCATCATCCACATGGACAACACAAGTGTCAAGTGACACCAAGACAAAATACACATCACATTCACAATAACATGTCCAAACAACAACAACATGAGTATTAAACTGTTAACACACATTCAGATTATGCTTACAACAAGGATCACATTACAATGAGGTTTTCAATCCCTTATTGGATTAAACCTTAGTTTACTCAATTCACATGTGTTTAGCCCTGATTCTTTGAATAATTCCATGGTTCTCTTTCTTACACACTAAACTCGAGCATCAGTAGTCGAAGATAATAAAATCACATGCAATATACATTTTCAATTTATAATTAGCAACATCAATCAATAGCAAGATTACATTCCTAATTACAATTTTCATACAGAAAGGTTTAAAACATAAAAGTTTCATAATCATCATGACATAACATCCATGAAATAATCAAGTCCAATCATGATTCGATCTTCTCCTCAGTTCACTTATCTAAACATATATAATAATAAAAAACCATCTAATCTAGGTCTAATCCATATCAAAATGAAATCCACACAATATAATTATCATCATAACATAGTATCTTGAGTCTCTGTTAGGATAATCAAAAAGTGTATCAATGTATCAACAAATAAAGTATCAAAGTGAAATTGAGCAGTAAGACTGTGATGGGTTAGGGTGAGGCCTTACAGGAATAGAAGAAGGTTCTACACTAGTGACAATAGGTGTGAATCCTAACTCTTGAGCCTCTTGAGCTAAAGGCTTAACATTCAAATTCACAAGATGAGTAATACTACGCAAGAAATTAATACCTTGATCATTATCACAGAGAACTTTCTTAAGAGCCTCTATAGCTTGGATAGAATCTTGATTATGGTTTTCTAGGATAAGCTAATTTCCCATTTTATCAAGTTCGGTTGAAAGGTTTTGCACTTGTTCAGGAGGAACTCTTAAAGCGTCATCTTCATCATGAGATGAGTGAGAAGAGTTATGCTCTATGGAAGGATTAGAATCATGAATTATCAAATTGTCATCTGGGATCCTAAGGAAAGGAGAGGAAGACTCTGGATCAAAGGAACCCATAAGTCTACGGTTTCTTCAAACCAGGATACTTTAATTAGGACTAGATGTGGTAAAGCTCATACACCAATACAATGCAAATAAACTAACACAAAATTTTGATCTATTGAATTTAAATGTAATTGAAAGAACATGCAAGATCTAGCATAAACAATGTAAATCTAACACCAAAAAGAAAGAGTTGTCTATCGTGGGTTCACATAAATGTAACATAAGAAATGGGGGGGTTTTGTTGATGTGATGTTACCAAAATGTAAAGTAAGGAGATTTGTTTATTAATTGTTGTTTGATTTTCTTAGAGTGTATTGAATTCCTTAACCCTAATTTACACTTAATTGAATTGTATTGATTGTGTATTGCAATTGTGATTAGGGAGAAGATAAGATGCTCCTTTTCTATCCTCAAATGTACAAATGGAAGATCCAAGTTGATCAACCCAAAAGAAGGGTTAATGCACAAATGAATCAACTATTCAGAAAGAGAACAAAGAAGGGGATCTTAAATTATGTTAATTGATTAAATGAATATGTTTAATTATAGAAATTGAAAAATATAGGAAGAAGAACCAACCTTATAAAATTGCAGATCAAAGAATTCTATTTTCTGAGGTCTATAGACCATTTCTGGAAAAACTGACAAATGATCCTGAACCGGAATGTAGAGACAAACAAAAATCAAAAATCTTTTTCCATTTCAATGTCATATTATGAAAAAGGTATACATTGACCCACAAATGTCAACCCTGACCCAATAATGTCAACCCTAACCTGCACAGGTCTGACATAGAATCTATTCGCATCGTCTAAAAGAAAGCCAAAAAGGGTATCCAGATCTGTTCTCAAATCTACAGTCCTAAACCTGTACCTACAAGAAAAAGAGGTTTTTTTATTGTGGGGGAGGGGTTTGCCTTAGTCAAACCCCAGTTTTGGAATTAACCTCAAATATATGTAATTGAAATTCCATAAAGATAAACAAAGTAAATGAACGAATTCATCTTGCTTGTAAAAGTCCTTGTGGCGGATTTGAATCCATGGATCCACAAGTATGCTTCAAAATGTGGAATATAGAAAGATAGGATTTCTTCAATCTCTTTCTTGTAGATCTCCAACACCAATTCTTGAATGGGTTCTTGAATTTGGAATAGGCTTAGAAGAATATGGATGGAGAGATCACCAAAAGGGCACTATGTGGCTTGAATCCTTCAAGGGCCTCCCATGGATCTCTTTGAATGCTTGAAGGCTTGATGGTGGATGAATCCTTGCTTAAAATATTTCTTGATTTCTTGCTTAAATCTTCACTTGATGATGTTTCTCAATTTCTCAAGGATGCATAGGCTTCAATAGAGGAGTTTTGTTTCTCAATATCGCTTAGAGAAAATGAGGGGAGAAAGGCTCCCTTTTATATCAAATTAGGGCACAATATTCTAAGGAGGCCGACATAGGATAATTAAATTCCAATTAGACCCATGCCCCTAGAAGAGGACCTATATTAAATATAATTTAGGAATCAATGCTTTAGATTTTGAAACAGCCGACTTGGAAGTGGGAAAATACTTTTTGCGAAGACCGACATCCGAAAACTATGAGACCCTAGGATTTGAACCCTAGGTCAAGGTGGAGGTTGACCTTAACCTAGGTTATGGTCAAGGTCAACCCTTACCTAGGTCAGGGTCAAGATCGACATAGACCTAAAAGGTTGACCCTGACCTTGAAGCCCAAAATCACCAGTCTGCAGTCCAGAATGTAGAAATCAGGCTAAAAAGGAGTGGAAAGAGGGATAGAACAGGGGGAAGCCATGTCAAGATTAGGAACCCATTCAAGATGCTTGATATGACTCCAAAACACTTACTCAGAAGGATAAACAAGTCTAGAATGAAAGTGCTTCCATTTTCTGACTATACAGTTGTAATGAAACATATTACCATGAAGAAGAGATACCAGATTTCTTTGGGTCATCAAAATCAACTACAAGAAAAGTATTAGACACAGCAAAAGAAAGCATCACAAGCTTAAATGAAACCAATCAACATCTAGCTAGACAAGTAAAATATCTACAAATTGTTCAAGAGACACAGATGGTAAGAATGATTGATGTCATGAACAATGCTAGACAAGTTGAGAAAGAAGAACACTAGCAATTGATGACAGAAGAAAGATTACTAAAAAGCTGCAAGAGAAAGAGTTAGAAATACAAAGACTTACAGAGCATCACCATGAGATTACAAATAAAATTATTCTTATGATTCAAGAGGCAAACACAATGAATACAGGAACTTATTGAAAGAATAGAAGGTATCGTTGAGCTAAGGGAAGAAAATGAAAAGCTTAAACAAGAAACAAAAATTTAGCAACATAATGAAATTATCAGGATAGCTTAAGAAAGAAATAAAAGAATGGATGATTTTATTGATGGAAAATGAAGATTCAATAACAACACCGGTCTAGGCTATACTGAGAATGGAGAGTCACCCAATCAAGTTGATCCAAAGAATTATGACATGTAACTGATTAAATGTTTGATAATGTTAAGTTGAAGATGATGCAAGACATTAAAACAATTAATGCTTTGTATTATCATTGATGTTAACTTGATATCATCTATGTGGTCATGTACACAATACCAAAGACTTCAGAGAATCAATGGAACAATGATTATGCTTTTAGCAATGCATAAAAGTTAAGTATTCACTAAGTAACAAACAACACCGGTGAAGTGCACACCCTTGGTAAAGGCAGAGAAAAAGTCACAGTCATGCCTAATGAGCTAAAGACAGTGTTTCCTGATGACATAGAATTATAGGATGCCCAACAAACTAAAAATATATTTGTCTGACAGATGGAGATCCCAAAGCTAACTAGAGTTACACCGATAGAACTAGAAGTTGTCACCAATGACAAATTATAGAATTGACCGACAGAACAGAGAGATCAAAAAGTGACAAAATATCTAGTTGGCAAAGCTTAAGGATGGACTTAAGTGGCTGTTTTATTTATTTTATTTGACCATAGTTAAGTAATTGATTTAAATAAGATTTATACAGTTGGCAAGAAGATAACTACAAGATAAATCAGGAGTTAAATCCGTAAATCAAATTGGCTAGATTATTTTTCACGCCAAGAATCAAGAATTAAGGAATATCATGTCTATATAAGAGACAAGCATAATTAATTTTCGCATGCAATAAGATACATGGAAGGGGAGTGAATAGAAAGAGGATGCTGAAGAGAAACTGGTGAAGGATAAAATTTCATACAGTCCTGATCAATCAAGCTAAGGGAGGGATTAAGAATTCTGCCAACACCAACAAACAGTGAAGCACAACATCATAAAGGAGAAAGTGTGGAGCACAAAGGAATTGAATTGATCATTGATCAGAGAGGTATTGTACTTAAATAGATCTGAAAATATGCAATTCAAAGTTGCATTAGAAATAGGTCATTGTGTTTCAGTTTAACCATTGAAGCATTAAGTCTCTTAACAGAGTAGGACTTAACCATCTTCTATAATTGGGATATATCCTAATAGATTGCCAAAAGGGTTGATTCATGAAATTAGCATTGAATTTTCATAAAGCCTATTGACAGCCTCAGAAGGAGGTTGATTCAAGGATGGTAGCAAGATTTGCCTAAAGCCTATTGACAGTCTAAGAAGGACGCTAATTCAAGGATGGTAGAAAAATAGATGCCAGATACTAAGTGACAACCTATGTATAAAATCCTATGACAAGGTCACACTTAATAGTGTGTTTGTAACCTTTAACAAGCTTGGCTCCTAATAGGGCTCACTTTAGAAGAGTGAAAATTTGGGGTACCGGTCCCAGTGGTTTTTCCCTTAGCAGGGTTTCCACGTTAAAATCCATGTGTTATGTGTGTATGGTTTATTACTTTATTCTTTTACATTTCACATATGCATTTCTGAATTGATTGGTATACTTTGCATATTTACTGAGTATCAATAAATAAGTTTTACTAATTATCAGTAATCAAGGAGAATAAGGACAGACAAGGTAAACTGACATACAGTTAATTATTTAAAGTATTTCAAGGCATGCATCTTGTAGGGACTTAATAATCTGAGGTCTATTGATTGGTGGATTAAAGTTTAAAGGATAAATTTTTGAGGCCACTGATTCACCCCCCCCTCTTAGTTATTACTAATAATTGGTATCAGAGCTTGTGTGCTAAGAAGAAAGGTTTCAAGACCTAAGTAAAGATCACAAGATGAACAGATGAGATGTGCCTAAGTTGAACAAAGACAACTTTTCTTCATGGCAAAGCAGGATAAGACTCCACTTATCAGGTATTGGCAATGATATCACACAATACTTATATACTGAATATGTGTTGCCTATAGGACTATTGAAAGTAGATCAACTGAGAGTGAAGAATGAGCATAATTGCATGGTTATAGAGCTTTCTTCCTCACTCTCTGATGTTGAATTTGAAGATGTCAAAGATTGCAAAACTGCAAAGACAATGTGGGACAAATTGAAGCTTTTACATGGAGGTGATACAAATATTCTGAGGCCAAGGCGGAAAGCCTTAGAGGAAAGTTTGATGATCTTAGAATGAAAGAAGGTGAAAATATCACACAGTACAACACAAGAATAAAAGAAATAGTCAATGCTATATGAGGTGTTGGAGGTACACTTGAAGAGGAGACAATGGTAAGTAAAATCTTAAGAAACTTATTTCCTATATATGCTATTAGAGTCTTTTCTATTCAAGAAATGAGAGTAGTAGAAAACAATACAGTTACTCTTGATAGCCTAATTGGTAGACTGATTTCATTTGAGATGAATAACTTTGACAATAGTGTCTTACCAAGTTTAGAGTCTACATTTAAATCTTCTATGAGAATAAGAAAATCTAGTTAGATACACTCATCTAGAAGAGACAGTGAAAGTGAAAGTGAAGAAGAAGATCTATATGAAATAGAAGCACTCATGGCAAGAAGAATGCAGAAAGGCAGAGGTAAATACAAAGGAAAGTTACCACTTGTATACTTTAATTGTAAAGAGATTGGACACTTTGCTGCAAGATGTCCTGACAGAAGAAAAGATGACAGAAGTGATGACAGATCATTTGAGAAGAAATCTAACAGAGGTGATAAAAAAGACTACAGAGGTTATCAACGATCAGAAAGAAAGGATACTCAAGACTACAAGGATAAAGGCAAGAAGGCTAGCTATCTAGCTGCTTGCAAAGATGAAGATACCGACACTGAACTAGATGATGACATCGAGATAGTATTTGTAGCTGTGAAGGATGATTAAGATGAAGATGAAAGGTATGAAGAAACTACACTCATATCTAAGATTAGTAAGAATGATATCTAGATTATAGATAGTGGCTGCACTCACGATATGACCGGTGACAAAGAAAAGTTTAATACTTTTGAATACTATAATGGTGGTACAGTAAGAATGGGAAATGACACACCTTGTCAAATTAAAGGTAAAGGAACAATAATGATGAATAAACTGATTAAATGTGAAAATGATTATTGGGTAAAAGGATTGAATTATAATTTGAGTGTTTCTCAGCTGAATAATTCAGGTCATAGAGTAGCATTTGAGAACAAGAAGGCAAAAATCTTCAATGAATCAAGAAAACTGATTGGTACCGGTGAACAGACCAAAGGTAACTTATTCTATCTGAATGACACTAACCCCACTTTCTTGATGACTAGAAATGAAGACATATGGTTGTGGCACAAAATATTGTGTCATGTGAATTTTGACAACATGATGAAAATAAGTAGGAAAATAAGTGTAAGAGGCTTACCGACGATGACAAAGCCAGACAACATCATGTGCAAAAATTATCAAAAAGGTAAAATGACAAAGTCTAGTTTCAAAATTAAAACCCATACATCTGATGATATTCTAGAATTAGTCCATA
>MU219496.1:150978-180576 GCA_018584345.1 Thuja plicata | reverse complement strand
TTCATACAAATCAGATGTATGCAAACAGATGACCAGGATCGATACATCGTGTGGATCTCAACTAAGTGAGTAACTACGACTTCGTCCTGAGCCATGAAAACACATCAGACACATATCCATGAAACATTAAACATCATGATAATGGTTAGATATAAGTCCTTTGGTTAGATCCATAAAACATATAAAAATAGATGGTTTTCTAATCTCATAAACATATAAATGATAACCATAAATGAGCAAATAACTCATATCATCATCCATGAAATATAAATGTAAATGTATAGTTCTAACCATCATAATAAAATGTCCAAGTCAAAAGTCCAAGTATCACCATAGGAGAGGGTATTACAATTGATGCAAGCAAAAGATGAACTGTAAAGCTACATCTATATACAAAAAGATATATATCAGAACCGAGCACCAAAGCATATTGTTGTATTGATGATGGATAAGGGAAATTTAAGGAATATATTATGGATAGAAGAAAATAGTTGTTTGGCATTAATGTCAGATATTTGTAAAATATTTGTTTGACATTGTTGTCAAAGGGAGAGACTGTATCCATATTATCATCAGAAACTATTCATTATCAAATTACTCCAAAAAGGGAGAGATCATATCCATAGGGAGAGAATTTGTATAAAAGTTACAAACAAAAGAAAGTGACATCAGAAAAAGAACAGTCAAAAGAGAGAAATTGACACAAACAGAGGACACAACACATTAGAAGAAGAAAAAAAGAAAGCTACAAGAATCAAATCTAAGCTAACAAAGAGCTTATCGATGGTCATACATTTTTATCAATTATCAAAACAAACTATTTGGTAATTTGATGAATCTCAACAATTTTATTTCATATTATATTAGAAATAGTATAGTGTGATAATATAGTATGTTGCCATCAATGCCAAAGGGAGAGATTGATGACATGTAACTAATTGAATATTTGATAATGTTAAGTTGAAGATGATGAAAGATATTAAAATAGTTAATGGTTTGTATTGTCATTGATGTCAACTTGATATCATCTGTACGGTCATGTACATAATGCCAAAGACTTCATAAAATCAATGGAACAATGATTATTCTTTTAGAAATGCATAAAATTTAGGTATTCACTAAGTAACAGACAACACCAATGAAGTGCACACCATTGGTAAAGGAAGAGAAAAAGTCACAATGATGCCCGACGAGTTGAAGACAGTGTTGCCTGACGAAGTAGAATCACAGGATGCTCGACGAACTAAAAGTAGAGTTTCCCAATGAACGGAGATCCTAAAGCTAACTAGAGTTAAACTGATGGAACTGGCAGTTGTCACTGATGATGAACTGTAGAATTGACCGACAGAACAGAGAGATCAGAAAATGACAAAATATCTAGCTGGCAGAGCTTAAAGATAGACTTAACTAGTTGTTTTATTTCTTTTATTTGACCATAGTTAAGTAATTGATTTAAATAAGATTTATACAGTTGGAAAGAAGATAACTATGAGATAAATTAGGATTTAAAGCCATAAATCAAATTGGCTGGATTGTTTTTCACGCCAAGAATTATGAATCAAGAATTAAGGAATATCATGTCTATATAAGAGACAAGCATAATTCATTTTTGCACGCAATCAGATACACAGAAGGGGAGTGAATAGAAAGAGGATGTTGAAGAGAAACTAGTGAAGGATAAAACTTCATACAGTCCTGATCAATCAAGCTAAGGGAGAACTAAAGAGTTCTACAGACACTGACAAACAGTGAAGCATAACATCACAAAGCAGAAAGTGTGGAGCACAATGGAATTGAATTGATACATTGATCAGAGAGGTATTGTACTTAAATAGATCTGAAAATATGCAATTCAAATTTGCATTAGAAATAGATCATTGTGTTTTAATTTAACCATTGAAGCATTAAGTCTCTTAACATAGTAGGACTTAACCATCTTCTATAATTGAGGTATATCCTAACAGATTTCCAAAAGGGTTGATTCATGAAAGTAGCATTGAATTTGCATAAAAACTATTGACAGCCTAAGAAGGAGGTTGATTCAAGGATGGTAGTAAGATTTTCCTAAAGCCTATTGACAATCTAAGAAGAAGGCTAATTCAAGGATGGTAGCAAAATAGATGCCAGATACTAAGTGACAACCTATGTATAAAATCCTCTAACAAGGTCGCACTTAATAGTATGTTTGTAACCTTTAATAGGCTTGGCTCCTAACAGGGCTCACTTCAGAGGAGTGAAAATTTGGGGTACCAGTCCCAGTGGTTTTTCCCTTAACAGGATTTCCACGTTAAAATCCATGTGTTATGTGTGTATGGTTTATTACTTTATTATTTTATATTTCACATATGCATTTATGGATTGATTGGTATACTTTGCATATTTATTGAGTATCGGTAAATAAGCTTTATTGCTTATCGGTAATCAAGGAGAATAAGGACAGACAAGGTAAACTGACAGATAGTTAATTATTTAAATTATTTCAAGGCATGCATCTTGTAGGGACTTAATAATCTAAGGTGTATTGATTGGTGGATTAAAGTTTAAAGGATAAATTTTTGAGGCCACTAAATCACCCCCCCCCTCTCAGTTATTACTAACAAAGAATGTCTATGGAAATAGAAGACCAAGAAAGATAACATGTATTCACTATGGAAAGCAAGGCCACACATCAAATGTATGCAGAAGAAAAATGAAAGGTATTCCTAAATCTATATCATCATTCATAGGACTTTGTGATAAATGTAACAAGAAAGGACATAAAGCATATGAATGTAAGTCTGAGATGAAAAAACCAAAGAAAGAAACCTACATGGACAAATACTGTCCTACTTGTAAAATGAATGGGCACACTACTCTTGAATGATGGAAAAAAGAAAAAGAAAGCATGGAAGTCAAAAGGTCAAGAAACTGCCTATCAACCAAAAAGATTCAGTAACTAGGACATATGGCATTAAAACACATGGACAAATTGTACACCATGTGGAATATTTGGTCACATTGCTACAAACTATATGAAATAGTGGACAAGAAAGTCTAGAGGCTAGACTAACCCCATAATGACATGCTTACAATATCATAAAGTTGGTCATCTCAAGAAAGACTATAGAGATCGATTGACAGAGACCAACACCTTTCCCAATGGAAACACCATTGAAGAATCAGAAAGATGACAAATAAAGTGTGGAGGAGAGCTACTACTGATGAAGCTAGACAAGGAAATGAAAATGGTGACACCCTATCCAATGGATCTGGTGACATCACCACCCCCACCTAAGTAGAACAAGTATGGAACTGCATTATACCAAGTCATATTTTGCATCAGTTCCATTGTAGATAGCTAATATATCAAATCAGAATGATTAATTAAAGATGTACTATGATATTACTTGTTATAACTATGTGAAAACTATCTCATCAGTAAATACATACCAAAATGTATCGGTATACATAAAAAAACTAAAAGTGCTAGCATAAACCGATATCCGTCAGTAACCACATACAAGTTATCTTCACCACACACCAAAACTCATCAGTCATCGCATATTGAAAAATCTGATTTCACCAACACCGAAATCCATCGGTAAGAATAGAAAGTTGAATAAACTACCCCGACAAATCACATTTTAACCGAAGATGAGTTAATAATCCCCAAAAAACTTAGTATTCATAAACCAAAAGGTTGATGAGCATTAATGATGGCAAGTTAGGGCAACTATAAATAATCGATGAAGGGATTTCATTTTTCACCAGTGACCAGAGAAAAGTGACAAAGGCAATTTTCAAGCATGAAGCAAACACACCATAGAGAAACTTCAACTTGAACACCAAGCACTCCAAGAAGACCATTTACCACGACAGTAGTAAAACCGTAAGTTTCTACAACAACCAAAAACTCTATTTATGCATTTTTCAAAAAGCCCTAATTTACAAAATCATGGCAACTATGTCAAGAACTGCTAAGTTGAAGAATGTTCAAAAGAACAAGGTGAATCTTATTAAGAATTCAACCTGTGAGGAGCCTCACTATAAGATTTGTCCAGAGGTCATCTCACAACTCGACAATAGTGGAGCATTCTCCCGAATACCAGTAGGGTTTTTCTCATCGAGGACCTGCGAGCATACATACACTGCAAGATTACAGAAATTGGAAACTTAGAGGTAGATAAAGCTTATTAGAAGCTATATAACAGTGATGACATGCTCAAAGAAGAGCACACACACATTGAGGTTAAGGGACTCACCAATGCCCTACATTTCTTGAAGGAGTTCAAGACCAAATGGATTCATTTAGTAATGAGAAAAATTCATAACCAAAAGTTATGGTTAGATGAACCAAAACCGATAACCAGGGATGTAATTCACACTATTACTGGTTATCCCATTACCGAAAAGATAAAGGCACTAAAATATACACCTAGGAATGAAATAGAAAAGAATACAGGAGCCACATGTGATGGAAGAGGATTAAGAGTATCCAACATAAATGACCTTGAACTAAAATTTGGAGCATGTGTCCTAGGATACAAGTTCTTTCAGGCCATCAGGATCAACAACATTGCATCTGGTGCAGTGGACACAACCTACAAGATTGTGAAAAATGGAATTCAGTTGGACCTATCTAAATTACTACTCAGACAATTAGAAGAGAACATGAAGACTATAAGGACTGCAAAGTCAAATTCATGTAAGTTTGGTTCTCTCATTATTTGCATATTCTTTTACTTCCAAGAGACTTTCCTATCAATAGGAAATGTGCAATGGGATACAACAAGGCCAATCACCATATAGATTAGTGAATTTATAAAATCACTAGGAGACAATTTTGAAATAGTCATAGATGAATACCTTGCTATATTCAAGGAAAGAATGCAGAAGAGGGTAAGGATCCTCGAGAAACTTATTGAGAGATTCAAGACTAATATCTATTTTATGGTAGATACTAACTACTCCTACATCAAGATAGTTGTACTGAGGATTGCATGGCTAGCACCACTTGACTATGAGGTAACATAGATCAAGCTACTAATGTTATTGAGGCATTGCTAAATGAACCATTAGATACAACACAACCTAAGTTTGGCACTTATGAAGAAGCCAAAGAGAGGATAAAAAGTGGCATATTTGTAAAGAAAATTGTAAGAAAGAAGGACAAGATGGTAAAGAATATAAAGAAGATCATATCGGTGATAGAGGAGGAAGAAACTAAGGGTTAGACACCTTCTGGTAAAGATAAAGAGAATAATGACATAGACTCAAGTAAGTCTGATACACCACTCCCCTCACCAGCAAAGAAGCCAAGGACCACTGTTGCATCCAGAACAAGGAATCAAACATAAAGAGAGAAAGTCCTTCACCTCTCAAGAAAGGATTAGTAAGAACATACAAGAGAAAACTAGCACCACAGAAAAGGGGTCCAACCAAAAGAAAAAGATTAATTAGAACCAAGTAGGATATTGAGGATACCCAAGAAGATGAGGGAATAGAAGCTGAAAAAGTCAAGATTCCTAAAACTATTGACAAGATTTGTGAATCTATTGTTGAAAGAGGTGGCATAAACTACATCAAGGTAAGAAGATGGCTAAAATGAGAGCCTGAACATCAGAAAAAGGTAGAAGTGGCAGTAATCAAGGTAATGATAAAATTCAAATATGTGTCATCACAATTTGATGATAAGATGCCACAAGAGCTTCAAGAAAGGTTATCTAGTAGATGGACATTTTCCCTACATTCAAAGAAAGATATTAGAGAAAGATTTTTAGTCACTCTTATGCCTCCCAAATCAAATAAGGAGGAAATCAATGAAATGAAGGAGAAACATGTGAAAGAATTCACCCCAAAGCAAAGAGCTTACAAGTTTCTAGAAGGTAAGCTCATAGAGCTAGAAAAAGAAAGTACCAAAATATGGAATATAATACTCAATCAACCTATTGAAGAGGCAAGCCCTGAAAGAAAAGTGCATGACACACTGGCTAAGACTATCCTGAAACACATTGATATAGATGACACTGAAGATGTCACAATAGTAGAGCTGGATAAGGAAGAATTGGATGCCACATGAAAGAAGAATATAGATGATGCTGATGAAACATGGCTTGAAAAAAATATAGATGATACATTAATTGATATAACGAATGATCTAGCAGAAGAAATACAAAAAAGATGAAGATATCACTGTTACCAAGGACAATACCGACAAACAGGACACTATAATGGATACTACATAGGTGAGCATACCAGGAAACAAGCCAATATTGATGCAAGCCATCAATATACTTCAAGAAAAAGGCAAATCACCTAAAAAAGATTCAAGCATTCCCAAGGATGCAGGGGAAGAAGGAAAGACATACAACACCAATGATCAAAAGCACATCAGAGACACTCAAACTGTAACTGAAACTGACAAGGTTACAGAAGGAGACTTAAATAAAATAGATGGAGACACTACTGAGAAAGATACACACACAAAGGAAGATGAAGTACATAAGGATACCGATGAAGGATCTAAACCAAAAGATGGCACTCCTGAGGAAACTGAAAAGGTTTCTACAGACAATGTAAATGTTGATGTGGAGATGTCCAATCAAAACCAACAAGCTGACACTGAAGCACAATAGAAAAAAGAAGCAACACCCCAAAATAATTCATCCAACACAACAGATAAAGCCAAGAAGCTGGCTATGGTCCTATATTCAAGTGCAACATAGAAGAAGAAGAAATCCAAAAAGAATAAGTTGGAAGTCACTCTAGATGAGATCATTGAGATACCCAAATGTGACCCAACTACACTGGACTATGAAGCACTTAAATAGTATGGTGAAATATGTCAAAGGAAGGCACTACAGGAGAAGCTATGAAAGAAACACCAAGACTCAATGGTACTCAAAACAACTAGGGACATCTTGAGTCAGATTGTACCCGATGTTGATGTTGATCACAATAGACCTATTCTTGATCAACTAGACACTCTCACTAAAGCCATTACAACACAAAATATTGATGTAGAAAAGGCAATTGAGGAGAGAGCAGAGAAAAAATATCAGCACAAACTTGTTGAAAAGATTAGCCAAGAAGTGGCAGAAAACAAGGTAAAGCTTTCAAAATTAACAAGTGAATTAGATCCAATTATTTCTGAAGCTATTTCCTTGATTTAAAAATTAAGCACACTTGATAAATTCACTAAGGAGCATAGTGATAACATAGAAAAGTTAGATTCTGATCTAGCTAATAGTGCTAAGAGCTTAACCACCAAGGATAATGCAATTAAGTTGCATTATGAGAAAATTATTGAAATCAAGAGGTTAAGGCAAGAACTGTGGGAAGAAGAATCTCAATTTTGGGAAGAAGTCACCGAGATCCAAGCTCAATTCTTACCCAATCTAACACTGCTTCAACATCATATTAGTTCAGCAAGGGAACTGATAGCAACCCTGGAGATGTCTGTAGCTGACAACATCTATGACATGCATGCATGGATCAATCTTGACCACATGGCTCTAGAAAACCTAAAATACAAATGGGAGAAGATGATCGAGGAAATGAAGTCCTCGCACTCTAACATTTTTTATAAGCTATAGGTATATACCTTTGCCCTTAATATCAAAAAGGGGGAAAATGATATGTAAACAAGGAATGATATGTAGAGAAAGAAAAAGGGGAAAATGATATGTAGATATGTATAACTACTCATAAGGTGAAAGAGAATAGAGTATAATGTACATATACTTATACTACCGACATATGCATAAGTGGAGTCATGAAATGACTAAGGATATAATATGGTGTACATACTAAACATTTTGTTACTATTCTACACATATCAGTTTTTAATACTAATGTCAAAGGGGGAAATTGATGACATTATTTTGCCATTAGTATACAAATAAGATCTTTGGTAAACATACACCAAAAGACAGGACAAGAGTAAACTGAAAGACAGACTTTCAGGAACATAAAAAGCATAGATATCAGAGATCACCAAACACACAATTTGTGTGTAAACCAAAAATGAAAATTCAGAAGGATAAAGAGGAACCCGAAAGTGGAACCCGACGAACAGTTAAAGAGGAACTCGAGAGAACAGTTATAGTGCAACCTGAGAGAAGAGTTAAAGGGGAGCCCGAGTGAATAGTTATAGTGCAACTAGAGAGAACAGTTCAAGCAAGGAACCCGAGAGACAGCCAACTAAATTCAGAGCATAACCAACCGATAGAAATCGAAAGTCAGTTGAAGCCCACAAAAAGTGGATCTGACTTCCAAGTCAGATAAAATAGTCATATTCTATTTATAGACTTTTTATGTTTTAAAACCATTACTTGAGGGACAAGAAACATTAATGTAAGTGTTTTAATCGTCTAACTGATTAAAAACATATATACTAGGAGATCAAGGTAAAGTTGTAAACCTATGATCAAAGAGTTAATATTTTTTTACGTGAAACTATGTTAGGTCAATCTATCTTTTAAATAGATGTTGTAATCATTCATTATGAGAGAGGAGAGGATGACTGTAGCCAATGAGCACATCTATGGATCATACTGAAAGTTTCAAGAACTAGAACAGAAAAAGGTAAATTTGGTTATGAAGAACCAAGAACAGAGGCTACTGAATAACAAAGGTATTATTCAATTACATTAGGTGATATACGTATTCATGTAATCTTTAATGGATCTATAATAAAAAAAAGGAGATTGCATACACTCAGGTAAAATTTTAATTTTCTTACATTCTAACGAGTGAAACAAAGTGTAAAAAACCTTTCAAGGAAGGTGGATTTGACCATCCAATTATAAATATCTTAACTGAGTGCACACTAAATAGTGTTGCGAAAGCTCTTAACATAGTAGACTTTAACAGGTATCCACAGATACTCCTAATAGGGTAGATCATCAGAAGTGATCAAATTGTAAGCCTTAATCAGCCCCTTTCAATCTGCAAATAGTAAAGAATTTGTGGGTGCCATCCCCACCGTAGTTTTTACTTCCTAACAAGAGTTTTTTGCGTTATCATATCTTGTGTTATGTGTCAATTATTTTTATAAATGTTTCTATGAATGTTCACATTTTTGTTAAGTCAAAGAATTAATAAATCTTACATCAAGATAGTATACATCAGATGGGTTGATATACAATTGATTACACAAAGGATAAATATTAAAAAATGTAAAAGTTTTAGAGGTACTGATTCACCCCTCTCCTCTCAGTACACACTTCCCATTAATTCCAACATATATATACATATAAATACATATATACATATATATACATACATACATATATATATATATATATATATATATAGACACACACACATAAATACACATACATACACACACACATATACATACATACATATATATATATATATACACACACACACATGTGTGTGTGTGTGTGTGTGTGTAATGTCCTGCCAGGGAACCCAGGAGAACTAACCTAAACATGACACTCAGCTAACAGGATAATTTTTTTAAATGTTTACAAACAATAATGATAACTATGCAGAAGCAACACAATGAAGTACATGACATACACGAAATACAACTCATACATAGATAACATTTCTCAAGGGTTCCTTGACATAGAATTACTTAAGCAAACTAATCTATGAAAACAACTATAAAGAACTAACATAAGGTTACATCAACTGAATTCAATAATATACATCTCATATAAAAAGACTAAATATACATCTGATACCTAAGGTAATCATACAAGAATCAACATCCACTGCACATGTTGCAGGGTATGCAATAATATATAACATTACAAACTAACACATCCTCCAAAGGATGTCAACCAATAACCACATATAACACAAGTATACAACTCATGAAACTGAACAATTCTCCATAAGATGAAGAAGATAGGATAAGAACTACAAGGATCGTCTGATCATGAAGAACCGTTGGATCTCAATGGTAAGAATCACTACCACCTGACCACGTGGAACCAAAGGTCCACTCCCACCGTGCTGAGGAGATAGTAACATGCCCACTCACACACTCACACAGGTATACAACAAGAAGGCAACATCAAAGGTATACAAGATCAACATAAAGAAAATCATAGGAATATCCTAGAAGTATTTTAAATCACAAATAAGGAAATCTACAAAATACCAGAGGTAACTGACACATGTTGAATAACCTAAGCTACATATAGGAAGGTGTCATCATGTACGTCTAACCCTTGAGTTTTGTCCTACAAATCCCTCAATGAATCCCGACACTCAAGTGACCATACACGGCTCCAATGACCTCTCAAACTGACAAAGTCACTAACAAAATTAATATCTTATTAGATTATACTAACGCAACCTAATAAATTATTATGTTATCACTTGTTTAAACTACTCACAATAAGCAATCCTAGTAGCCACTTGTGAGCTCTGACACTTATTGCAAGCCACCTCCTATTCTAAAACTAGGTAAAACCTACCCTAGGTTCAAAAAAGAATATCCTAAAGGTACACTTAGTTTTCAAATCGCATCCTACCCATTCAGGAGCACATAGGTTCTCAAATAGCCATAGAGTAACCACAGTATCCTCATAAAACTAGAAAGTATAACATATCCGAAATTCAGGTTGCGTATATAAATCAGGACCATGACACCATTACAAAACACGAACTGACATCACATAAGATACCATGTAGAAATTACAACCCCAAAACCTCTGGATTTATGTCCTAAGGGTCATCTAACCCAACAGACAATGAAAACAACATAACGTAAAAGAATATACAATTCATTTAATCACGCACTCAAAACACATCATGGCATAATAAATTCATATCCAGAATACATTAAATCAAATACATTGTTAACATAAGGACAAACAAATTAATAACATCCTAATTATGCAAATTCATTCATCCATTAAAATTACTATCTAGGAATAATTAAATATTCAATGTTGATGAACGTTAACATATCCTATAGATTTATTTATAAAATCAGCCTATAAATGAACCTACAAAATAATTACCAATTACAACTATAATTACAAAATTATGAAATCCTAGGTGCAACATAAGCATTAATAAAAGTCATCCAATAATACCTCTATTAATCGCTAGCTAACACCATAAATCTTGCTGATTAATAATAATTAATTTATAACAATGATAAAAAATAAACCGTTCTTTATCTATAAATTAATCATAATATTAATTAATTTTACAAAATATAGTCTTCCTTTAATACACCTACCATAATTTTAGATAAAACTAATTTAAATTTAATATTCAACTAAATGATATTCAAATTAACCTAAATTTCAACAAACTTTAGAAATATAAATAAAATCAAGTTGTATTAAAATAACTTTACCTCTATTTAAAGTTCATCTTAATATAAAACAACTAAATTAACAAATAACATTTATTTAAATAAATTAGAAATTATAATAAATTAAATCTATTCTAAAAAAACAAACTTTATTTTTTAAAAAACTATTTAAAACAACTATTATTAAAAACTTTAATATTAAAAAAAAACAAAAAAAAAAAATATCATATGGGGAGGGTCCCGTGGCCCCCACCCCTCCTTCCCTTTTTCCCATGCGAACCCGCGAGCATTGCGGCCCCTCGTGGGGTCCCACGGGCCTGCAGGCCCATGGGCCTCCCTCTGCACTGGAGTACTGCAGCTGTAGGGGAGGTATTGTGGTACCCTGCGGTGGTGGTGGTGGGGGGTGTGGTGGCCCCCGCCACCCCACTTTGTTTAATTAATTTGTTTTTATTTTTTATTTAACTAAAACAAACTTTTTAAAATAGCATTTTCTTCTAAAGACTTATTTTTTGATATATATATATATATATATATATATATATATATATATATATAATTCTGAAAACGGAAATTTAGAATCCATATTTGTTTTTTGTTTTTTTTGTCTCATTCTCTTTTGTCCTTTTACTGGTGAATTATTTTAATTCTCTGTATAATTCTAAAGAGTTTTTTTTTTATCGAAATTGAATTTTTCATAGGAAATTGATTTTTCTCAAAGACTAATTTTTTTTCCCTAAAGCAATTATTTTCCATTCTCTATAGCTCCAATTATAGGGCATTTTAATTTTTTTCATTTTTTAGGAGTTTTTAGAAGGAATTTTTTTACAAAAATTGGCCAGCATAACAATACCATGCTAAATAACAATTTTCTAATATAATAAGCAAACTAGGGTTTCAAGAACACCCATTTAAACAAAAAATTCAATAACTCCTAATTAAGAAAATTTGATTCAATCAAGCACAAAGAAGACATAATTTAAATCAAGAATTGAAACCACAAAAAGGATCAAACCCTATCTTAGATCCAATGCAAGAAATGGAAAGAGATTAGGCCCTTGAAGATGATTAAGTCTTGAATCCTCCAAACACACCTACAATCACGAATTCACACAAACTTTAATCCAACATGCATCCACAAAAATCCTCAATTTCTCCAAAAGCCAAGAACACACAAATTTCTCCAAAAATACTCCAAAAACCTGTTATGACCGAATGAGAGAAGAATCCCCCTAAAGAGGATCAACTTCCCCTGATCATGAAAACCCTAATGACAACACACTAGTTAACCCCTAAAAGGACTCAACTCAAAATTGAAAGTAAATAATTATTATTAATTAAAATATCTAATTACTTGCACAAGTCAACTTTGACTTATTAAACCAAGTTGCATTTTGAATTCAAACTCCAATTTCAATAGTGAACTTGCACATGTAATTAATTAAATAATATATTAAATAAATTAAATATTTAAAGCACAATCTTATCCATGCACTCAAATATTTAATTATTTAATAATGCATAAAAGCATATTTACTCCAATTTCTAATTAAATACCAATATTAAATAATTGCACTTTAATTAAATTTTCAATTAAACATAGGTATTTAATTCAATTTTCAATTAATTAAATACCCTATATTTAATAATTAATCCCAATAATATCTAATTAAATAAATCACATGATAAATCACACAAATATCAAAGCACTCAATTGAAATCAACCAAATTAACTCAAACACACACAAGGATAGGATCCACAAATTCGCGTCAACTAGACAAATTCGGGTAGGGTAGGCAAATTAATACTTGTCCAATACTTAGAAAAATTAAGTTTAGGGTAGGATTTGAACCTAACACTATCTCCCCTCTCTTACCATTGAGATTATTGTGATAGGGCACGCTCACTCCTGCCAATTCAGGGAAGACGTAGCCCGGTACCAAAAAACCTGTCATCACAAAGACGAACATACATGCATATATAATATAGCAAATAATGGTTGAGACTATTTTATCGTGTGGATCTCACCGAAGCAAGTAACTATGACTTTGTCCCATACCATACCAAGCACATCAAACAATAAAGTACAACATACAATGATCCATGTGCATATAAATCTAGGGTCAGTATTTTTAGAAAACCATAATCGAAATGAAATCCTAACATATACATAAGCATCATAAAGTAACCATAAATCACATGTAAAAGATGATATAATATACCAAGCAATGGATCCGTAACATAAAGAAATGCAATACATCAATATCCTCAAACCATCTGAAATAAACAACACATACACAAAAAGGCCTAAAAGAGTTTGGTATCCACAAACTGAAAAGCAAACTAAGAGGTGGGTATTACTCTGTGTGTGTGTGTGTGTGTGTGTGTGTGTGTGTGTGTGTGTGTGAATTAATAATACTAAATGTCTAAGAATTTTGATAAAAAAATTAATTGTATATCTTAAATAGAAATGGATAAATAACAAATTAAACTGTAATAGCTCTATTCCTATACATCCCATGGTCATCTATCACCTGACAATGAATTGATGTTAAATTCATTGCATTGTCAATTCTAAAATTGGAGGAATATGCCCAATTACCTGAAAATGATTTGATGTTAAATTCACTGCATCTTTAATGCTAAAATTGGAGGGGACATGCAAATTACAGGTGGAAACCAAGATTAAAAAATACATTTCACTTTGAAAGATATGTAATGATCATATTTTTGGGAGCCATTTTAGGGGCGATAGAAATCTGTTAGCAGAGCACTTTTCTTGTGAACAAGTATTTTTATAATCTATGCTTTTTATATTCTTTCTTTTTGTGTAAGAGGATGAGATTTAAAATTTGAGAGTTATGTGGAATTTGACTTCATGCTTGCAAATTATATTTGTCTAAAATTTTATAAAGATTTAAAAGGCACATATCTATAACAATTGGAGTAGTAGGAATAAAGAAAATGCACACCCTTCACCAAATTTTATAGATAGGCAACTTGAAATACATCTGTAAGTAGAGCTTCTCCCTTTGCCTCAAGCCATTGTAGATTAGCAAAAGCCCTGCAACAAAATAACTTATTTCAATGGCTGCTCATAATTTTTTTTAAATGGTCGGTTGGATGCTTTGCTTCTTTCAATGGTTGTCCATGATTATTTCTATAATTTGTCAATCTTTCATACATAGTTATTAAAATTTAATACGGATGAACCAAACCTTAACTATCCTTTGTTATCTTTACACCAAAGAGAACTTCCCAAAATCCTTGTTGATAACCCTGCGTTATCTATAGCCCAAAGTCACTATTTGTTAGTTCACTCTATACTTGGATTTTCTTTATGGGTAATCCCAAAAATTATGTTGGAAGTATGCTAGAGAACTCAATACCTGATTTACAAATGCAAAAAGCAAATAATTTTTTTCATCTTCTACAAAGGCTGATAGCAATTTTGTTATTCCAATCGTAAACCCACACTTATTATTACTCAAAGACTACCCCATCTATCATGAACTGGAACTCAAATCTTGCATAGAAAGAAATTATCCATCAAATGTGTGAAATGTTTATCAGATACCCATATGTATTTTATTTTATTATTTTTATTTTTTCAAATGTTAGAATTACACAATTTTCTTTACTCTTTTTTTTACCATATTTTCATCTTGGTATTAGAAGGGTCCAATATTATTGGCTATAAGACAAATATTGAAAAAGTATCATGATTTTTTTCTTTAAATAATTTAGGCAAATTAATTGTTTAATTAGTAACTATTTTAAGATTCTAATTTTAGAGATATTCTATGAAAATAGGCGAAATGTATGGAGCAAATTACTGATGTAATGACAGTAGAGAGCTTCTTTTTTCTTGAGTTATCACCTGCAAATAAAGCAATCAAACAACATGTTTTATTCTTATTTTTAAACATTTAATTTGAGTTTGCTCTCTTGAGAAGAAATAAAACTAATATATTTGACCACAATCAAAATAAAATAAAATTATTAAAAGAAATTATCACCTCATAGTTTTATATTTATTTTAAAATAGTATTAAATTATTTATTTTATTTAAACTAAATTATTATAATTTAACAAATCTGTTAAATAAATAATATTACAATAGTATAATATTACCAAATAAAATTAATAATATTAATTATATAATTTTTAAAAATGATAAAATAAAATCATTAGTAGTTTGTTCACCCTCAAATAGCAACTTCCAATAACAACACATAAACATGACTAAAATTTATGGCTGCCCCCTTTTTTTATTTGCATACTTTGTAGAAATAATTACTACACATTTTTCCCATTCATAAATTAAATATCATATAATAGAATACAACCTATGTCTTTTGGCTAAAAATAGATTTAATATCCTATTTTCTATATTTTCTCGACAACATAGTCATGGGGTTCATATTTAAGAGAAAAAAATATAAACATGTGACTTAAACAACTACATTTTTCTTCACTGTCACTTACATTTTAAACTACAACTATAATACATGAAAAAAGTAAAATCAAACAATGGACATAAAATCTATTTTTATTACTCTATCTTTTAATTCTTTGAATTATATCTAATTTATTTCTTAATAATTTAATATTAATACTATATTTATAATTATTTGTAAATATTTTTTTATAAACATGTCTCTATATTTTTAATAGTATATTTACAAATATATTTGTTTCAAAAAATACATTTATATGTTTTATCTTTAAATATTTTTTAGATTAGTATAAATTTGTTTGATGTTTATGTTTATATTTAAAATTTAATTAGTCACTAAATTTTAATAATAATAAATAAATAAATAAAATAATTCATTTTCCCTAATCTTTACCTTTTTTAATAGGTTTAAAAATGTAACATTATTGTAATAAAATTTTTAGAGCAATTTGTTTATTTCTTATTTCATTTATATATTATTTTATATTCATATATGTTTTATTGAAATGATATATTACTTTTTAGGTTTAGGGTTCATTTTGGTTAAATATTTAATTAAGTTTAGGGTTTTTGTTCAATTCTAATTAAGGTTAAGGTTGAATTTAGTTTAATGTTAGTGTTAGAATTCTATTTTGTATAGGATTAAATTTTATTTTGTGTTTGTTTTAGAGTATAATTTGTTTTAGATTTAGGGTTCAATTTGGTTTAATGTTCAATTGAGTTTAGGGTTATGGTTCAATATGGTTTACTCTTCAATATGATTTACTATTCAATTTGATTTAATGTTATGATTAGCATTAGTTATATAATTAGAGCTAGGATAAATATGAAAACATTGACCATTATTTAATAAATATTAGGGTTGAATTTAATTTATTAGTTAATTATGTTTCAAGTTAGTTTATGTTTTGTAATGGTTACAATTAAAATTGGGTTTTGGGTAAGTGTTAGGATGATGTTAAAATTAAATTTATTGTTAGGTTTTAATTATGTTTACAATTAGAGTTAGGAAATAGATATATAATTAGACTTAGGATGAGGCTTAAGATATAATCTACTACTTATATCTAGAATCTTGTAAAATAATATTATCATTTGATTGTGTTTACGATGGTCAGACATACACCGACTTCTTATCCTTTTCTTGAAATTTTTGTACTACTACATTGAAATATGAAATTTTCACCATATAGAATATTTTTTTTTGAAAAAAGGGCTATTAGATTAGAAAATACATTCAATTTTGTATAGATTCTCTTCTTACATATTTTTAATATAATATTGATAACTTGTTCAAATTTTTACGTCAACTTGCCTAACCTTGATTTTCAAAATTTTTATTGTCACTTAAGGGCCTACTTTGGTACACCATGATCCTTCACATACCTGTATTGTATTAATATACTATTTTATGTAATGGCTATGCTTTTTTTTTTTGATCGGTAAAAGGCCGAAGCCCTAAAAGATTTTTATTAATATAAATAATAATTTTATAGTGTGACCCCGCTCGCTACAGGCGCTTGTAGGAAAGAGCGGGGTTGAGAAAACCTCCAGCCTTGCCCAGGACCATAGGTCCTGTACTTATAAAAATTTACGTGGGCATACCCACGACTCACCTTTGTCAAGATTTGTTAAAATACAAAAATTCCCTGGGCATTCCCACGACTCGATATCAATCGAGGATTTCCTACAACTACAAACTTTCAATGGGCAGACCCACTGCTTGAATAAATCAAGATTTAAAGTTACATTAATTCAAATGTTTCTTAAAGGTATACATCTTACAAGTACATACAAATAGATAAATAAATTGCATATTTTGTTTTAGGTTCTTCGATCTTAGAATGATTTAGTTGCTTGCTTGTTAATGTGCATTCTCTGCTTCTTGTTCTTTGGATGGAAGAAATGGCTGTCTCCCAAACAATGTTTTCCACCTGAAAAGCCATACAAAATAAACCTCCATCTCCATTGGTTAACCCTCATCAAGCACTAAAAAAAATTTCACCACCTTGTACTGCATTTCATTATTTTATTGATTAATGATTCTTACTAAAACGGAGAATAAGAATAGATACCCAATTAGATTACCTACGTAGTGAGGAAAATTTTATACATAGAAGCTAATACGAAGATTATAGTACTATTCTTACTTTACACCGAGTGACCTTGTATACCTCTTGTTCTGATGCATTTCCTGCAAAATATAAAGATTGTCTTTTTGAACAATATGGAAGAGGTACCAAGGGGTGGGCAATTATCTATACCCATGTTTAATAATCTGCCTACTAGAGGATAGTCTCCAATGATAATTGAATTAAAAGGATGTTCTAAAAGCATTGTATAACAAAATTTCCTAATGATAAAATAAATTTCTAAACCTAAGATATAATAAGACTGAAGAGAATTTTCAGTCTTGTGTATATATATATATATATATATATATATATATATATACACACGTATATGTATATATTAATATGTATATATATATCTAGGAAAGGAGGACTTAATGCAGCAAAGTTACCAATAGACCTGATGTTCCAAAGGCCAAAAACAAAGGTTAACCGACAACTTCATAGGTAATATAAGTCTTAGCTACTAAATCTTTAGATGCTCATATTTCTTACTGAAGTAGTGAGAGAAACAACTTACTTTTGTGCTTAATACCTTTACCATGTGGAAATGTTGTTTCCTGCCCAATGTTGGCATTTAGGAGATATTCTTAGTAATGCAATTCATCTCCTGGATAATGTATTAAAGTTCTACCAGGTTTCAATTTACACCTGACTGACATTCTTCATGTAAACTTATACATAATTCCATAAAAGGTTTGAATAATTTGATTCAACTTATATTACTACTCTCTTCTTACAAACTCCACAGACTAATACGGTTAATTGCCAATATAAAATACACATATTGTAGCTATTTCGATATGTATAAATATAGGTATACATTTACCCATATAGCTATATTTATATATATCAGACTACTTTAAAAAAGAAAAAGTGTTGAGGATTACCTGGATCTGGACATTGCAATTATATGCATCTTAGCGTTAGGCATCACTATATAGATATATATATATACTACTATATATATGTATCTATATAATATGATCTCTGTCCTCAGGATCCTTAAGCTTAGAAAAATGTAGTTCTTTATGCTAAATACTTCATAGAGACCGCAGATGCAAATTTCTTTCCATTACTTATACATCTCGATAAAATGAACACAGTTTGCGGACCTACTTCATATTAGAACTACAGGTGCATAGGAAATACTATTTTGATCATAAGGGGAAGAATACAAAATGGGAATAATGCAAAAGGACTAAAAGAAAAATATATTCGAGTATTTAGACTGCTGAGCTTTGTTAACCACATTATTTTATGTATGATGCCAGTATGAATGTTAATTACTAGTAAAAAAATAGCGATTACCATAAACCACTAAAGTACCTGTACCCATGCTATTTATGAGATGCTCCCATTCAGAAAAGTTTCACAGGGGATGAGGATATAAGGCAAATGCTCCTTAACCAGCCTAGCCGTGATCCAGCTAGATTCATCTATTATCCCTACTGACTTGTAGCCACTCTTATAAGGGATAGTACATAATGATGATATCCAACTCCAAGTAGGCTGAGGTCTGTTGAGGAAATGAGTAATAAGTATGTATGATGAGGAGAAGCAGTCATCCCTGGCATTCCTTCTATCTTTCTAAACAACTGAATTCATATAGGAAAAACCTGCCTGTACTATTAGTTGCTTCTTGAAATCATTCCATCTTTATAAATGAGCTTAAGGTTTTCCAACCAGCTCATAATGAACTCGTGCAGGGGGATAGAACAATGATGAGATTGACAAGTGCCAAGAAGTCTTGTAGCCCTATATTTTCACTATGATAGTTTCTTATCATCATTGATGTTTAAGTGTTAATAGTGTGTCATAAAACCTTAACTATAATCTGCAATAACCGAATGGAGGTGAAATAAAATCCTTCGGCTGTGATAGCTAATGATCCTTCTCTATACTCAGACTAGATCTTTTAATTATATCGTTGCTGGGATCAGAGCTTAAAATAAATTGCTCTAATATCTTACTAGATCTAGCATTGTATTTAATCATTGCAGGTTATAAGGATCAGTGCTAAAAGGATAGGTGATAATTGAGTGTCAAAAAAGGAGGTGACTAGTAATTGGGACTCTTCTCTATCCCTCTGATAAATATATTTAAATTATTGTTAAGGGTACTTGTGCTTGCTATAATTAATATAACTATCCATAGAGCTCCTATATCCTTATAGGTAAGAAGAGATTCCTATGGTTAAAAATCCTCTTTATAAGGTTCCTATATCCTAATAGGAAAATTAGTTTCCCAATCTTACTACTTAGGTTAGCACAGGGAAAGGTCTCTGCCTTAACCTATCATTAAAATACCTCTTAAAAACTATTATATATAATGTTCCATAGTTACCACTCCGTTGGCCCCTAGATTAGCTAACTTGTCAGCCTCTGTGTTTCCTTCTCTAAAGGTATGTCTGATTTCATAATTTGAAATACTTTCCATTAATAGATTAATCTCTTCAATTTTTGAATTCAAAACCCAATTAGGAGTTTTTTTAGTACGAATGGCATTGATAATAATTTTGGAGTCTCCTTCAATAGTTACTTTTGTAATGTTAAGATTCTTGCATAATTTAAGCCCTTCTAGTGCCGCTACACATTCAGCCATATTGTTGGTTGTAGGGCTAATGGGTCTCAAAAATTTAGTGACAACTTATAACTTCCATTTACGAAGGATCCCTCCAATACCTACTACCCCAGGATTACCTCAAGAAGCTCCATCAAAGTTGAGTTTATACCATCCATCTTTCGGGGGTATCCATTTACAGGATGTTCTATCAGCTTTAGTTTTGGAACCCCCTTTACCATAGAGGGGAGGGATAGCTAATTTTGGCCATTTGCATCTGTTTTTTTTATCCCATCTCTTAAAAGAGTCTTCATAGCTCTGTTTTTCCTTGAGTTCGCTATTAATAATTTCTACAATAGATGCTTCTATCTTGTTTGTGATTGAGTTCCATGTTAATTTTTGATCCATAAAAATCCTTCTGTTTCTTTCCTTCCATAATTCCCATGCTACTATTGAAGGTGCTATTATCCATATATCCTTAAAAAGTTTTTCTTTATATAGAGAAGGCCACGCTTTGAGGTTGCTGATTAAATCGCAATGGGAGGCAGATTTCCATCCTAAACTTTGATGAAGCCAATTCCAACAATTTTGGGAGAAAGGACAATTAAGGAGGATGTGATTGACATCCTCGAAATGGTTTTCACATAAAGGGAATCTAGATGGCCCTTCGAATCCTAGTTTATTAATCCTGTCTACTGTAAGAATTTTATTTTGCAATGCCGCCCATAGAAACATACCAGCTTTAGGGAGGCAGGATTTGTTCCAACAAAGGTTTAAAGGTATGTCTATGTTATCCATATTTTGGTCCCTAATAATTGAATAGTAACCCTCCTTAACAAAGTATTTTCCGTTGTTAGATCCCTCCCATATTAAAATATCCAGTCTATTTTTAAGTGTTACCTCTCTCTCATTTAAGATTGCCAAGAGGTTTTGCTTCTCATGCCATACATCATCAATTTCATTTAGAGCACTCCAATTAGTATCTTCCTTCTTACATAAGTAGTTCTTAAGATATAAGCCTATGACTCTTTTGCATTCTTCCATAAATTCCTTGGTGAAGCCCAGTTTGTTAAGGGGAATAAGGCCTGCCCAAGAATCATCCCATAATAAAGCTTGATCTCCTACTCCTACATCCCAAGATAGATACTTGCTAATAATCCCTCTGCATTCCTTAATAAAATTCCATATCTGAGATCCTTTAACATGTGATTGTGTCCTGAAAATATTTATGGGGTCCAAATCAAGGATGTACTTATGTAATAATATGGATGCCCACTTACTGCTTGATTCTTTGTACATTCTCCATATAAGTTTAGCCCCGAGGGCTTGGTTTTGCCACAGTAGATTTTTGATGCCTAGACCTCCTTTTGATATCGGTTTGCATAGAGTATCCCATTTAATAAGGGAAAGTTTTTTGTCTTCAGAGGGACCTTGCCAATAGAATTCTCAGAGATTTTATCTAATTCCTTTTTAACGCAAATCGGAAGGGGTAGAACTGACAAATGATACATGGGTATGGCTGAAAGGATAGATTTGATCATTGTTGACCTGCATGCTTTAGTTAACCACTTTCCTTTCCATGAACTCTTCTTGTTTTGTATTTTTGATATGACTTGTTGTCATAGTTTGGAAGATAAGAGACCTGTATCTAGGTCAATTCCTAAGTATTTACATGAAAAAGTGCCGATTTTGTATCCCATCATACTACAGATATCCTTTTCAATTTTTGGGCAAGTATTAATAAAGAAAATTTCAGACTTTGTAGGGTTAACATGTTGACCTGAGGCTTTCGCGTAAAGGTTTAAAATGGTTTTGAAAGCTCTCGCTTCCTGTCTATTAGCAGAGCTAGGTAAAATTGTATCATTGGCAAACTGCTGGTGGGTAATATTAGGAATGTTTTCCGAGGCCTTTAATCCCAAGATTTTCCCTTCCAATTGTTGCTTTGTAATCGATCTTCCTAATGCTTCTTCCATAATGACATAAATAAAACGGGATAACGGATCTCCTTGCCTGATGCCCCTAGATATACTGAAGAAGCCTTCCAGGGTACCATTGATAAGAATAGAAATTTTGGGAGTTGAAATGCGGTTAAAGATAAGGTTAATCCATTGTTTAGAAAAGTCGAACGCTTCCATACATTTGCACAGGAATCTCCAATCTACTTTATCGTATTCTTTTTAGATGTCAATTTTCATTAGCATACTAGGTTCCTTTGTTATTTGAGTGGTATGGACTATTTCTTGCACTATAATAATTCCATCCAAAATCGATCTATTTTCTACAAAACCCATCTGCTCTTCCGAGATAATAGTTGGAAGGAAAGTTTTGAGTCTATTTGCTAAGCATTTTGAAAGGATCTTATATATGGTATTACATAGGGAGATAGGTCTGAAATCCCCTGGTTCTGTACTCTCATTTTTCTTTGGAATTAAAGTAAAAAAGGTGTTGTTAATTTCACTTAATAGAGATCCTGAATTTCTAGTAGCTTCCACTGCTTGCCATACCTCTTCTCCAACAAAATGCGAGCATTTTTGGAAAAAGCCGGCTTGGAAACCATCTGGGCCTAGAGCTTTATCCGGATGGAGTTGAAATAATGCTGCTTTGACCTCCTCTAATGATAGCTTATTATTCATTATTTTTTTGTCAAAATCTATAATCAACTTAGGAATGGTTGTAAGCATTTTGTTTTGGACGTTGAGGTCAGTTGCTTCTAGAGCATTGAGAAGGGTATTATAAAAACTCATAAGAACATTTGAGATATGCACAGGGTCCTCAGTAGTAAGTCCCTTGGCTGTCTTAATTTTGGCTATTCTGTTAATGCTCCTTTTATAATTAGTTGTATTATGAAAGAATTTAGTGTTACTATCACGCTCCTTAAGCCAAGACTCCCTGGATTTTTGCTTCCAAAAGATTTCTTCTTTGAGGAGGATATCATTGTATTTAGCCATCAACTCTTTCTCCTTGTGGTAGCTAAGATCATTCATACCTTGTTCTATTACTATATTGTTAAGATCAGTTATTTCTTTTCTACCTGGGCTTTCTCTTCGAATATGTTATTGAAGTGATTCTTATTCCATTCTAACGCTTTATTTTTGATAATTTTTGATTTTTATGTTAAGAAAAACATTTTTGATCCTTTGATCAAGATTTTTTTCCACCACTCCTCTAGAAGGTTTATGAATTCTAGATTTTGGAACCACATAAATTCAAACTTAAACGGGCTTCTCGAGGGTTTATAATTTTCTGTTATGGTAAGCCTAATAGGGAAGTGATCTGATCCTACTTCTGATAGTATCTCTGTATTGACTATTTGATTAAAGTTTTTGGCGGTTCATTCTAGTAAAGAATCTATCTAATTTTTCAGCTATGTAACTGAAACCAGCTCTTCTATTATTCCATGCATAAACTCCATTAATTGTATTTATGCTTATTAGATGATTATTCACAACCCACTTGCTAAAGTCTTTATGAGCTTGCGATATATATTGAGAGCCTCCATATTTTTCCTCTAGATTTAAGATAGCATTGAAATATCCTCCAATGATAAAAGGATGTTCTCATTTTTCAATTAGAAGGGCTTGTATTTCCAGCCAAACTCTTCTTTTTTCCTCATTAGAGATTGGCCCATATACATTGATCAAGTTAAATTTTAAATCAGATTTTAGGATTTTAATTGTTAGTGTCATCCAGTTATTGTTATTGAGTGTGAGTAGAGCCATTACTTTACGAGGGTCCCATAGGACTGCCAATCCACCTGAGAGGCTTGCTAATGAAACATATTCTAATTTCCAAATACCTAGTCTTTTGCTAAACTTAGTACTTTCCTCTCTATTAAGCTTAGTTTCCTTTAACAAAATGATTTCAGAATTGAAGTTTCTTAAGTATCTTTTAATTAATCACTATTTGTTAGGGGCATTTAGACCCCTAACATTCCAAGTAGTGACTTTCATTGTTCTTTGGGAAGGAACTTCCCCTTCCCTGTGTTCAGAATATCCGCTATCTTTTTTTGGTTGCCTGCATTACCATCCAAAGCTCTCAGCTCAACGGCTGACTTCCTACCTATTTTATTTTTGAGTTTATTAATATTAGGTTTGCTTAGACTAACTCTATTCAAGGCTATGCCCAATTCTCTATTTTCGTTCATTATCCTAAAAAGGCCTTCAATTGCATCTTTAACCAAAGTTGCTTCTCCATCATACCCTATTATTGAATTGGCCCGATTATCCAGGTTTTTTTTCTCATTTATGGTATGATCTAAGGGTTCAACTCTATCTATGATCTCCTTGCCATAAATCTCTATTAAATCTTCAGCTTTCCCTGATAAATCTAGATTTAATGATTCTAACTCTAGAGGGATTGAAACAGCTTGTTCCCTCCCTTTAACGATGGTTGGTTCATTTATAGTTATATTTTGTTTATCATTTATATCATCCTCTTTTGCACTAAGCTTTTCTTTAGCCTCTTTTCTAATTTTTTTGTCTAATTGGTCTGAATATTTTCTTGGATTATCCGAAAAGGCACTTTCTGAAGCTTCCTTTTCTGGGGGAGAAGGAAGGATAGGTTGATTAGGACTATTTTCCTAATCCCTATTTTCTTCTAAAATGCATTCCTGAATTTGCTTAATTAGGATTTCCTTTTGGAGTTTTAATTCATCAAAATCATAGATCTCATACAAAAACATGTCTGTTAGATCATCCGGTAATGATTCTCCCAAGTAGTTAATGATTTGATTTACCTCCTCTTATATTTTGTTTACCTGATCAACTAGTTCTACTACATCAGGACATTTATGTTTCAGAATCAGATTTGTTTGAATATCAATCCTATTTCCTTCATCTTGTAGACAGATTTTATTATTTTTTTTCTTGGGCTCTGTTTGTTCTGATTTATTCTCCCTACTTAACTCTTTATAGGGTTCTTGCTTGATAATGTTTAATGAGTTGTTCTTTAATGGAGATAATGTTTCACTTGTTTGGTGAGTTGCTAAATTAATAATAGGTATATTAATCAGTTTTTTCCTTATTATATTGTCTTCTTGATCATTTGCTGCATTGTTCAACAACATTGGATAAGGTGAGAGATTAGCTAAACCTTGATCCCTTAGAGGTCTGCATACAAAACCTCCTCTATCATTACAAAGACAAATCTCTATATCTTTATTAGTTTGGGATAAAAAATTTATGTTTTTGTGTGATTTTAATGTATCTTTGTTTACCTCAATAAAGTTTTTTGTAATTGTTGGATTAATTATGACAGAATTATTATTAAAGCATAATTGAATGGGGGGAATATGTTTTTGATGGTAATTCATCTCTACAATGATTGTTTTATCAGCCTGTTTAAGTGCTGACTCAGCAGCTCTTTTAAAATTGCCTATTTTATTACTTATCAAACAAAGTATTTCTTTACTAGACAATTCCAAAGGCAAGTTTTTAAGAATGATAGCTTTTTCTATAATGAAATCCTTTAAACGCATTGGATTGAATAAAGGTATCCAATCAAATAAAGAGAAGGGAATATTCCTGAACTTCAAAACATTCTTATTCATAATGCTTTCCTTTAAGATTTTTTTATGACAGTTTATGTAAATGAAATTATCTCTGAGGGGTATTATACTTACCTCCCCAGGAAGTTGTGTCGATATTCCTTTTATCACATCATTAATTGATACTCCAACTCCATTCCAACAACAAATCGGACCTATTTCTGCTAAATGCGTTTGTCATTGCACAATATTATCATTATCTAATATGATTGTATCATATTGAAAATCACAAGGAACCTTACCATTTTTTTAATTATTGAAATGCCTATGAGGAGGCGTGTAAGCTGCATTGTTAGTGCCATTATGAGATTTGCCTACTTTAATGTCATGATTAATCCCATTCTTTGCTGCTTTAACAGATAATGGCCTCTCTAACCTACTCTAGTGAGGAGGGCTATATTTATTAATAATGTTTAAATCATCACAATCAACAGAGCTAGCATTATTACTTTTCTTATTATTTCCCTCATAAAAGGGTAGGGTTTTAGTGGGATAAGGGTAGGTATCTTTGTCTGATGGATGGGAGCCATCCTTCTTGATGTGTCGATACCTATAGCCCTATTCCCCCAAAACCCTAGCCCTTTTATGGGGGGGTATAAGATTTGTCACTTTTATCAACCTCCCTTAGCACTTCAAAGGAGTTATTCAGAGAAATGTTGAAAGGACTAAGAGATCAAGAAGACCTTAATACCTTTTTCTTGCCATTTACCATCTTCCATGTAGAATTTTTCTTTGGCATGCTAACGGGAGGTTCCTTTTTCTTGCTCTTTATCATATTCCATGAAAGATCTTGCTTAATTGAACTAACGTGAGGTGCTTGGGTAGGTGAGATCCTGCCTTCCCCCTTGGCAGATAGGGGTGTTGGTTGTATTTCATGTTTTTTCTATTTTTCCCTGTTCCTTGCCTTGTTCTCTGAAATTTTTCAGGTTTCCATTCTTATTCCTTGCCAAATTGTCAAAACCCTGCAAAAACCCTAGCAAACCAAGTATTAAATGATGCATTTTAAACCCTAAGGCCATGTCTTATGTTTTGTCATTACCTTTTTCAGTCACTTAAGACATGTTCTCTAAGTCAGGTTGCTTGATCGCTTAACCCAGAACGAATATGCCAAAACATCTCCCAACTTTGCTTTTGCCTTGAGTCACGTTGTCTCGATAAAAAATCAAATATTCCATCAGTGTATCGAGACTTGACGATCTTCCTTCAGTCGGGTTGTCTCTTGATTCCGTGTTATGAGCTTTTAAAATAAACGGGACCCGCCTTCAGTAGGGTGATCGCGAGAAGAGTCAACAGGTCAAAGGAATGTCTTCTGACTTTGCGCCTCCTTCATGTCGCGTGATCACTGGATTAGGACATTCAAACAGTTAAAGTTTTCCTTCAGTCGCGTGGTCTCATGATCATTGGCGGTTATTGGATAACAGTCACGACTCAGTGACTAACGGTTTCATGTTAGGTGATTTCCTTCAGTCAGGATGTCGCCAGATCAGAAGGATTACTCAGCTTTTCAGTGTGTATTAAGTGGACGAACTAGAAGATGACATCTGTCAGAAAGCTAATGGATGTCGCTGGGTCACTTGATAAAGGAAAGGGATCAAGCGATAAGGAGACTAAAGTCATTTTGCCTTCAGTCGTGAAGTCTCCTGATGAATTAAGGGTATGTGAAATTCTAAGGCGATTAAAAGACAGCCGTTTGATGAAGAAGTAAAAGGATCTGACGGTGGTCGCGAAGTCTCATGATAAAAGTGTCCCAGGTAAAAAGTACTCCCGACTAAGCGATTAAGGTATGTCGCGAGGTTGCTGTAAACAGAAAAGGGCATCTTCTATATAATAAGATTAAGTTAATCTTATCTCCCGACTAAGCGACCAAAGAGATCATAAAATAAGAACAACGGCTTGTCGCGTAGTCTGGAGATGAAAACTGAGTTAAGGTTAACTCCCCGCGACTTAGATTTCTGCCATAGTCGCCTGATCACTGGAAAGACTTGAGTTAGCTGAGGTAAAGGAATCACTTTGTCACCAAGTCTGAAGAGTAAACCATGGTTGAGGAGTTATGCTCGCGACAAAGAGACTTTATGAGGTCGCGAGGTCGCCAGATAAACAGAATCCATAAAAGCGGCGCCAAGTGGAGGACGTGACAAAGAAGATCAAGCCGGCGGCCAATCAGATAAAAGAATTTTTGATTACTGTGTAAAAAAGGTAGCTGAGATGTATGACAGAAGGTGAATCACAGAGTGCCATGTCAGCTATCTTAACCATTTTCTGATTGCGCCAAAATTCTCATGATTTAAATTTGATTTCCTGTCACTTCGCGCAACTACGGCTAGGTTTTTAAATATTTCATGGCATATCGAATTAATTGCAGAACTGACATTTCTGAACTTTGAGCCATGTACTCTGAACCTTGTGGCTATAAACAGGGGAGTGTGCATTCATTCCTATTCACCAAATTTGTGATATCAGAGCCAAGTTTTTATTTTAAGCACAAAGGGTGATATTCAGAGCTGTTACAGTGTTCTAAGGTGATTGAAATTTCTAAGTGGTACAGAGGGTTGTGCTTAGATTTGTTTCAATATCGTCCAGTCAGGGATTCTAAGAGCTTGCAAAGATGAGTACTTCTATGAGCATGGCGTCTACTAGTGGAGGCAGTGGAGATGAGCCCAAAGGAAAACCTAGCTTCTCAGACGAGTTTCTGCAACTGCTGTCAGGGTCCACTCAAAACAGGAAGATTGATGCTGGTGTTTTTAAAGATGACTTCAAGGACATCAGAGATGCAAAGACCCCAGGAAAAATAGGTTATTCTCTATTTTCCTACTTTTACAATAATGCTGATAAACCTATCCCTGTGTCCCTTGGATATCTGGTTTGGGTAGGTTGTTAGTGCCTGATGTTTTCCTTGATGTTGACCTATTTTTAGAACTGGCTAATCACTATGATGTATTAACAAAGACCATCAAAAGAGAAGATGGCACCAATTTTCTTGTCCTAAATAGAAATTCATTCATGCAAGCATTTGGCCTGTTTAGTACTATGTCAACTAAGATTGACATGAAGAAGCAAGGGAAAAGATATAGCAATAAGCCTGGTGTTGCTAGAGGCTTATTAAAGAAGCATATGCCAAAAGAAATTAGAGATCATGTAGGTCCTAAGGCTGAGCCTTATCCCTATTACTTCAAGGACCTATTTTTCTATATCAAGTACAATTCCTATGCTCTGTGTAGAGTATTAGGAATAGATGGAGATGCCGAGAGAATAGGTCATGGCATCCTGATGATGGTCCTGGACCTACAAGAAATTTATTCCAGTACAAGCTATGATTATATCCAGCATATAATCGATGAGATGCATGAAGGGTTCATTGCAACATAAAAAAAATTGAAAAACCCTAAGGAGAAGGTAGAGCCAAAATTCTTGCACTATTTAGTGTTGATGCACCTGCTCCTGTACTACAACTTCACAATCATGGAGCCTCAGAATTTGTCTCCACAAATAATATATCAAGGACATCCAAATCCTATTCAGTTTTGGGTTAGGGTTTGGAATTTTACCTCGAGGGATTGTGATTTTTGTGCCTTTGAGAATTGGATAGTGTATCCAATAATAAAGAGTTTGGGAATC
>MU219496.1:121100-138869 GCA_018584345.1 Thuja plicata | reverse complement strand
TTACTTTGTATGCGTGCTTTTCTATGTTAAGGTTTATAAGGTATTCATTAACACTCTGGTTATAAGGTAACCATCTAATTGTTTACAAGTTTCCTTCAAGGAAGGGATTAAATATTGTGAATGATTTTAGGGAGCATACTATTTAGTTAAGGATTTGATACAGTGGTTTGGAGGTAACAAGATAATTTGTAAGGCAGATTATCCTAATTGTTTGAGCTGTAAGGCAGTTCAGTGTATCTTGTTCATGTAATTTCTTTGCTTATTATTGACTCTACAGCCCAAAGGATAGGCATTGGTTCAGTAAGTTATTTGAATATCTATCTATATGTCATATGTTTTAAGTTTTCAAATACCAAATCAATTTTAAATACTCTGTTACCAAGAACATATAAGCTGAACTTAAAAGGACCTCTGTCAGCAGGACACTGTCCATGTTATTGATTCCTTAAAGAGAGAATCATTTATGTTGTCCCTCCTATCAATAAAAGGAAGAAGGATTGAAATCCTTGTATCACTGGTTTCTTGTCATATTTAAGATTATGATTTGTATGGTTAAATCCTGTATATGATTATGCTTGGTCATTTACAAGGTATTTTATAAGCTTGTTCATTAGAAATACATGACAAATCAGTGTCCACATTAACAAATATTGTGTTAACAACCATCTTAAAAGGTAAAACCTGCCTGAGCATATGTGGAGCTCGAAAATGAGGAAGGACCTTATCCAGTCCTTAGCAATTAGGCTTTTTCTTGTCTCTGAACTCTGAATCAGGATTAAGAGGTAACAAGATCCAAATAGACATTTCAAGCATTGTGGTTCATGCAAGAAAAATCCCTAACAAGGGTATCATTGGTTCTACATTTTAAAAAATTCTTAGGCTTTCCTACCTCAGCAGTCCCATAGCCAAAGACCTGCTTTGCATATTTGGTTTTTGAAAAAACATTTAATTGTCTGTCCAGAGTTTGGACTGTAAAAACTTTCATCCTTGTTTCCTTATTCCATAGAGGGATTCTATTATTTTGTCATGATTCTAAACAAAGATTCAAAGCCCTAGCCATGTCCCTCTTTAATTCTACCTGAGATCCTTCCTTCTTCTTGTTAGATGATGAATATTTATTAGTAGTTTCCTTACAATGCTTGGTCTGGGAAGAATCGAGGAGGGAGGGCTTAGCTTGTGTTCGACTAAAAATTGCGAGCAGATCCAAATCCACATTTTGATTCACTTTTTCCTTCTACTTGGCTATGAATTCATCCAAGTGCTCATAAGAAGGATGTGGCTGCTCTGATTTTTGGCATTCCTTCTTTTTGTGGCCATAAAGCCAACAATTGTAGCAATAGCCAGAAAATTCTACGTTTTTGCTTAGATCCTTTACATCCTCTACAACCGGATTGTGATTTTTTTCCAAAGATTTAACATTGCTAAGCTTATCTGCCACCTTCAACAAACTTAGGTTAGAGTGAATAAAACCTAAATTAATTTTCCTTCGATGAAAATCAACCTTCCTTTTTAGATGTGTTTTTTGCATTTTCACTGGTAAAAAATAGCATCAGAGCTCGCAATTCAGGCTTGTCTTCTTTTTTGCTTTTATCAAGGATTGTAATGGCTATGCTTAAATTTGAAGTCGTGATGGATTTATTTTTGTTATTGTAATCTTGATTTTATGGTAATTTTGGTACTGAGGTTTCATGTTTGGGTTTTTTAATGGTACCAGAGGCTTAGGTAATTGTCATGATGATATTATAATAGTCTTTATGATTGTACTTTTGGTGGCCATGTTTTCTTATGAGGGTTGTTTTAGTCCATTTTTTGGGGGGGTTAACTATATGATTTAATTTAATATTTTCATGACCTTTTGATTTGGGCTTTAAATGTTTATTATTTGTTTGGGCCTAATTGTGTAATTGAGGTTGCATGATCATATGTTTCTGATCTTGGGTATTTATTGTTGGATTATTTTAGAGTCATTTTGATGATGATTGTATTATGATACCGATGATTGGAACAAAAGGGTATAATTGCATGATTTATGTGGTATCTGGTTATGCTTTATGTTTTATAATATAGAGAGGTTCCATGAGATCCTTGACATGAGGGTTATTTGACTTGGCTTTGATGCCCCCATAGTTATGATAATACATATGAATCCTATTGTTGATTTTGTGTTTATACACTCCAAACTTTTCTTATTATATTTGGTTGGTATGAGATATTTTTGAGGATCTCCTTATGGTTACTTTATTTGAAATGTTTCTTTTGGTTCTCAATTTCAAGCATAGGAGTAGTTTTTAGGAGCATGGTTAGGGTAGTGGCTCGCAATGGGGGTAGAGGCCCTAAAGTGGTGGTGTAAAGAACCTCCCATTTTTTATGTGTTTAGTATGTTTTAGGTTGATATTAGGTGTTTTGTGTGGATTATAATAAGATCCACTAGGTGGGATGCAATTTGGTTCATCTCCATGTTTGTAAGAGCCAAAAGTGCTCATAAGTGATATTGTAGTCATTTTGGCCTAAAAAGTAAAAAGTTGCTATTTTTGGGTAACTTGGGTTTGTAGTGTCTTTAAGGACCCTAGGTAACCTAACTAGGGTTATGGAAGTCAAACTCATGCATCGAGTTGACTAAAAGAGTCAAAAATAAAAAAAATGCTAAAAACTTGCTAGCACCTTTCAAACTCATGCATCAAGTTGACTAAAATAGTCATATTGTAGTTTTCTTTGAAGTTATAGGAGTGTAGAGTTACAATAGATTTTAAGCCACTAGTCTGCAAGTTCCATTTGTAGAGTTGCAGAGGTTGAGATGACTCTAACCTAAACATCCACCAATGGAAATGGATGAAACCATGGGGATGAAGGGTTAGGGTATGTATATATAGTTTTTTCATTAATTTTTGTTTTTTTTCAATTGGATTTCTAGACCAGGAATGAATCCCTATGGCTTACTTCTAGGAGCAGGTGAGCCTGGACAAGGTATAGATCGGATTGCACAAAGCACCCATGATCTTGGATGGTGAACTTAGTGGCATGGATAGATTCCCTAAAGTGTTCCCATGAAGGATCAACTGGTAAGAAAATACGATAGGAAGTTTGAAGACCAATTTGGTGGCATTTTTTCCTGACTGGTCCAGAGGCCTAAAGTATAGGCTGAAAACTAGGGCCTTGTGATAATTAGGGTTGTCGGTGCATTGTGAAGCTAGGATTTTGGATTATAGTAGTGTTTGTGGATAACTTGAAGATTTTAAAGGTCTTCTATGAGGTTGTTTGGAATAATTGGGAGCTTTGGACCCAAAACAATAGAATTTGACCTACTAGGAAATAAGCCAATTAGGCCTCCTAGTGAATTTATCAACAATTGGATTGGTAAAGTATCCAGAAGTGTGGAAAATGGTTCTAATGGAATTTTAATGGGCCAAGGACATAGACAAGAGTCTATGGGATGTATGGTAAGACCCTAAGAAATTTTTTTGGATTCTAGTGGAGAGTTCTAGTGGAAAAACCTAGGAAATTGGAGAACTAGTTGGACTAGTTGAACCTAGGAGTAATTTGTGTCTTCAACAAATCAACTATACCTAGGAGGAAAGTTGATAGTGGGGATCTAGGAGATCCATAGTGGAGTACACATGGAGGAGTAACCATTGTTTGGTTGGTAGAAGGAATAAGCATCTTTGAGGAATGAAAGACTAGAACCCTAAACCCTCTGCATCAGAGTGGTATCAGAGCCATAATTTCTTGAAGTTTGTGTATGTCTAAAGGGGAGGAGAGCCAAGAGGTTGAAATCATGCCTCCTAAGGAAATGAGTAGGGATTCCATTGTGGGATTGGTTTAGGGCCTCTTGGAGAAGGCTAGTGTATCAGAACCAAGGAATAATAAAAGAATAACTGAATGGGGAGATGAGAGTGATGATGATGAGACTTAAAATCAGTCAGGAGAATCTAAAGGAAAAGAAGTGGAAATGGATAAAGAAAAAAAGGTGTTCTTGGATGCCTTCAAGTCCATTAACAAAGACAGTATGGAACATATACCTTAATATTGTGGGATCTTGAACGGTGAAGAGTTTTTGGATTGGTTAGAGGCCATAGACAACCACAAGCAAAGGCTATACTCAAACGATCTACCTTGCTGTGGTGGAACATGATGCAAGATGATAGGGTAGCCACTGGTAAGTAGAAGTTAGTTTCTTGGGAGAGAATGAAGATAAGGATGAGGGAACAATTCCTGCCTATAGATTATGAGATCAAAATGTATCAAAAGTTATAAAACTTGAGACAGAAGGAGTTGACAGTGAGTGCCTATACTGAGGAGTTCCACAAAATGAGCCTAAGAGAAAGAAGGCAAGAAGAAGAAGTAGAAAAGGTAGCAAGGTATCGCAATGGGTTGAGACAAGGGATTCAAGATGAGATTAGTATGATGGCTCTTGATAGTATGCACAAGTGTTTTTAGTTAGCTTTGAGAGTAGAGGAGAAGACTAGAAGGAGGAATGATTTCCACCAAAGAGGTAGGGGTAACAACAATAGAGGGTTCAGAGGTAGAAATAACTTTGGCAGAGGACAAAGCCCAAGTAGACCAGAAGATAATCAATCTATGGATAACATTGGGGGTAGTTAGTATAGAGGATCCTTTTAGAGAGGAGGATACAGAGGAGGAGGGCCACCAAGTGGTAGATTTCAGTCACAAGTAAGGTCCAATTATATCTTTACTGGTAGATGTTACAATTTCAATCAAGTGGGCCATACAATGGGCATATGTCCTGAAAAAACTTCCACATCATCAATGGGAGAAAGAAGAAACCAGTTGGTGCAAGAGGATGACACACAAAGTATCACTTCTCCCATCTCCAAGGTAGGGCCAGTATTGGATGGAGAGAATCTCATGTTGAGGACTTTTTAAAAAGTTCCTAGTGTCACTAAACCACCTCAAAGAAAGAATTTGTTCAAGACTACTTGTAGATCCCATGGGAAGATCTGCAAGGTGATAGTGGACTCTAGATCTACTAAGAATATAGTGTCAACTGAGATGGTGGATAAATTGAAACTTAGAAGGATACCTCATACCACTCCCTATAAAGTATCATGGTTAAACAAGGGGCAGCAGATAGTGGTGGATGAACAAACAATGGTGGAGTTTTAAATAGGTGAGTATAGGGACAAGGTCCTATGTGACATATTTCCCATGGATGCATGTCATCTTCTTCTAGGATGCTCATGGAAGTATGATGTGAAGGCCATTCATGATGGTGAGAAGAAAAACTATGTGATTACCAAGCAAGGGAAGTAGTTTCAGATGGATCCTTTACAAGAACCTAATGAGGAGAAGCATGTGGGAACCAATGTGATGCTCTTGAGTGGAAAGGAGTTTCTAAAGGTAATGAAGAAGGAGAGAGGAGTCTATTGTGTAGTGATAGTGAAGCCAAAGTAGGAGACCAAGGAGAAAGTCAATATGCCACAAGAGGTACACGCACTATTGGAAAAGTATCATGACATAGTGGATAATGGATTTCCTAGTGCATTGCCGCCCATGAGGGATGCGAGCCATCAAATAGACCTCATTCCTAGAGAAAACCTACCTAACAAAGTAGCATATAAGATGACACCAAGTTAAAATATAGAGATAGAAAAATAGATACAAGATTTATTGGAGAAGGGGTTAATAAGGAAGAGCTTGAACCCATATGTTGTGCCAACTGTCCTTGCACCTTAGAAGGATGACAAATGGAGGATGTGCACCGACTCCTAGTCCATTAACAAAATCACAATCAGATACAAATTCCCAATGCCCCATATTGAGGATTTTCTAGATAATTTGGGGAGGTCTTATTATTTCTCCAAGGTGGATTTGAAGTCAGGATACCACCAAATGACGGTTAGGCCTAGTGATGAGTGCAACAGAGCCTTCAAGACAAATGAAGGGCTATATGAGTGGCTTTTTATGCCCTTTGGCCTAACAAATGCACCTAGCACATTCATGAGGCTCATGAATGAAGTGCTAGCTGATTCCATTCATAAATTTGTAATAGTTTATCTTGATGACATTCTGATCTTTAGTAGGTCCAAGGAGGAGCACCTAAAGAATTTGGAGATGGTCTTGAGGAGGCTATACCAAGAGAATTTGATGATCAATTAGGATAAATGTGAGTTCTTGAGAACTAAATTAGTATATCTTGGTTTTGTGGTTGCTAAGGGATGTATGTAGATGAATCTTGATAAGGTAAAGTATATTTTAGAATGGCCTAAATCTAAATCCATAGGGGATGTTAGGATTTTTCATGGATTAGCCACCTATTATAGGAATTTTGTGAGGAATTTTATTTATGTATGTGCACCTATCCTTAACACCATTAAAGGGGGTATCAAATGTCAGTTCAAGTGGACAGTAGCAGTAGATCGAGGATTGAAATGTTGAAAAAGAGAATAGAAGAACTACCTACACTTAGGTTTCCCAACTTCAACTAGTTATTTGTGGTAGAGTGTGATGTTTGTAAGCTAGCCATAGGAGCAGTGTTAAGTCAAGAGGGACACCATGTGGAATTCTTCTCAGATAACTTGAATGAGGCCAAACAAACGTACTCCACATATGATTTGGAGTTGTATGCTATGGTACAAGCCCTTAAAAAATGGAGAGATTATCTCCTACCAAGGGAATTTATGGTCTACACAGATAACCATGCCCTTAGTTTCTTGAATGGGCAAGAGAAATTGAACCAGAGGCACCTTAAATGGGTAGAGTCTTTGCAAGAATACACATTTGTAATCAAACACAAGAAAGGGGTTAGCAACAAGGTTGGTGATGCTCTAAGTAGAAGGGTACTAGCCATATAGGAGATACAATTGCAAAGTGTGGGGATGAATGAATTGAAAGACCTCTACAAAGAGGATAGAGATTTCAGAGATGCCTATGAGGCAAGTGTAAAGTACCAACATGGATTCAAAGTGGAGTTCACTGACTATATGCTACAGGAGGGACTATTGTTCAGAGGACACCTAATGTGTATACCTCAATGCTCAATGAGGGAGAACATATTGAAGGAAAAACACCAAGGGAGCTTGGGAGACCACTTTGGAGTGGACAAGACACTTGAGCAAGTGAATGGGCATTACTATTAGCCTAAGTTACAGTCAGATGTCAGAAATTTTGTGGAGCAATGTCTAATATGTTAGAGGGTTAAAGGACAATGTAGTAACACTGGATTGTATCAACCCCTATCCATACCCCAAAGGCCTTGGGAATGTCTAGGTATGGACTTTGTTTTTGGATTGCCAAAGACATCAAAGGGACATGACAATGTGTTTGTTGTGCTAGACCGGTTTAGTAAAATGACAAACTTCATTCCATACAAGAAAACCAATGATGCTTCACATATTGCAGGCCTATTCTTTAGGGACATTGTAAGGATCCATGGATTGCCACTAAATATAGTAAGTGACAGCGATAGTAAGTTTGTGGGTCACTTTTGGAGGACCCTTTGGAAGATGTTAGGTACAAACTTGTCTTTCTCTTCAGCCTATCATCCACAGTAAAATGGACAAATAGAGGTAGTAAATAGGTCACTTGGGAACTTGTTAAGATGCTTGACTAAGCAACATGGACAGTCATGGGATCATATTATAGGCTAGGCAGAATTTGCCTATAATGACTCCATTAATAGGAGTACTAGTAGAAGCCCCTTTGAGATAGTCTATGGGACTAAGCCTAGAGGAATCTTAGAGTTGATAGATCCTCGTTTGCAAGACAAGAGAAGTGTTCAAGGAGAGTCATTTGTCAAATAGATGAAGGAGCTGCATAATCAAGTCAACAAGACTCTACAACAACAAGGGGAGAAGTATTAGGCAAAGGCAAAAAAAATGAGGGATCTACAATTCAAGGTTGGGGATCTAGTACTTTCTTATCTCAGAATGGAAAGACTACCCAAGGGGCCATCCAACCAATTTTCTCATGAAGAAGATAGGACCATTGAGGATATTGCATAAATATGGCAAGAATGCCTATGAGGTGGAGTTACGTCCAGATTTGGGAATTTCACCCATTTTTAATGTATGTGACCTATATCCCTATAAGGGACCATCCTCAGACATAGGTCAACAAACTCTTTTAGAGTTGGGAGAAGATGATTGTGTCAATGATTTTCCTACCCCTATTCCTTTGCAACTAGACAATATCATGGATTCCAAGGTGATTAAGAAGACAAGGAAGGGTACTTACAAGGAGTGTCTAGTTAAGTGGTAGGGACTACCTAAAGCTGAGGCCACTTGGATGATAGAGGCAGATATTCTGAAGCATGGGGTCACCATTGCAGGCCTCCTAACTCAAGGGACTTGAGTTCCTCATCCCAAGGGAGTATGGTAAAGAGAACCTCCCATTTTTGATATGTTTAGTATGTTTTAGGGTTATGTTAGGTTTTTTGTGTGGATTATAATAAGATCCACCAGGTGGGATCCAATTTGGTTCATCTCCATGTTTGTAAGAGCCAAAAGTGCTCATAAGTGATATTGTGGTCATTTTGGCCTAAAAATGGAAAAGTTGCTATTTTTTGGTAACTTGGGTTTGTAGTGTCTTTAAGGAACCTAGGTAACCTAAATAGGGTTATGGAAGTTAAACTAATGCATCGAGTTCACTAAAAGAGTCAAAAAGAAAAAAATGATAAAAAGTTGCTCGAGCAACTTTTGCAACTTTTGGCAAGAAGTTGAAAATGGGATTTGGAGTGGTTGTAACTACCCATGCTCAGGTACTTTAGATTGGGTGGATGATTTTTACAAGGTTAATGAATTTTTGGATTGCATACTTTACTTGTGTACCCTCTGTATGGATGTCAGTCTGTGTTTTCTTGTAATTTGCAGTGTTTCTTTCTTACTGTAGGGTTGTGTACAGATTGGGAAGGGTGATCAGACTCTATGGGAGTGTAGTATTTCAAATTATATTTCTTTTTCATATTGTAGTTTTCTTTGAACTTATAGGAGTGTAGATTTACAATAGATTTTAAGCCACTAGTCTGCAAGTTCCATTTGTAGAGTTGCAAAGGTTGAAATGACTCTAACCTAAACGTCCACCGGTGGAAATGGCTAAAACCATGGGGGATGAAGGGTTAGGGTCTGTATATCTAGATTTTTCTTTCTTTTTTTTTTCAATTGGATTTCTAGACCAAGAGTGAATCCCTATGGCTGACTACTAGGAGCAAGTGAGCCTAGACAGGGTACAAATTAGATTGCACAAAGCACCCATGATCTTGGATGGTGAACTTAGTTTAATGGATAGAATCCCTAAAGTGTTCTCATGAAGAATAAAATGGTGAGAAAAGATGACAGGAAGTTTGAAGACCAATTTGGTGACATTTTGTTGTGACTGGTCCAGAGGCCTAAAGTATAGGCTGAAAACTAGGGCCTTGTGATAATTACAGTTGTGGGTGCATTAAGAAGCTAGGATTTTGGATTCTAGTAGTATTGGTGGATATCTTGAAGATTTTCAAGGTCTTATATGATTTTTTTTGGAAGAATTGGGAGCTTTGGACCCAAAACAGTGGAATTTGACCTACTAGGATGTGTGGAGAAGGCCAAGTATTAGTGTGGTTGTGTGTGTTACATGGAGTTGGTAGATTGGATTCCTTTTCCTATGAAAGGAAATTTAGTTCCACGTGAGTCCTTACCTAGGGGCCAGGGTCTAAATGGGGTGACTGCCATAAAAACTCAAAATAGTTGGGGGATATGTGATGAAACTCTCCTACATGTGTCTTAGGATCTTCTCCATTTAGCCTTGTGGTTCACCTCTGGTAGCTTGTGTATCCCCATTGATTACTCATGTGCATTCCTTATGTTAATCCATAAATTTTTTGATACATTTCTTTCTACCTTGCTTGTGTTTTTTTTTTGGTTTTTGTGGGGCCTTGTGTTATCTCCTAGCTCAGGGGAGTTGGCTTCAAGGTTCCACGTGGTTGGGTGAAATTTTTTTTACACACTGAGTTCTCTATAGTTTCATTTTCATGCGAGAAAATGATTAATATGATTCATAGTATCTTGATATGTAGCTTTGTGTTGATGTAATGATGTAATATTGTCAAATACCATCCTATTGATGTAGTATTGTAATATACTTGAGGAGATGAATGAAAAATATATATGTAAATGAGTTTCAATGATTACTTGTAATTTGTAAATGAAAATTTGTATCTTTTATTACTTGTAATGTTGTGAAAGAAGTGGATAAAGATGATTGACCTTGATTTGATCATGTGACTATATGTTATCTAGTTGCAATATTTAAATAAGTATGTTTATATTATTAACTTGTTCATAGTTTCATGGTAGTCTAATGATATTAGTCTTGGTAAGAGACACTGCGTAGGTGGTTGGATATTGTCACTAATGGAAACTAAAATATAATTTCACATGCGCATTGCAGTAGCAGATCAGACTGGAATTCAGAATGATAAATTGGTTAAGTATGGTAATGACAAACAGAGTGTTCTACCAGTATACAGTATTTTGTCCAATGGATGTTTCTCATTTCACATCTTTATTCATGGACGTAAGGGAAGTATTTTGGGTGTATGGAGATTCTTATTCCATATTTTGGAGGTTTGGTGATACATGGTGTGAAAGATAGATGGATATGTAAATTGGTATGTGTCTAATAGTAAGAACAATCGACATGGTGGAAAAATATTTTTGTGGATCTGGTAAAACATTTTTGGCACTTAATTTTATGTTCAAATGGTGAGTCCAACATGTATAGGTGCTTGTGTACATTTATTTTTGTTCGAAGTCAATTTGAATTGTGGATTTGGCTAACTTGGTCAAAACATGTCACAGTTCCCTAGAATATATTTTAGCCGACATTAAGAGATCATTTTTTGGTTGTGGACCTATAAGATCGATGGATTAGGGTATGAATATATATAGGTTGCATGAGAGAAAGTGAAAGAAGGTGTTATGTGAAGGTTTTGATGCAAGAATTTGAGATCTAGTTTTTTTATTAGTGAAGAACACAGATTCAGGATAGTTAGAGATAAAGTGTATCAGATCCATGATTTGTGCTTATGTAGAACTCTAACTAGACATTAGTATATGCTACTTTAGAATTTCAATACATCTTTTGATCATTGTAATTATCTTGTAAGGTTGCGAGCCTCCTCTATAGGGTTGTAGCCCTTATTATAATTGAGTAGTGAGCTCTAGGCAGTGTGCCTGAATACTTGTGCATTCCCAAATCATTGTAAGACAATATTTTTGTAGAGTATAGTCTTGTGGGTTCCATCTCCACCATGGTTCTTCCCTTAACCGTGGCTCCACAATAAACAAGACATGTGCTATGGTGTTATTCTTATTTAATTTATGTTCTTGCACTTTGTTTTTCATTATATATATGTTAAGTGGTTTGTGAATCTGAATAATAAAGTTAAATTTTGTAGAACCCTGATTCCATGGGGACTTCACTTAGTGAATCTAAATAATAGCACGTGTCTTCATAGCATACTAAAGAATCCCCCTATTTTATGAGTTTATTGAGCCCTACTCGGGGTGTTACATTGATGTAACATGTAATTGAATCATGTTGTAAAGTACATTAATGGAAGATTATCTATTTGACACTTGAATTAATTCCATACATACTTTGATTGACTCATCACTTGATTTTGTATTTATTTCACGTCATATATATCTTTAAATCAATGTAGTAAATAATACATTTAGGACTCATTATTAGATGCCATGAAATTAGATCATAAATGATAAGAAAGTAGAATCAAAAGACAAAACTCGACCAAAATATTGAGCACAAAATTTCACATTCAATTTTTGTACTATTACATTGCATATGACACCTAACATTAAGGAATTTTAATACAACCTGTCCCACTTTTATTAAACTTTTTCTCAATTGATTTTAATTTTTTTAATTTATATGTCTTTAGATTAACAAGGTAAGGAATAACAATAAATTTTCTATAGGGGACAATAATTTAGATGAGACAAAGAAAACCACTTCTGGTATTTTAACAAATCGTATTCTCTTAGATTACAGATTTTCATGGACAACTCAATGGAACTGATGATTTCAGAAATGTGAGAAGTTTTTTGTACTTTTTTATTATTTTAAAATAATTTTTAATCTTCATTCATGAAGCCCATTCACAAGTATCAAAGTTCCAAATTTATTTAAAGAAGTTTTGAACTCTTTTCTTATATAAATACAAACTATATTTCAGAAAACAAATTGCAAGTGGTTGAATCTTGATAGCACTATCATAATTTGACTACTTGTAGGAAACATCTCCTACTTATTAATTGATGAGATAAAGGGACTTTGTAATGGATGATATATAAGGCATAAAACATTTTGAAGGTTTCACAAATGGGGTAGCAAGTTAAGGGGGCTTAACCTTGGGCAAACTCTATGGTTACACACACTTGATTTGGACTAAAACTAGGATGGGTGAAGTCAAAAAAACTCAATGCTTCACTTGTGAAGTTAACACCTTCATATAATGAGAGAAAAGTGGGTAATTTGTGTTCTAATGGGAGAGGTGTTCTTGTGAATCACTACTCATAAAACATAGGTAAATAGATTTGACTTGAAAACTACACAATTTAATTTTGACAGTAATATGATATTTTGACATTGCAAATCAAACAAAATGGATCATGTATACAAATAATCATAAACAACGTATATAATTTAGTGCTAGTTCTAGATAAAATGTCTGATTAGGAAATGTCAGTTTGTGTAAATGAATATTTTTTTAGCCGCCCTGTACGATCTCCTAAGAACCATTCATTTATGGTCTATCTTCTAATGGTTCATTGTACAAAAAAAAATACATAATAAAAGACCACTATGGGAAAGGGACCAGTAGTGGCTATAGCTAACTTTGCACACTCAATTGAGGTAACAAACAATGTTGAATTTTGTCAAAAAAAAATTTGGGTTATTTTTTATGTGTCTTAACTGCTTAAAGCTAAGGTTTGGGCTTCTGACAAATAATGGTTCACTCCACAAAAGCCGTTATGTGCACATACATCTAAAAAGGGTCAAAATATTGTGTTGATCGATAGTAGATGCATTCATCCCCATTAGAAGTTCATAAAGTGGTCAATATATAACTTAGAAAAACCCCAATATAAAATATAAAAAATGCCTAATTTAAAGTGTTTAGGTTGTTCGATTGGTGTATGTGTTCTTTTTTGACGTTAGGAAAGTGGCGGCACAAAAAATCCCTTTCGCTACATGTGGTTCACTATCAGCCACATACACATTAAATGTCATTCCCTAAAAAATTCTTTTTCACCCAATTTCATCATTTTTCATTCCTCCCGCCATAATTTTTGGTCTACACTGCTTTGCAACCAATGTTGTCGACTTTCTAGGTAACTTATTTGGCTTCAATCATGCTTCCTTTCTTGTATGCATAGCTACGGTTTCTAAAAATGATTGTTTGAATGTCTCTTTTTTCTATTGATTGGGTATCCATGTGAGTGAAGGGTTACATTACAATGATGAAAGTTTCTTCTACGTTACTCCATCATGGTTAATGCGGTGAATGATTATCCGTAGCCATATATGGTTCCATTAAAATGATGAACTCTGCTTTAGTGTTTGTGCATTTTGCAAAGGGTTACATTAAAATGATGATTTATGTTTCTGTGTTATTCCTTCATGATTTATATGGTTTGTTTTGTCCTCCTTGCTTCAAATGTCGACCATTATGTTAAAATGTTTACTATGTCAAATATCTGGTAGAGGGTTTGATTTTTGTTGTGAATGATTATCTGTATCCACATAGTGTTCCATTAAAATGATGAACTCTGCTTCAACATTCGTGAATTTTGCAAAGGGTTACATTAAAATGATGAATTTTATTTCTACGTTATTCCTTCATGCTTTATGTGGTTTTTTTTGTCCTCGTTGCTTCAAATGTTAATCATTATATTAAAATGTTTACTATTTCATATATGTGGTAGAGGGTTTGATTTTTTTTGTGAATGATTATTCATATCTACATAGTGTTCCATATAAATGATGAACTCTGCTTCAACGTTCCTTCATTTTGCATAGGGTTACATTAAAATGATGAAATTTTCTCCTGCGTTATTCCATCATGCATTATGCGGTTTTGTTGGTCATCATTGTTTCAAATGCTGATGATTATATTAAAATGTTTGATTTTTGTTGTGAATTATTATCCATATCCATACAGTGTTCCACAAAAATGATGAACTTTGTTTCTGCATTCCTGTATTTTGCCTACTTTTCTCCACATTTTCTCATAAGTTTTTGATATTATTGAAATGATAACCCCTTTCATATAGGTGATGCAGGAACATCGTGGGTGTAAGGGCAATCTTGCATCACCCAAAAATATTTCTATTTTCTTTTCAATAAGGGCTGCCTTGTGCAGAGCTGCTATTTATGGAAACTTTCTATTTTTAGTAAGCTGGTCATACAATCTCAGAATGTTCTGATTTTGCATGTGGAGGTTCATCTCAGTCATATTAGCCTACCAGTAAAGTTTCATGCCTAGATCAGGTCTAGTTTTGAAGATATTGAAAATTTTTGGTATTGAAAACAGGGTACAGAAACTTCGAGCCCAGTATTGAAGGCTTTAGAGGCCCCAGATGAGGTCGAAACTTGGGTTGAATGAAGCTTTCTTATTTCAAGAATTGTAGAGCGCTTCATGGCATTTTTGAAATGGGGTTATAATAGTCAATTGGGTCAACTGGTGATGACTTATGGTCTCCGGAAGTTGGGCCACCTAAAATAGCAGAAAATAATTTTCCTTCAAAATTTTTGTTCGGGTTTCAAAAGTTATTTTGAGCCGACTTTGATGTACTAAAATGAAACATAAAATAATTCTAAGTTTGGTCAGCCCTAAGGGCTAAATTTCTGGAACCTTCTCAGGTGGTGGAAATTTCCTATATAAAGAAGGCCCGTAGTGTTGTCTTAGGCAGTTCAGAACAATTCTGGGTAGATCTGGGTAACAATTTGAGGCTTTGTCCTACAGAATATTGTAAGGGGAATGTCCATGTGGCTTTGCATATTGTAATTCTGAAAGTTTGTAATTCCACATTTGTGGAGATAATAAGAAGCCCATTTTCTGTTCTTGCAAATTGTTGTTGCTTCTCTGTTTCTGTTATGTGTTTGTGGCATTAAGGGGAGCACCCTTCATCAATAGGTCATATAGGGTTTAATTTCTCTAGTTAATGATAACCATTTCCATATCTAGGGTTATATTAAAATGATGAAATCTGCTTCTGTGCTACTCCATCATGTTTTATGTGGTTTGGTTGGTGTGAACAATTATGTTTAGTATGTCTTTCATTTAAATGTTTAGTATGTCTTCCATTTCATTCAGGGTCTCTTTTTTATGTTCAATGATTATATGTGTCACTAAAGGGTTACATTACAATGGTACACTCTACTTATGTGTTAGTCCATCATGCTTTATGTGGTTTTTTTTGTGTGAACAATTATGTATCATTATATATATATAGTGTACACAACTAATTTAACATGCCTTCAATATCGAACTTTGCTTCAACATTCCTGCATTTTGCATTAAAATGATGAAATCTGCTTCTGCGTTAGTCCATCATGCTTTATGTGGTTCATTTTGTCATCGTTGCTTCAAATGTTGGCCATTCTATTAAAATGTTTGATTTTTGTTGTGAATGACTATCTGTGTGACATTTAAATGATGAAATTTGCTTCAATGTTACTCCATCATGCTTTCTACGGCTCATTTTGTGTGAACAATTATGTATCAATATGTCTTTCATTTAAATGTTTAGTATGCCTTGCATTTCATTCAGGGTCTCTTTTTTATGTTAAATGGTTATCTGCGTGACTAAAGGGTTACATTACAATGGTGCACTCTGCTTATGCATCATTCCATCATGATTTTTGTGGTTTGTTTTGTGTGAATAATTATATGTATACACACACACACACATAACTAATTTAACATGCTTCAAATGTCAACCATTATATTAAAATGTTTATTATTTCATATATGTGGTAAATGGTTTCATCTCCTCATGCCATCCTAAACCGGCCATCTTCACCCCCTGTAGAAGGTAGGAACAAGACATCCCTATTTCTCATGCCCATAGAATAGTAGGGGCTGGGAACTATCTCTTCCAACCTATCTCGCCGCTCCTCCCCTCCTTCCTATAGGCTCATTCTCCCACAACTCTTACCTCCTCTATGAATTTCCTATAGATAAGTAGGGCCATCCCTCTTCTATTATTGTTCATCCCTCCATCAGCTTAAGCTTAATCTATCCTCACCCCCAGCCCCCTCTTTAATTAATTGTCCTCAACGGCATCAGGGAGAACTAATCTGATCAGGGACCTCAACTAATTGAAAGCATAGTAAAGCAGAGAAATGGCTATTCTATTCTTCTAAGTCCTTACTTATCTATAGGTAAATCTTTGAATAATATAATAAGGGGGCTACTATTCTATTATTGTTCAAATCTTTCCAAGCCAAGCCACCCGGGTGCCTATAGAATGGTAAGGGGGGATGGTCGGGTGCCTATATAATTTTAGGGAAGGATGGATAGTTTAGAACTTGAAACCATGGGGATGCCAGATGAAGTTAGGTCCTTTCCTCTCACCCATGGCCCTACCCCTACCCCTACCCCCAGTATTTTTTAAGGGTAAGGGAAGGGGCCCCGGAAAGGGGTTTCTTTTCTTTAGGCAATGATATGACAATTCATTCCCCTAAAAATCAAGTTATTGGCGTGGGTAAGGGGATGAAGGTTGGGGGCCCCCCCACCTAGGCTAGGGGGGCATAGAATAGTAGCACCCCCACCTTCCCATGTTACATATAGAATCTAGCTTACTCTAGCAGGATGGGTTGGCCCCCCTGATGCAGAGGTTTATATTAATAGTTGAATTGTAGGGAATTGGGTTCTCATAGGGTGGGTGGCCCTACAATTCTATGGGGTGGCCCTTACCCACTAAGATAAAAATAGGTAGATTATTTCCTATTATTCTATTATTGGGTGATAATTGTTGATTATGAAGCAGGGTGATAATTACAACTATCGAGTGTTGCCCACCCAACTCTAATTGGAGGGCGGGGTGGGAACTTAGGAGGACATACCAGGGCAAGCTGCCCATAGAATTGTAGGGTTGGGGTGGACCCCTACGGGCTAGCAGGTTAATTAATTCACTACGGGGCTGATTAATGGCACAGGAAAACTATCAAGCCCCACCCAACCCAACTACAGATCCCTAGAACCCCCTACTATAACTATATTAGCAGTCGGGGCTTCCCACCCTCCCTATAGTTGGCCCCTACCCTTAGAATACTAGGGTGGCTGGCCCTACAATAATCTACCTCCCTGTTCTCGTTGGTAAATCAGCTGGGATAGGAAGAGTTGCTTGCATCACCGGTGGAAAGCTGCTAGATTGACTTCAATGTACTATATATGCTTAAGGATAGAATGTTGGCTCTCCCCTCCCCCTCCCCCTTTAATAAATTGGGCATTGGGAATTAGGCATTGGGAATTGGGATCTATATCCAAAGATTTGAGAATGCCCTATTATTCTATGGGGTGAGGATGCTTCCAGTTCAATAGTAACTGCTAATTAAACTGAAACTTGCTCTGTTGGTGGTTGCGAATTAATAGGATCCGAATCGAGATATGGATCTTTATGTACTAATTCTAAGGCCCCCTTACTATTCTAAGGGTGATCTTGGACACTAATAGAAATGCAGAGATCAATTTGACCCTCCCCCCACCCGCCCAATATATATATATATATATATATATAGACACACACA
>MU219496.1:93030-113123 GCA_018584345.1 Thuja plicata | reverse complement strand
ACCAAAGTTTTGTGGGTACCATCCCCACCCCAGTTTTACTTTCTATTTGGAAGGTTTCTGGGTTACCAAATCTTTGTGTTATGTGTTATGTATGGTTACATTTTCATACTTGCAGTAGAATAGATGAGTGAATGGTAAATGAATATAAAGTGCAGAAATATAATAAAAGTTTTAAGTGTTACTGATTCACCCCTCCCCTCTCAGTAACTCTGTTAGTCCTGAATATTTCCAACATAATCTCAGTCTCATATCAAGCAACCCTAATCTGGATAATTATAAGTCCTAAATCAAACAAGCAATTCATCAAATACAAGCTAATCTGACCTGAACCCTAGGTCCTAATCAATCATCACACTTGATTAATTAATTAATTCCTATAATACAATATATTGGCAAATAAACCTTCAGTTAATTATTTAATTGATATTATAATATATTAATTAAATAAAATTACTAAATTGTCAATAAAATTCAAAAAGGAATTAAATTAATTAATAAAAATAAAATATGCATTTAAAATCAATTAAATCTTTAAAAATGTATATGATGTCATCAATTGATTTTTGGAAATAAATTAGTTTTATTCAATTGATTTAATCTTATATTTTCTCAATTGGAAACAAATCTATTTTATTCAGTTGATTTAATCTTATCTTTTCTCATTTCGGAAACAAATATGTTTTATTCAATTAACTTAATCATATCTATTTATTATTTTGGAAATAAAGTTGTTAACTGAAAATGACTTTGGAAGTTTCCAAAAATACTGAATCTTTTGACCCATCAAATTGCTTGCACATGGATTGTGCTTCCTCAAATCAAATCTGAGCCACTTATTTCCTCTAATCTCGACTGTCAATTTTGGGAGAGATTTTCTATAAAAGGGAGCTTCATTTCCTTCACAAAGGATCCCAGTTTTAGCTATTGTTATTATGGAGTTTTCATTTCTTAAGCTTTCAAGTATTTTAACATTTCATATCTTGTTGATTAATTGTTGTTAGTTTGCTTTCAATTGGGATCAATCTTGCATTTTCATATCATTTAGAATCATATCATTTTAGCCTCAAAATCCTTCATTTAGGATCTGGTGTAGTCACTGTTTCTTGCAATGAGCTGAGAGCAAGATTCAAACTCCTGCCTACTAGAAGGCAATACATTGATTTAGATTAGTCATTTGTTTATCATATTTGATTTGGACTAACCATGCAATGATCTATTAAAGTGTGTGTTTGGATTTGTAGGTATCTGAAACAATTTCACATGCACACAACCTTTAGGTAATGTTTCACCCATTAATCATGCTTCCTTTCTTGTATGTAGCGAGGGAATTGAACAATTATTATCTATATGCCTAATTATGTTTATGTCTACATAATTATATGTGTGTATTCATATTTATGAATATGCATGCATAATTGTGTGCATGTTTGCATAATGTATGCATCATTATGTATATGTACGTACATCAGTATGTATGTGTTTGCATCATTATGTTGACATACTTATTCATTACATTGGCATACTTATTCATTATTTTTATTATTTTTACTTTGTTTTAGGTCTTCTCAATGGATAGAAAATTTGGTATTGAATGTTGTCATTTCAAGTCCTTGGAATAACAGTGCTCCAAATTATTTAATGTGCGTGATGCTGACATATAACATGCTATTCTCTACCTTCTAAAACATAATATTGTTGGCTCTCATGTACATGATGGGGTGATCTATAAACTGGTATTTTCTACTCTCTTTCAAGTTACCAGTCGGTTTGAATGGTTCTTGAAGGTGGCTAAGCATGTGGTTGTTTCCAATAATTTGGAAAATGATGCGCAGGAGATTCACACGATAAATCCAAACATTATCTCTGGCAAGCTTGGCTCAATTTTTGGTAATAGAGCTGGCTTTGAAAATAAAATGGTGGAGGTGTGGGAGATCTTCAAGCTATCTTGCGCTAATGATAACTATGCTTCTATGAGTATCTTCTATGGTCACAATGAATATTTTTTCACTTGTGACGATAAGAATGTTATGAAGGACTACTTTTATGGAGTTGCCATTTTTGTCAATAAACTAGGTCATCTTTAGATCAATTACTTGAACAAACTTATTCCATCCTTCACTTTTTGACAATATCCTCTCATATGTGGGGCAACTATATTTGAATGCAATATAATCAAATTTAATGTAATTGTGCACATATGGCCACAACATTTGAATGTAACCTTTTAAACATAATGATATACTTTTTTTTGTAACTACAAGCAAATTAATTTTCCAATATGTATTATGCAATTATATATCTTTTATATTTGATATTGGGGTTTTTAAAAGATTAGTATGTGATATTTATATCTCTATATATATAAATATAGATATGAGATCTAAATTGGATATGCAAGTAAGAATTGACTGATTGGTTGTGAGCAATAAGAAATCTTTAATTCTAAGTCTACACATACGAGAATTGAATTGGATATGTAGGTATGAAATGACTGATTGGTTGCAATAAATAAGATCTCACCTTGTAGAAAAAGAATGAATTGATAGAATGTTTCCCACTAGAATTCAAATTCCAAATCCAACAACCACATATGAATGCATTCATCTTGCACATTCGAATGAATTCATGAAGGGATTTTGCAAATTAATTTTCATTACTATCAATATTACATAATTAAGTATGAATCTAGAATGGGGAATTTTCTATTTCCATTTTCATTAAAATATGATGTCTCATCCAATATAATATGTTGTTGTGCATGTAATACTATTAAGGATGATTGTATGTTAGAGCGTTACACCACCCCCGGTTGTCACAATTGTTTTGCAGGTATGGGAGACAAATGAGAGGTCAACAAGTTTGATGAAGATTCCTTTAATCAATGTACCTAATTGTGTTTTTTACCACACCATTTATTTGAGAATTCTTGTTATCTACTCATTTTATTTATTTCTTTGCATTGGTTTAATGAAACTCACTATAGAATGTTTAGATATGTTGATTACATTATGGTTGACACCTTTTTTGCAGGGCTTCAGGAACCTAATCAAGAAGAGTACAAGACATCAACCATCAATAACATGTAAATTCTTTTTGGCTTTACTGGGGCAATGACCTTGTAGACACTTGTTTCTATTTTAAATTTAGTTTACTTTAGCTTTTTGTATGCTAAATTGAATGTTGAATTCAGTTATATATATATATATATATGGAAAAAGTTCAATTGAATGTTAGAACGATTAGAGAATGATAGGTAGATTAGAACAAATATTAGATTAGAACAATTACATAATAATAGGTATAGAATAATTAGATAAAAAGTAGAGGAAAATATATGAGAACACGTAGAGATCAATTAGATAAAAAGTAGACGATATTTAGAGACAATAAAAACAAAGAATATGAGAGCATTACAGAACAATTCCAATTAAAAAGAAGGTTCCAATTGCATCTACTACATCAACATTACATTCTATACTTGTATTTTATATGGCACAAAATTGACATTTCTCTTGAGAAAGACAGTTCTAAAATATACCATCCATGGCATTAATTAATTTTCTAATCATATCAGAGTTATATCTCATATCACTAAAAATACATCCATATAAGGATCAAAATTAGGTCGTATCAACCCATGGTGTGGGATCTACTTTGCACAACACATGGAAAAAAAACCTTCTTTGATCAAAAAATAAATTACATATCATATAAGTCTTCTTTAACTATCCATACCAGTATCAAAAGTTATAGGTGTCAGAAAGCCTTGGGCAGTAGGGACCGTCCTACTTGTAGTAGCAGATTCTTTGGTAGGCAAGCCTTATAGGCAGCTTGTTATACGAGAAATAAATGCTTCCTTTTCTTCTGTAGTGAGTTGGATGTTTCTAGGGGCAGTCCCAAATGGTAAGGTGCTCGCAACTTCATATAGTGGGGAGTAGATGGTCATCATGCTATTTACAATGGGCTATCCTAGCTCCTCTGCTAAGGCCTTTTATTTAGCTTTCTCTGCTTGTATTGCTTTCTTTACAGCTGCCTTGCTTTCTCATTCAGCCTTTGCCTCCTCTTATCTCTGAAGCCTCTCCTCTTTGTTTTCCTCTTCTCCTCATCTTCTTGAACTTTTATTGCAGATTTTTCTATCCTTAATACTTCCCTTTCTATTTGGTTTGCTTCATGTTTAGTCTTCCTGTCCATGATTTGTTGCTTCTTTCTAATTTGCAACTCCTCAATCCTCTTCTTCCCTGATTCTTGAGAGTTGAGTATTTCAATGTACTAATCAGACATCAAAATTTAGGACTTCCTACTAAGGTGAAGTACTTGTGTCTAACCTCCCATTGATGAAGGAGTCACCTGCTGCATTGGAAGTATCAATAATTGGCTTGTGAATGTTCTCACTTCTTTCCCTTCTTGTTGGGTGCATGCTATATAGCTAGATTCTTCATCACTTGTCCCCATATCATCATCACAAACTACATCACCCTTAGCATCCCAATCCCTTGCACTAGTGAAATAATGGATTGCTTTTATTGGATCAATTTCAGGAGGGCTTGGCATGGAAAGAGTGACATCTTCTGACATGAAATCAGTCTGTAGTCCTACATTGGTGGTTTCTTGAGAAACCCACTCTGGTAGGTTAGCTTGTGTTGGAAGTTTGAGATCAGTTGATGCACTTTCAATACCTTATGTTGGTTCTGGTGGATCAGTAACACCTTCAGATGATGTGGTTAGCATACCTTTAGCTGAACTCTCTGCATTGTCTATATTGGGAGGGTAAATTTGCACAAATAAATCAATTTGTTCTTCACTGCACCCTCCCAGATGCATGAAGGCCTCTATCATAATGTATTTAGGATTACTCTCAAATGTAACTACTTCATTCTCTATTCCATCAGTTTTCTCTTGTTCTTCAATGTGAAATGCCTCACTTGGCCTCATATCATTGTCTAGTGCAGACATGTTTAGTCACCAAATGCCAGTCTGATGTAACACCAAACCTTGCTCCTCTACCCTATTCTCCACTAGGGTCTACAATAGGCTTATTCAAAAGCCTAATTAAGGTTCTTTCATAACCCTAACCTTCAAGGATCCTTTCCACAAGGTCCTACACCAATTCAGTTTGGGTACACCAACAAAGAGATCAAACTACACCACATTTGCCATAGTGTTGTTCTTGCTCAAGCTCACACATTGATCCTACCCTGCTCAAAAATCTTCCTTATGGAGAGATAGTCCTCAATATTTCTATTTGGATCCACTCCAAGGTATCCAAACTCTTTCTGCACTGAAACCCTAAACGAGTTCCAAGAACAAAGCCAAATTCACCCAAAATAGGGCTACAAGCATTAGGCCTAATTAGGCTCTTTTTCTGCAATAAATTGTAGAAATTATGAATAATTTGGAAAACTAACATTGGATGCTGACACCCTTTATCAAGTCACTAAAGATTCACTAGGTCTTGTTGCTCCAAAGTGTGCGTACAGTGACTCCTACAAACATGCCTAAAAATCAAGGTTTCTTAAGCATTGAATATGTCTCCACAAAAGAACTTGTTCTTGGAACACTAAACTCCTCACCCAAACTTTTCCTTCAAGTTGGGGGTCCTTCACACACCATGCTACCTCTCCATAATCATTGATTGAAGCAATGAATTCTTTCAATCCCTTCTATTAGCTCTGCAATCTTTTGTGATCCCTAGCCATGCAACTCTGGCTCGCCTAGGGCATCATGTTAAAAATAGCTCCCATGCTTTCTAGGGTCCCTCCTTCACTGTACAATATGCACATGGAGTCACCTCCCTAATCCCAAAGGCCCATGTAGATTCCACAGTGGGAAGAGGATCTATGACCCCATCTTCACCAGTTGCCTAGTTCAGACCAGTGACTGGACAGGAAATAAAATAATTTACAAAACTAACCAACTACTTAAAAAATTGAAAACAAACATCACACAGTAACTTAAAAACACCTACTCTAACACTTCCATGGATTACAGTATTCAATTCAATCCATTAAAACACCAATTGCTCAGAAAAACACTAACAGTGACTGTTCTTTCTATTACTTAGTTCGTACACCTTCTAGCACAATAATGCCAACCCTTGAAAAAGGTCGAGGATGGCCTTAAGTAGTTGACCAAGGCACAAAAACACCTTTTTAGACATTTATCCAACTAATTTATTGAATTTTCAACTTTGCAACAAATGTTGTCAATATTGTCAATGACAACATTGGAAATTTTTTCATCTTTTAGAATTTGTCATCTAAACTTGGTCAAAAGTCCACTAAACTTCACCAAATGCCTATTAAGGTGTTATAACAATGAAATAGGACCTCAAGTCCCTTACTTTTCCAATTTAACATCATAATGGACAAAACACCGTATTTGACCTAATGTGGACACTACTTGCAAATGAGGTCTGTAAGGACCTATTAAAGCCTCCTATCCTAACACACCACACACCAGGACTAGATTATCCCCATTATTACCCTACTGGTTTGGCTAGAAACACTACAAGCCAAAAACATCATAGGAACCCTAGGTTATAGTGTAGCCTTACCTAGGTGCTCTTGCACCATACTCCCCCACAAGGGAAAGCTATGTCACTCATATCGATAGTATATCCTCCGAAATGCCCACCTTCTTGAAGTCTGCCTCTGCAAGCCATGAGGCCTCTAATTCTAGTCTACCCTTTGATGTAGAAAATTTCAGAGGGCATAAATTTTGACTCGGATTTGGGTTTTGACATCTCTTCGGGAGCCTGAAATTTCATCTTGACCTCCAAAATTAGCTTTTTCTATTTCTTTCCAATTTTTTGAGTTTTGGTTTTTGGAATAAATCTGAAATCATGTTTCTGATTTCATGGGTTAGTTGGAAATTCATCTTTCCTTAATTGAGAGATTTTCTTGGGAAAAATCGAGATTCATAGGATGAGTTTTAAAAGTTACCAAAAATGGAAAAAATCTATTTTTCCTGAAAATCTGCCAAATATGGCAATTTTTGGAATTGTAATAAGTAGGAGTTTTCTTTCATTGTAGAGGTAGAGTAGATTGGATGCAATTAATGAGAATTTGAAATTCTTTTATTCTCGCATTGTGTTATTTTCTCTAAATTATTGTTTCTGAAGGATTTGGGCTACATCACCCTTCCACTTGATGAGGTGTTTAATGTACACCTTGTCCCTTGTAGTCTTCTTAACCCTAGAATCTAGAACTCTTTCAGCTTCTACCTATGGCTTGGGAGGTAAGACAATAGCCTCAACATCACCACTGATCCCTTGACTACTTTGGCCATTCTCATCTAGCTGCACTTTGAACTAAATTAAGTCTTGTACATTGAACACTGGAGATATGCTCAAATCTGATGGTAAGTCTATATCACGCTCTTCATCTAAATTTTAGTAGGGACACCTTTCTACAACTGGGATTTGTTCAAATAAACCATCACATAGTCACCTACCTCAAACTCAACATCTCTTCTCTTTTCATCAACTTTGGCCTTTAACTTTTGTTGACTATCTTGGATTGTCTTCTTGACTTGTTATTGTATCTCCTTCATACTATGGGTGAAGTCCTTAGCATGTCTACTTCTATACTCCATACCACCAAGATCTCTCAACTCACACACAGCCCTTGGGTGCATTCCATAAACTACCTCAAATGGGCTTCTCCCTGTCATTCTATTTTTACTGTCATTATATGCATACTCTACCTAGGGAATGACCACATCCCAATTTTTCCCATATTCCTTAGTTAGGCACCTCAATAGGTTACCCAAAACTCTATTTACCACCTTAGTTTGGGCATCAGTTTGAGGGTGGTAAGATGAACCAAAAGAAAGATTGGTACCCAATCTAGTCCACAATGTCCTCCAGAAATGGCTCATTAATTTCACATCCCTATCTGATACTATACATATGGGAAGACCATGGATCCTCATAATCTCCTTAAAGAACATATAGGCTATGTGGCTAGCATCATTAGTAGTCTTTCAGCGCATGAAATGACCTATCTTTCTAAATCTGTCAACCACTACATAAATGCTATCATATCCCTGCTTGGTTTTGGGTAGACCTACTATGAAGTCCATGCTCACACACTCCTATAGCCAGTTAGGGGCTGGTAAAGTCTGATATAGACCTGAATTATTGATTCCTCCTTTGGCTTTCATGCATACAACACACTGCTCCACATATTTGGTAACATCGCTTACCAACTTTGGCCAATGGTAGAACCTTTGCACAAGCTCCAAGGTTTTATTCATGCCAAAGTGACCACTTAAACACCCATTGTCTTTCTCGTGTATGAGATTCATTCTCATAGAGCCTCTTGGCACACATAATTGATTTCCTCTAAATAACAGTCCATTTAGTAAAGTAAACTCTAAGAACTTGTTATGGAAATGGTTCTGAATATCAACACACACCTTGTATGTGTTAGCTCTTTTTCTTGTAGAATCTGTATACTTCAGTAAATGCTTGACTCTTTGTTTCCCAATTCAAATTCATATAGTGAAAAATTATAATTAAAAAGGACAAATTTCCTTCTACACTTTGGGCTCCACAAACCTAGGTGGGCGTACCTTCAACAGACTACTGACTTTCAACAATTCTGGTAATGGATCAAGGATTCATGATCCTTCTTCCTTCTAGGCCACTTGGCTTAGGAAGGATAACCTATTGATTCTCTCTTCAAGGAATCACTAAGATGAATTGTATTCTAGGCAATTATCTAGACATGTATACATCAGATAAAATAAAGTAAAGATTGATTTGATGATAACAACTACTTATCAGAAATTGACCAGTGCCTAATCTTGGGTCATAGAGTCATAATAAAACATACATTCACCAGAGACAATTAATTTAAATGCAAGTAAAATCTCAGATAGAATTCCTTATGGACTATCCTCTCACTCTCAAACCCCTGTATCAAATTCTTGTATAAACCCTAACCCTCTGGGACTATCTGCAAGATTTAAACCCTCCTTGAAAGCATCTTACAAATAATAACACAGCTACCTTGTAACTAGTACATTTAAAATGCCTTACAAATTAAACATACAAGAGCTAAATGTAAATGCAAGAAGAGATCAGTGGTATCAAAATGGAGATTCCATTGTATTTTAATAATAGTATCTTGATATCAATACATTCAAATTGACTCCAAACTTAAGTTGAGACACCATTCAGAAACCTGGTTCGTAGTTTCGATTTTACCATCCTTTACAAAATCTTACAACTTGCTACTTATAGCCAGCACTAGTCATCTCAAAATCCTTAAAGATCAAGGATACAACAAGCTTCAGATGACTATGCTAAAAGACAAAACTCAAGAATACAAAAGGACAAAATAATAAGTGGACAGAATAACCACTTTTGTTACAAATATTCTAACTAATTCTTTGTCCTATGGCCACATGGTGATTTCATTTTCACTATACTTTCTAGGGGGAAACCATCTTGAATCTATTGTCTTTGATGATGGTGAAGTAGGATCTCCACTTTCAATTATATCAGCCGCTATGTTGGGCTTCATCCTCCACCTGCATATCATCACCTTCCTTTGGATCAATTATTGTGTACTTGTCCTTTGAAGAGGTATACACTTCATCATTTGTCCAATTGAAATTGAGGACTTCATCTTTCTTGTTATTGATCTCAGCCTAGCTAGCACTTGCTTTCTTAACCTCTTCTTTCCAGAACTCAAAAAATTATATGGCTTTGCCAATGATGTTTATGGTTTGAACGAACAAAACCATGCTTTCCAAAGTAATAATGTTGTGTCCTGGCGATTATTAATTCTTTCACTTGTCTTAACCATAATTCTTCATTCTTCATATCACCACTCTTTTTGAAAAGTTTGGGATATACCTAAAACTTGTCCTTTGAAAATTCTCTCTTCAAGGTCTCTACCTTGTTGATGAGGGTATTTCTTTTGATATCATGTTCTGTCATCATCTTTAGACATTTGTGAGTACTAGTTAAAACAATATCAATAATACCTTCTTGTTTGGACATGGAATTAAATGACTTTACTTCACTCTTTTTATGTTTCCATCTATCCATATTTAGATCCCATTGATCCTTGTCTACATCATGTTCACTTATTATGCTAATAATTATTTTGCATAGTAAATAAAGATCACTTAGTTTTTCCTCCTTAGCACATCTTGAGAGGTTACAGTATATTTTATCAGAGTATCTCCTTTTAACCCATTCCTCTACTTCTTTATATGTTGAGGACTCTTCAATATCTTTCTTGCTAGCTTCTTCTAATCTTGTCTTCTCAGCAACCAATCTATCTCTTTCCATCTCCACATTTTCTAGAGTAGCAGGGCTTGATGGCATGGGAGAAGGGGGATATGTGATATATGGGTTGGATGATTGGGGTTAGTAAGGATCTTGAGCAATCATCATCTGGGGGATAGGATGTTCTGATTTCTTACCCTCCAGTTCAGCAATCTTCCTATCTTTCTCAATAGATTTTACTTTCTCTTCATTGTATGTACCCATAACTCTTTCAAAATTTTCACTCAAGACCTTGAGCTCATTCTTTAATCTTTGGGCTATACTGACACTAAACTTAGCATATTCCAGAGTTATACCTTCTTCCTCAATAACCCCTATTTTTGCAACCCTTCGTACCAGAAGGCTACCTGAATGTTCAAATTGGGTGTCTTCACCTGTTATTTTAGAGTCTCTTTTCTTCAATCCCCACATAACCAAGGCTCCATGATACTCATTGACCTTCACACCCTTTGAAGCTTGTTGTATTTTTTCTTCTGTGACATGGACAGTTTTTGTTTCTTTCCTTACAGCATCAAAAATAATAATGTCATCTATGTCCCATTCAGGAAGTATTAGTACTCCTTCCTTCTTCACTAGTGCTCTTCCTTCTTCAGGAGTTATTTTCTCAAATCTGGAAATCAATTCTTGCTTAATTTCATTTTCAATTTCCTCCTTGCCTCTGGCAGGCTATTCCTCTTGTTTTTGTTGGCATTTACTCTTGAATTCATTAATGTGAATTCTCTACAAGAATTGTAAAAATGCTCTTTCCTTAACAAAATTGTCATCAGATATAAATTTGTCACTTGCATGCTGTGTTAATGGATCTAGCTCTTTGCTAGAAAATTCTACCACTGTTAGGTCCAATTGAGCATGTTTTGGCTCTTCAGACACCCCTTCCTATAATTCCTCAACTGTGACATAGATTTGTCCAGTGTTTCCCGTTTGCACCAGTCTCTGAGCTACAACTTGTTCATCCATGCGTATTGGGGACTGGGAGGGAGAATAGACCTATTCATGTTGTTTTTGAGGTCCCTCTTCTACTCTTTGCCTCTTGGGAGGTAGAGGAATTTGAGCATTAGGATCTAGCGGCCTTTTTCCTTTAGGATCACTAGTATGTCTACCTATTGACAAAATTGTACTATATCCCCTTCTTTTGTATACCACATACTCTCCTCGTGGGATATTTCTAACAGGGAAGACTTTAGCCAAAATTGCTTTAGCCTTCTCTGGCTCTGTTTGTAATATGTTATCTCTTTTCTGGCTCAAAGCCTACATAGTTTCTCTAAAGTGTTTCCTCTGGGCTTGGTAAACTTCTTTTAATTGAACAAAATCAATCTTATCCATAGAAGTGTTTGGATCATTTATACTGAATACCTCCCTAATCTCATGTGTAGTCACTTTGATCAGAACCTTCCCATTTTTGTCCCTGACTACTCTGGATATGCTATCATAATTCCTAGCTATACGTGTAAGCATGTCCATATCCATAAAAATACTAGGTACTACCAACTTGCCTACGTCAAACTGACATACATTATTGTGTGGGGGATTAGCATTTCTCTGACCAAAAAGCACCTTAAACAAGGCCAAACTAGTCATACCTATCTTGGCATCCCTAATAGACTGACCCAAATCATATAACCCTTAAGTAATTTTTAGGCATGGATCCTTGGGGACTAATTCTTTTGTCTTAGAGGCATCATTAGTCAACATGGTTAATTGTTGGAATAAATCATTGTAGACATTTCTATCCTTTTAATTGACCTTCCCAGAGAACTCTCTTCTGGGCGAAATTGTGAATTTAAAGTTTGACGGTATAACAATGGAATAAAAATATTTTCTTTATGCACACCCTAATAACCCCTTTAGATTTCTTACAACCTAGAATCATCAGTACCAGAAGATTACTAGTTCCGCAAGAAGCTTTGAAAATCTGACCGCAATCACCGCAATTTCACTCTGCTCTGCAACTGATATCAATTATGCAAAATGCTTTAGTGATCGACAAGATATCAATCCCATAATCTTAAACATTAAACTTTAATTGGGAATAAAGCACGCGTTCACCATTACTCATCCGAGTTCAATGCCTGGCATCCAACTGTCAAAAATTGTCATTTCTATATTTTAAAATAGAACCGTTGATTCTACCAGCTTTTCCCCACATCAGATGGTCTACAACAAATCCTTCACAATGTTCATCTCCTTGGACACATGGCAACATGTCGCATTCCCTTGATAGTTAAATTTCTATCAATTTTGACCTGAGGCTTTGTGCCAGCCATCTGATCCTTCTTAACCTGTCTGATCTTTACTTAACTCTTTGTTACTATGCGGGCCCCATCAACTTGGACACGTGGCATCATGTCGCGTTCCCTTCATGAGTAAACATCAAAAACTTTATACTTAAGGCTTAGCACCAACTATTGGATATTCTCAATCTGCAATGACTTTAATCACTTTCATAACCCATAGCCTCGATCTTGCAAAGACATGTGGTAGTGTGGCGCAATGCCTTGATGGTTAAAGTCACATTACCTTTGATCTAAGGCTTTGCACCAGCCATTAGATCTTAACTAGTCTTTATTCATCTTTTCTATGGCCTACATATTTGATCACTTGGGACACATGGTGATATGTCAAAATGCCTTGATCATTCAAATCACTGTTTCTTTCATTGGAGGCTTTGCGCCAACTGTCAGATCTTCTTGAAGATGCCATGCCTTTACTTAGAACTTTAATCATCCGCTAGACTCCATGTGGTAGCATGGCGCAATCCCTTAATGACTATTGAGTGCACATCTTGACCATAAGCCTTTGCGCCAACCATTGGATCAAATCTGACATGCTTGGAATTTAACCTCATCCACTCATTCACATCTGGGCTGGCTGAGGACACGTGTCAACATGGCATGATCCCTCAATGATTAACTCAACAACACCTTTGTTATGAGGCTTTGCGCCAGCCATTAGATCAAATCTAACTTGTATCCTATTTAGTTTTACTTTTATGACAACACTCTGGCCCACATCAGACATGTATCACAATGGCACAATCCCTCAATGTTATCCTTCATTCACCTTTTATTATAAGGAAAAGCACGGGCCTTTAGATCAATTTTGATCTACGGTGAATAACAATTTTCTTATCAATCTGTGACTAAATCTTTCAGGGACACGTGGCTAAATGTTGCATTCCTTTAATAGTTAAAATTCAATCATTTTCATCATGAGGGAAAGTGATAACCATTAGATCAAACAAGACTTGCATGACTCATAATGAAATTTATTAAAACATTGGCGGATTTAGAACTTAGGGAATAATACAAGACCATGACGTTAAGGTCAACAACTTAATGAATAAAGACATTTTAAAATGAACCCATTCAATACATGAACTTAAGTGACAAAAAGTAACACAAAATTAAAAGATAAATCGATGCTTAGGGTTTTTAGGACCAAATTTTTCACTTTGAGACATGAAACAAGGGTTTTCAGGATTTCCAACTAGGTTAAGGGCTAGAACAATATTTACAGGGGCATTAAGGACAATTTCAACCATGATTTTAAACCCATGGATCATAGGAATGATAGGAGACTTCACAAATCTTACAAGGCAGACTCAAAATAGGAAATGTTACCAACAGTCGCTCTCTCTGAGGATGATTAAACACTAGATTACAACAAGAATATAGATCTCTGGGAAAGAAGACCAAAACTGCACTAACCTAAAGCTATAAATAAACACACAACAGAAATAAACACACCTGTACATATGATACATACTACTATGCATGGAAAAATATTTAATTAAATAAATTTCTCAGGAATTGTCCATGCACTTGCAATTCCTATTCTTCATCATCCATATTATTGAGGAAATATGAATCCTTTCCAAAAATCTGAGATATGACAAAAGGCCCTATCCATAGTGACTCAAATTTTTTATGCTTGCCTTTGTCTTCAGCCCTGGTATTTCATTACAACACAAAATCACAAGGCTAAAACTTTCTTTCATGTGCCCTTCTATCAAAGAGGTATTTCTTTTTTTGCTGCAATTTTATATTTTCCCTCTGGCTTTCTCTCCTTATTTCATCCAATTCTACCAACTGAATCATTATTTCTTCCATAGGTTCTGAAACTTCAATCCCTTCATCTTAGATAAATTTATAGATTGGAAGCAGATTATTGATAGGCATTCTTGATTGGATACCATATACTAACTCAAAGGGAGACTTTCCAATGGCCTTTTTTATAGTGATCATGTCTGTCCAAAGGGCAAGTTTTAGCTTCACATGCCAGGATCTTTTATTTCCTTCCAAGGTCTTTTTCAAAATTTGTAAGATACTTTTGTTGATGGATTCTTCTTGACCATGGGCTTGTGGATGGTATGGGGATGAATAAGACATAACAATTCCCATGTCAAAGCAGAAATCAGTAAATTCTTCAAATCTGAAACACATGGAATTATCCATCACCAACTTGAGGGGGACACCAAATCTTGTAATCACATTATCCATCAGAAAATCATTGACCACAATGCTTGTTTCTCTTTAGGTTGGAATTGCCTCTACCCATTTTGTAAAATAATTAGTTACCAACAGAATCCAGCTATGGCCTCCACTTGATTTCTTAGCAAATTCTCCTATAAAGTCCATCCCCCACATAGAAAAAGAGGCTTCCGCCACTATAGGATTCAATAGTAAGGCTCCTGAAAATTTCATTTTTCTTGAGAATCTCTGACATGGATCACATTTTCTAACAAATGTATAAGCATCTTGGAACAAACAAGGACAATATTATCAAGCTCTCAAAATTTTATGAGTTGTTGACCTAGCAGAATAGTGCCCTCCACACATTCCAGCATGCATTTCCTTCAACATTTTCTCTGATTGTCCTTTGTCAAGACATAACAACAAGATCCCATCTCTATTTTTCCAAAACAAATCACCATACAAAAAGACATATTTTTTATCTTGTAATGTTAGACTCCTATGATTATCACTCAGGTTGTCTGGACACTTAGCATTTTTCAAAAAATATACAATATTAGTATACCAGGTTGCATTTCAATGCTTGTCAGGCAATTTTCATTCGTATCAACATTGTTGACCTGAACTAGGTCCAAATTTTCTTCTTTCATCAAATTTGCCAATCCTAGTCCTCTGACCAATTTTTTGATATGAATGTCCAAGTCAAATTCCTAAATTTTGTTTATCCATTTGCATCTCTTCCCTGTCATCATTTTGAACAAATATGTCCTTGATAGCAGCATGAGGAACATAAGAATTTACCTTTGCACATACCAAATATGGCCTAAAAGCCTTGCCTACCTTTACCAGGGCACAAGACTACTTCTCCATCAACTAGTAATTCAACTCAGCTAATTGCACTGACTTGTTGAAAAATGCAATGGGATGTTCAAATCCCTCACCATCCTTTTGCAATAGGACTGCTTCAATAGTATGGAAGGAAACAAATGTAAACAAAGAGAAGGGCTTGGTATAATCAGGGGACACTAGGACTGGTGCTTCATGGATAGCTTGTTTTATTTTTTCAAAGGCTAACTATGCCTCTTGGTGCCATTCAAACTTAACATTTTTCTTCAACAACTTGACAATGGGTTTAACCAGTTCTACAAAGTTGGCAATAAATCTCCTGACAAAATTATTTTTCCCTAGAAATGATTGGATGCCTTTTAAGTTTCTAGGAGCAAGTACCTTTTGAATGGCTTCAACTCTTTCAGGATCTAACCTTACTCCCTCCATCAAGACTATGTGGCCTAGAAGTTTCCCCTTAGTAACAGCAAAGTGACACTTATTTGGGTTCAAAGACCCATATTCCAATGCTTTTATCATCACTTTCTCCAAGTGGTTGCAATGATCTTATGCCCTCTTTGAAAAATTTGTCAAATCATCTTGATATACTACCATTAGAACATCTATAAGATATTTGAAAGCTACATCCATGGCACTTTGAAAGGTTGCACCAGCATTTTTTAACCCGAATGGCATACGAGCATACACATAAATGCCCCAGGGAGTAGTAAATGATTTTTTGAATTTCTCAAATTCTTTGACTAGTACCTGATTGTACCCTAAAAACCCATCCATCATAGACAAAAAATCACATCCAATGACTTTATGCAACATAGCCTCCATATTGGGTAGTCCATAGTTATCCTTTAATGAGGCTACATTTAGGTTTCTAAAATCAACAGACAATCTTATGTCCCCATTCTTCTTTCTTACAAGGACTAAGTTAGAAACCCATGATGGATGTCTTATTGGCTAAATTATACCTACATCTCTTAGTTTCATCAATTATGTCTACATTTTGGTAGCCAGCAGTGGATTAATGGGTCTTTGTTTTTTCTTGAATGGTTTTATACCCTCTTTTAAAGGGATGTTATGCTGGAATAAGTTTGTCCTGTAAGCTTTCAAATCCTCATAAGACTAGGCAAAAAATGTTTGTATCTTTTCAGAAATCTTATCAAATTTAGTCTCACATTGCTATCAATTTTTTTACCAATATAGACTAGTTGGGGAGATGTTTCAGATCCCAGGTTAATTTCTTTTAAATCTTCTGCCTTGGCATTGGAATTCTAGGTCATATAATTGTCATTTATGTTGAACATGCCTTCCAATTCAACCAACCCTTTGGGAATATGATTAGTATCCAACTGGATAACCTCCTGGTCAAATATATATTCCTTATCATCCACAACTATTACTAAAGATTCAAAATCAATCTTCTGACCATCATATTGACCTACACACTGAATAATCCTAAGGATATCATCATCATCCTCAAATACTTTCCAATTATGAATATTTTCAGGGACTACAGGTCTACTTTTTATTTCTACTACAGACACGCCAGTGAGGGTGACATCATTTTTTTTTAAGGCAACAATGGCAAGGAGATCTGCCATTATGTTATTTGATCTCTCAATCCATAAAATATTGAAAGCATCAAAGAATTATATCCTATCCCAAACTGCATACTTGTATAATTTTAATCTATCATTTTTGGCAACATAATGTTCTCTTATCTAACATATGATTAGCTGAGAATCCCCATGAAATTTCAAACATTTAATACCATGCTTGATAGCTATATCCATTCCCATGATTAAGACTTCATATTCAGCAGTATTATTTGTACATTGAAAAGTTAGCAGGAATGAATACTTAAAAGTGATACCTGATGGGGAAATAAACAAAACTCCTACTCCTGATCCTTCCTTGAAGCATCCTCCATCAAAGTACATTTTCCATAGTCCATTATGTTGCAACAACTCATCCAAAATTGGGTCAAAGTTCTTTAATTGTGGCTTAATTTCTTCCACAATGAAATTTTCCATATCAACATCTACACAATAATTCAATTGGTCAAGTAGGACCACCTCCACCATGACAAATGACTGGCGTTATCTATAAAAATTGACCTCATTTCCATTTACAAGGATAGTTGCATAGGACAAATCCAATTACATCTTTCCACCCACTGTTGTTTACCATTGTCTTGATAGAAGCATACCATAATATGGTTTAGTGTCAACAACAACTATATCCATTCTGTAAGTTGCTTCAGGGAAAGCCGCAATTTTCACCTCAATGTCTTTCAGTGTTCCTACCACAGGAACTTCCCTGTTGTCCATAGCATAACAACTTCCTATAGATGTGGTGACTTGAAGGCCCAATTCCTTCATAACATGATAAGACATCACATTTGTTGCAGCTCCAAAATCAATCATCCTATTTTTGACTAAGAAATTATTAACCATTAAGGTGACATAGAATGGGTCAACAGATAATGGTTCTTAGGTAATTATGTTACCAATGCAAATATTGGAAAATTATTTTCTTTTCTCTTTTCCTTTTAATTGTGGACTGTCCATTCTACTATCATTTGATGTCAAGGATATCTTGTTTTGGTTTGGCACAGACACATCATTTTTCCTTCTGAGAAATGCTAAAGAAACTTCTTTATGCTCTCTTATTTTGAGCATCTCCATGAGTGGGACTAAAACTTTCATTTGGGTTGGAGCATGTTTCATGTCAAAAAGGGGCAATTCAGAGGACATATAACTCATTCTCCTCATTTTCTTGGATTTGTCATTGGGTATCAATTCCTCCTTTGCTTCTTCATTTTCAATATGGTCATAAGAGGGTTCTGCTTGTCTTTTAGGCTTTTCATCTTTATTTTTCTTGACATGAGAATCCACAATGACTTGAGGTGAATCCTTTTTGACATAGATAGGGAAAGGTTTACCTCTAACTGGTTGTACTATCCTATTTCTCAGATTATATTCATTTTTGGCTTGATTAATTACTATGACAATCAAAGACCTTTTTTCCTCATCAGTGGGAGTTTTAAAATGAGAATGTGAGGTGTTACTTCCCACTGTATTTATATTTTCTTGTGAGACATTATCAACCTGATCAGTTTGGTAGGGTGGAATCTATGATTGGTATTCTAAATAAGAATTATCTTCTGTACACAAGTTATCATAAGATGAACTATTGTTAGAGAACCATGGGTATGGTTTCTTTACTGTGAACATATTGATGGTTGGGCCTTCTTGTTCTCTTTCTTCTGTTTGATCAAACAAGGCCTAGGCTACTACACACTAATAGGAAGAATGTGTCATATTGTAAGCATCACACCAAGGAGTGTTCTCAACATACTTGGCACTATTCCTTTTCAAGGGATCTGGGGTTTCCTTGGTTTTTGTGTTATCTTGTCCATCAGGGACTAGCTTTCCATTATTCCAATTTTTTTTATAAGGGTAGTCTCTTAGAATAGGTCATTTTTCAAACCTTTGGTTAGTGTACTTGTTACGGTACCCTCCCCTATCATTTTTATCCATTTTGGCAGCAAGATCTTTTACTGCACTTACTAGCTTATCTACTGTATCATCTTCTTTAACATTTTTGTTGGCTGATCCCTTTTCCTTCCAAAGTTTGTTTTCCTCCCTCTTCCCCTATTTTCCTAATGCTCTCCTATTAATTTCAATATCAATAGCTATTTTATAAGCATCCCTTATGTTTGTGTGATTTTTTTACCTGTTAAGAGAGACACAACACTTCAATAAATCATTGCATTAGTGAAAACAAGGGGTTAGGAAACATAGCAATCACTAAAATCAATCTATTGCTTCTTATCAAGGAGGAGTATGAAAAATTACATAATAGCCCTCAGATTATGCATATTCCAGTGACAAATACAACCTAAGAATAGAAGATTGAAATGAAAAGTAATCTAAATGATTCAAAAACATGCATTCTAGCTCTAGAAATGAAGATAATAAAAAAATAACTAAGAAATAAGCTAGAAAGCACTATGAAAATCCCTAAAACATGAGCAACATGAGATTTCTCCTTCAATTCTCCAAATATGGGAAACATAAAGATACTTTCAACTCTTCAAAATTAGGAGCATTACAATAATACAATAAAAGACTTCCAAATTTTAGGGCCATTTGAGCTCAAAATCCATCCTATTTATAGGAGAAATGGAGGAAGGGGAGAAGACTCTAGAAGGGATGCCATTAATGAGAGTGCGAGACTCATTAATGAGGAGTGGTGGAAGGAATATGTAAGAGCCATTAATTCTTCATTTATGAAAGCATTAATGAGGTATGGGTGAGGGTTTAAGAAGCATGGGTGAGGGTTTCAGGTCAATCCTGACAACTTTGACTTTAGGGGGAGGGTTGAATTCCTAATCACACCTTAATGGAATGTGACAAGCTTAAGGGTAGCTTAGGATTAGGATTAAGGCTTAAGGGATGTGATTAAGGAGATAG
>MU219496.1:13228-71024 GCA_018584345.1 Thuja plicata | reverse complement strand
TAGATAATATAAATCAGTGATAAAAATCACCTAGGACATTAAATTGATTCAAAGAATTATGCCAAACAGTAACAAGGTCGTTTGGACATAACTCGAGGGTATGATCACACTTAGGGCAAATAGGGTCTATAGTTACGACAGACCAAAATTAGGTGGTTACAGCTAATTCCAGTGGAAATGGAAGACTAGCTTCTACCCCATAGACAAGTTCAAAAGGAGATACACCAATGGCTCTTTTGGGAGTCACTTTATCCACCCAAAGGGCTTCATATATTTTTCTATGCCAACTTCTCTGGTTTTCTGCCATGAGATTTTCATGGTGTTCACCAAATTTTTGTTCCTAGACTCTGCTTGGTCATTCCCTTGAGGGAAATAATCAGAAGAATGGCTGCTCATGATGCCGTACTCGAAACAAAATTTAGTAATTTCTTGAGAAGAAAAATATGCAGCATTATCCATAACCAACTTAATAGGCACACCAAATCCTACCAGAATATTTTCTTTGATAAACTCATATACTACCTCTGAAGTAGTCCTCTTGGTTGCCTTGGTTTCCACCCATTTCATGAAGTAGTCAGTTGTAGTAATTATGTAAGTATGACCTGCACTGGACATAGGACTTATAGGACCAATAAAATCAAGCCCCCACTGCTAGAATGGTCCTTCAATTATCACTGGTCTGAGGGGAAACACTGCTAACTGTGGCTTCCCAGTAAACATCTTGCATTTTTCGCATCTCACCACCCAATGGTATACATCTTTAAACATTCCCAGCCAGTAATAACACTGTCTCAAAATCTTAAATGCAGTGACTGATGAGGAGAAGTGTCTTCTGCAAGCTTCATCATGAAAAATCTTTAACAACTTCTCTTGTTGTTGCTTGTCGACACATCAGAGGAATGTTCCATCAATGGATCTCTTATATAATCTATCTTCCCAGATTACATATTTAGAAGCTTTCAGTTTTAGGTCTCTTCTTTTCTTTGAAGTTAATCCTTCAGGACATTCACCATATGTCAAGAAATATACAATATTTTCAAACCATGGGTCTTGCATGCTTACTGCCAAAACCAGCTGTGTAGCTTTTGGATCATTGTCCGCTTGATTTTCTGCCATTCCCTTGCATAGGGCATTCCCTCTTACCAACTTGGTGGGCTTGATCTCTATGTCATATTCTTGGGTTTTAGCTAGCCATGCTCCTCTGTTGTTACACACCACATCCTGTTGAGTCAAAATACTTTTCACTACAATGGCATGCACATACACAAGAGACTGGGAGTGTAGGATATAAAACTTGAAATTATTAAGAGCCTTTACCACCATGAAAGCGTGTTTTTCAGTCTGAGAATATCTCAGTTCATGATTTTTTAGAGGTGTTCTCAAAAAGGTGATGGGGGATTGAATTCCCTCTTCATTCTCTTTCATCAAGATGGCTGACAGAGTATGTTCAGAAGAATAACAGTAGATTACAAAATCTTTCTTGTAATCTGGGTGACATAACACTTGAAATTCACATTTTCCTTCATCATATCAACTATGTGTTTAGTAGTTTCAGAGAAATTAGGGATGAATCTCCCGAGGAAGTTGACCTGACCAAAAAATGACTTCACTCCTATTTTGTTCACTGGTAAACTCAGTTACTGAATAGCTCTCACCCTTTCTAGATCGATCCTTATACCTTCTTGGGAGACAATGTGACCCAATAGTTTCCCTTTAGTTACACAAAACATTGATTTCTTGGGATTTAATGAAATCTCATCCTCCCAACACCTTTGCAATACTCTCCTTAGATCATTTATATGATTTAATCTCTTCTTAGAGAACATGGTAAGATCATCCAGATACATGCCAATGATTTTGTTCTTCATATCACTAAAAGAAAGATCCATACCTCTCTGAAAAGTAGCTCTGGCATTGATCAATCTGAATGGCATCCTATGATATGCGAAGGTGCCCCACAGAGTAGTGAAGGCCATTTTATTCTGATATACTTTCTCAACTTCTATCTGATTATACCGCAAGAAGTCGTCTAACATAGACATCATTTCGGCTCCAGCCATGATTTGCAAGAGATGATCCATGTTGGGAAGGGCATAGTTGTCTTTCAAAGAAGATTGATTTAGATTTATGAAGTATACGTAGATCCTTCTTTCTCCATTCTTCTTCCTCACAGGCACTATGTTCACAACCAAAGTAGAGTGATGGATGGGGTATATGATCTTTGCTTTGAGAATTTTATTAACTTCCATAAATATGGCATCAAAAAATTTGGGGTTGTAGTTCCTTTTCTTCTGCTTGAACAGAGTAGCTTCAGGTTTTAAAGGAATCTGGTGTTTGAATTTCCTATTCATAAAAATTTTCAAATCTTCATAGCTCCAAGAACAAACATCTGAGTATTCTAGAAAAAGCTTCCTAGCTTCATTCCTTTCTTCTTTAGTATAGCACTTCCTGATGTTGATCATCTTGGGATCTTTCTCAGTTCCAATATTCATTCCTTCATATTCACCAATGGTAGGCCCCCTTTTGATTCTTTTCTTCTTCACAAAAATGTCATGTCTATTGAAGAGCTTTTCAAGAGTGACCAAATGGGGTGGAAGGATATTACCTTGCAATTGAATAACATCCAACTTATCTTTCTTTATCTTGTCTTGGAAGTTTCCTTTACGGTTGCCATGAACATCTTTATTGAAGTCACCACCACTTTCTAGAAAGAGAAGGAGATTCTTGTCATCTTTGAAAGCTTTCCAATCTTCCATGTTGTCGAGAATAGATGGTCGATATATAACCTCCACTTGGTACTTTTTATCTTTGAATCCTGGGTGGGGGAGTAGTAATGAAGCTGAGATAGCCAAAGAGTCTACTTTGGAATTCAACTCTCTTGGCATAGATTTGATAGAGAAAGCATCCAGTGCTTCTATTTCATCCCATACTCTATTTCTGTAGTTCTTCAACTTGTGGTTCTTTACAGAGTATTGATTATTAACTTGATATACAATTAGCTCAGCATCACCACAAGCTCTCAAAATTTTCACACCCTTTTCTTTTGCAGTGATAATCCCTAACAGAAGGGACTCATACTCGGTAGTGTTGTTAGTGTTCCCAAACTCTAATTTATATGCCATGGGCTTACATACTCCATCTGGTGATATCAAGACCACACCTGCACCAGATCCTAATGACACACAACTACCATCAAATTCAAGAGTCCATATCTATGGTGGTATTTCTTTGGTGAAACATTTCTTTTACTCTTCAACAGTTTTCATTTCTTCCTCAAGATCATCGGTGAACAACATATAATTTCCAAATTCCAATTCTTGATACAAGATTTAAGCTTTAGGGTCATCAAATTTCAACACTGTAAACTTAGCCTTCTCTTCTAGGACCAGTTTAATCTTTTTATTGCCTACTGGGATTAAGGCTTGGGACCAATCTAGCTCTATCTCCCCTCTAAGGTCTTTGCAAAAACTCTTTCTTAACAGCAACCCGTAGCTAGCAGGTATATTAGCAACGAGGATTGTTAGCAACATCTTCTTCTCGGGATGTGCTGCTAGGGCCACTTGAGCATTCTTGATTTGGCCAACTAGGGGTACTTGCTTGGAATCCATAGAGTAACACCTACCATGAGTTTTAGTGAGAGTAAGTCATAAAGCTTTGGCCACAGTTGATGGCATTACATTTTTTGAGGCTCCGGAGTCTATTATACAATTGCTCAGCCTACAACCGTTAATATATAATGACACATAAAATGGGTTAGGCTTTTAGCCTGGGAAGGTGGCTAAAATGGATGACTCCCCTTGTTCAACTAGGTCTACAAATAAAGACTCATTCTCTATAGTAGTCATGAAATTTTGATTTAACTCTCAACTCCCTCCTTTACAGTAATCTACTGGCTTTTGTAGCTCAACAAGATTAGACTTAAGATAGTCTATGGGAGAAATCTGAATTCTGGAATCCCTACAGAATTGAATAATGTCAAAAGAGTTTTGTTCCTTACCTAGTTTTAGAATCATTAGTCCTTGATTGGGTTCCTTTGAATTGGAAGTAGATGCCTTATTATTTTTAGGTGCTAACGGACCAGGACCTTTATCTTTCTGACTCTGGGTTAGGACCATATAAGAGGTCCCATCTATGGTAGCATAACATGTTGCTTCTTTCTCTGAATGTGATTCATACTCTAAATATAATTTTTTAGACTCGCCATGTGAGTATGCATCTAATTTATCTCCAGACACTCTAGCATTCCACTCATCAGTTTGATACATTTTCCAAGAACGCGCCACATCAAGGAAACTTTCCCCATCATGATCCATGGTTAAGTGGAAGGAACACATGTTTCCTTTTTTAGGAGGAGCCTCTATAGCTAGCCTTTGTGGTGGAGTAGTTAATTGTAATGTTTTTCCCTCTGCATTCCTCCCGTCATTATGTCTTCCAGGCTACTCCTAAAAGTTTCACTGGTAGGGATTATTGAATCTGGGAAGTTTCCTCTTGAAGGCAATGAATTCATTAGACAATTTTTGTATCATCTCATCAGATGACATAGTATTTCTACTACTAGCTCTAGACTGTATCTCTCTTTTCCATTTCCCGGATGAGATCATGTGGTCTTCAAGTTCTATAGCAGTTCTCTGTGTTGCATCCAAATTTATAAGGTTCAAAAATGGTAATGCATGAATGATTACTAAAAATGCAAATGCAATACTAAATATTAACAATGTAATGATATTAAGTCAATCTATATCGTAGGAACATTCCAAAACATAGGATAGCAACTAATTTTCCCCTTAATTAGCTGTATCAAATCATAATACATAATTCTAGCTTAAATACAGATTACAAATCTAATTCAAAAGAAATTTTTGAATTCAATAGAAAGATAAATGAAATGCAATGGAATAGTTAAAGAAATGGCATTTAGACATACACAATTGACTCAGCAAAAAAGCTATTTTTCACACCAAAAATTAGCCGACCCTTGTATTGATTTTGGAAATTATACATATAGAGTTCCAGATTGGACTGTTACAAAAATGATTAACTAAAACGGTTCAACTTCCCCAACTAGAAATGATAACCAAAGGTTTATCCATTACAAAACTAGCAAAAATAGCACAAGCGAGAATGTATCTAAGATTTAGTTTCCTTCCCCTTATCTAATTTGGCCCTATAGGCGATTACAGCAGTGATGACTTGGATGAGCTCTTCATGTTTGTTGATGTGGACATTGGTGTAATGGACTAGCCATCTAGAATGTTATTTGGCTAAAGTCTTGATTTCTTCTGTCTGATCTTTCAATTCCTCCATAGCCCTAAAAATCCTCCCGCTCAATTGTTGGAGCTCTGGTACCTTGTCTAGATGAGATGAGGGCTGCTCTACCAAATTATGTAATTTATGAATGAATTCTGCATGTTCACTACTCCAACTATTGATTTGCCTTGGCCGCTGGTTTGTGATTCTTTATGGAGTCCTAAGAGGAGTTTAAAATCTTTACCTTTCTCTTCTTGGACCTTAACATTTGTTTTTTGCAGTCCCATCTTGGCCTGAATGATCATCTCAATTTTAAACTCTAGACTTTGGAGCCATTCAATCAAAGGCTCATCACCCTTCTATAGAATCTTGGCCTTTAGGGCTTCCTTAGTCTTCATCTTCACTACCACATGCAACATGACTCTGCATTCCTAGCATCTAACTCTTTCCATTGTGAGAGTCTATAAATTCTTACCAATGTTGCTTCTCTCTATTTCTAGCCTTAGAAGAGCATTACCTAATTGTTCAATAATTGCTAGGCCTTTAGATTCAAGCCTCTCAATCCACCTTTTACCAATCTATCCATAATGTTGATCCTCTTGCAGCTTTAATAGAATGGCTTGGTTCTCTATGGCACTAGGATCAAAGGAGGTTTGGGTGCTAGGAGCACTCACATCAGGAGTGAGGAGCTGTCTGATGAAGTCAGTTAGCTGGACTACTTCTTCCTTAAGCTACACTTTGGAAGTCTTGAGATCTTCAAGCTCTTCCTCTATCACTATATTAGTGGATTTCCACCAGTCCACCTTGGTATCATGGCAAGCCAATCCCATATCGAATGACTACAACTAAAATTCTGAGGCCATCAAATCTTCGAGTCTGCCCTCCTTAGTGTGCTTAGCTACTTCCATGGTTAAATTCCCTATTTCAAGATCACGACCCAGAGTAGACATTGTCTTCACTTTCTTTTGATTGCTTGTGGTGGCCTTGGGCTAAAAGTCCTATCATAGAGTGTCTTTGCTAGTATTTCCTTCCCCCACTCTCTTCCTTTTGCACTCTAGAGTGTTTTCTATCCGTGACTATGCACTGATAACTTTGTTGGCAGACACCAACTCTTCAATGAACAACTTCCTTATGAGTGGAGGAGTCACTTTTGGGTAGGAAATGAATGGATTCACTAAAGTGGGTGAAGAGGAGATTAATTTAACAACTTGAGCAACCTCCTCTTGCTCCCCACCCCTTTTATCTGATTATGTAGTAGAGGTACTAGGGCTATCCTCTCCTACTTCAACTATAATAGGGGATACCTGGCTTGGAGTTTCTTGGGTCGAGGTCCCGGCTGGAGTATCCACAACAATAGCTCTAGCTAGCTATTCAGAATCAGTAGCTTTAGGGAGTTCAACTCTAGACTTGATTGGGTCCATCGAGACTGCTTCTTTAGTGGCTCCAATGTCTGGAAGAGGACCCTCTCCACAGGTCTTCTCTAAGAGAAAATTCTTCGTAGGAGGTTCATCACCTCCTCCTGATAGTTGAGTTGATCCTTTTGCAACTGTTGGGATTGTTGATGATGAAGTGGTTGCAACACCAAAAGTAGCCTTTGTCAGGGTTCACTGAGTGGGAGGTTTCCTTTCTGACCTTTTCCTTTGGCATGTGGTCCATTCAACCCATTGTACTATTCTTTTGTAAATCCCCCCCATCAGAGCCTACAAGTCACTCACTACTTGATCTAGCATAGGCTGAGAGCTAATAGGGATGAACTTTATCTTCTGTAGATATATATCATCGTATAGGTGATTGCCATTGTCTTCTAGCCCTTCTACTGCAATGTTAACATTGAACTTTTTGATATGTTCAATGGTTAACTAGGTGTAGAATCTCTCCCTGCTCTCCAAGTCATCTTTGCAATTGACCTAGTAGTCTTCAATATCAAATACATGATGAATTTACTGACTCATCTATAAGACATCTTTGGCATAATTAACTAGATCATATTGCGGCTGTAGAACATCATAAGTTTCCAAAGAAAACCTCTTCGAGAATGTCGTAAGACCATTCTTCGCCTCCGACTGGGACACACAACTGTAAGCTCTGATAGTCATTGGGAACCCGTAGCCTTTTTTCTTGGCCTCAACATAGATCAGATTCACCTAGAGCACTTGCCTCATCACCTCGATCAGCATGATCATGTCAGTAGGGTACTTGGGCAGCTTCAAAGAACAGTCATCAAAACCTGCAAGAGGAAGATATGAGAAATCCCTTAACTGGATAAAATAGCATCCAAATTGGCTTATAAAAGCCATGGCTTTAGGAGAAAATATCCTCTCTGAAAAACCATGTAGTTCTCTACACAGTCTCATTGTAAAGGCCTCATTAACTATGAGATAATCAGCATAACTATTTTGCAGTTGTAAAGAAGGGAAAAATTCATAGCTTTTTACATCATCTAGAAATTCCTCTAAGCTAGGAAGCCCTGGCCAAATTTGAATCATAGCCAGAATATATAGAACTACCAAAGACATATAGAATTCATTCTAGAACTTGGCTCTATTGAGGGTGTCCGAGAGATTCTCACTCACCATAAGGGCCCAATCAATGAAGTGATACTGAGAGCAGATTATCTGAACCAAGAAGAAATGCTGCTTAATGAAATTGAGAGCTTCGCTCTCACCTCTAATCCTATGAAGCAATACAAGGATATCCATAATCTCTGGCTTTAGGTTTGCACTGAATAATGTCTTGGGAAACTTTCCCTTGGCGCTCTTTGGTTCCTCAAACCACAACTTCATGATCTCTTTCTTCCATATGGGTCTTTTCACTGAATATTCAAAGACCGCTCAACTGTAAGTCATTTTGGAGTATTCCATTTGCTCTGGAATATGTAGGGAATTCTGGATAGACTCTCTATCAATAGAGAGGAGCACCATGTTGTCAGGTAGAAGAATCTACTAGGTGTCTGGGTTGTATCGAGCTATACATTCCCGGACCAATTCAGGAGCTTGAACCACCACAAGAAAATTGGTGGCTTCAACTAACCCACTCTCCTTAAGGTTTTCTATAATAGGATGCATCTTCTCTACCCTCAATCTACTCTATAAGTTCTTCATATTGAAGAACTTTAGTGAGGTATCTAAGATTTTGTGCCAATTAGAGATAATGTCATTCATTCTGTCAAATCCCACAAATCTAGAAGCCATGTGAGTATGATTTAATCTAGGGATTCAAATTTCTCTTCGGGATACAAAGACAATGAGAAACTAGTCTTAGAGACTTTGAATTCAAACAATGTGGTGAGCAATGGTGGTTCCTATTCAAAATCTCCAACTGATTTTATACTTTTTGAATTTTTACCGTTTAACGGCTGACTTCCTACACCACACGAATGAAAAGACCTTTACATTAATGAAGAAGTATGTTACAAAGTAAAATGGCTTTATTTAAATTAATTACTTTCCTCTACATGTCATTAGGAAACATATTTTCACTTTGGTAACCGTAACAGTAACTTTCTTGAATCGATGGAAAATTACTTTTTCGCTTCTCCTGTGTGTGGAGAAATGCTTTTATAGTGCTCTTTATTTAAAAATCTGCCAAATGGGAAATTTGGCCTATAGGGGTGTCAAAATGAAATGTGTTGATTCCATCGGCATTTTTTTTACATGCTGGATTTCTTATGAGATGGATTATTCTTCAAAATTCCTTCACCTTGAGAGTTCAGTGGAAAATGCACTTCGCAAGTCGAAACCCGCCTGTAGGAGTAGTGGAGAAGCCATTTTCCTCTTTTCCGCCTATAAGCTAACTCCATGAATTTTTCTTTCCTTGATCATTTCTTTTGATTCCCATAGGCTCGATTTGAGTTCTCAAAGCTTTCTTGTTCCTGACTTCCTCATTTTCCATCTTTATTTGCTCCTAATACTCTTAAGCCTATCAATTATGGAAAGCGCACTCCGCAGGTGATTTTCTGCCATGGAGAAGCTAAAACTTGATTTCCCGCAATGCTCAAACATGAAGATATGTGGAAAAATATTTCATCTGTATGTAAGATTGAGGTTCAAATCTTTCAAATCATGACCTTTACCAGATTGGGAACTTAACCTACCCTTTAAAACATGATTTTAGACCCAAATTTTCCCCCAGCTTAAGAAGGAGAAGTCAAATTTTGGAAATCCGATAAAGGCCTTCTAGCCTAAAGGGATCTCTAGACTTAGAATCCAGACTTACATGAAACTTCCAAGACTACTACTACACATTAAACAACCATTTTTTTCTTGGGGTATGAAGACCAAAAGTGGGGCAATAGCTGGCTCTGTCTGGGGACTTGGACATTCACATGTCCAAGCAAGGAACTCAAATCTCTAGTTTTGCAAAGTTCAACAAAAGGTGGCTCACAACAAAACTAAAGCAAGACATAGAAAGGAAAGAAGAAAGGAAACCTAACTAGGAAAACAAAAATAGGAACTAAACGTAACTATTGTACAATATAGGGGTTACCTGCTTTCAATTTAGATCTAATAGAGCTTCAAATCCTAACCATTATACGTTAGGGGTAATGCCTCACCATCTGGATAAGTCAATTTAAAAGAATTATTATCAAACACTTGATGGATTTTTAAAGGTCCTTCCACAGTGTTTCAAATTTCCCATGCATACCTTTGGGTGCCCTACGCTTGTCCCACAATAGCACCATGTCCCCCTCCATAAATTTCTAGGGTCTGCTCTTTTTATCAAATAGGTTCTTCACACGCATCTGATGTCGTGTGATATGATCAACCATTTTCTCCCTTTCTTCTTCCAATTTTCTCAGGTACAGAATCCTCTTCTCCAAACCATCTTCATATATTCCATCTTCTACTACTATCCTCAGTTTGCAAGTTGCTAATTCCAGTGGCAATGGAAGACTAGCTTCTACCTCGTAGACGAGTTCAAAAGGAGATACACAATTGGCTCTTTTGGGAGTCACTCTATCTTCCCAGAGGGCTTCATAGATTTTTTTATGCCAACTTCTCTGGTTTTCTGCCATGAGATTTTTCATGATGTTCACCAAATTTTTGTTGCTAGACTCCACCTAGCCGTTCCCTTGAGGGAAATAATCAAAAGAATGGTTGATCATGATGTCATAATCGAAACAAAATTTAGTAATTTCTTGAGAAGAAAAATATGCAGCATTATCCATAACCAATTTAATAGGCACACCAAATCTTACCAGAATATTTTCTTTGATAAACTCACATACTACCTCTGAAGTAGTCCTTTTGGTTGCCTTGGCTTCCACCCATTTCATGAAGTAGTCAGTTGCAGTAATTATGTAAGTATGACCTGCGCTGGATGTAGGACTTATAGGACTAACAAAATCAAGCCCCCAATACTAGAATGGTCCTTCAATTATCACTGGTTTAAGGGGTAATGCTGCTAAGTCTCATTAAATAACTAGAGTTAAGGATAACTCTCTGCGACAAAGAGATTACATAGTCACGCAGTCATTGAAGGAAACCAGAGTAAGATCAAGGTAAGATATGAGGTTTTATCCATGCCATGTTATGTAGTTTCCAACCAATCAGATGAAGAGATTATGACAACATGTTTAATAGTTTGTGAGTTGTTTTAAATTAGCCAATAGAATCAAATCTTTATGTCTTTTTGTTATAATAAGGAAAGAAATCATTCAAAATTAATCACCTGTCAGTTTGAAATGTTATGGATAGGAGCAGGAATTGATTTCACAACGTATAGAAGTAAAGATAGAAAATACTAAATTGCGAATTCATGAATTGTGAAGAGATTGATGTAATAATAAGCATTACTATTATTCATTTCATCTTACCAGTTTCCAAGTTTTCAAAGCTCAGAATTTGCATAAGTGATTAGCATTTTCACTAAGAAAAGACTTATCAGGATTTACAGAGTGAACAAAGAAGTTTTTAATTCAGAATCCAGAGAGTGATTATCAGTGTTGAAGGGTTGAGTTATTAAGGGATTTACAGTTAAAAGTGAGGGTTTTGAGTAGATTTGTTTCAATATCGATAAAAAGGAAAGCTGATCAGTTGCAATTTACACTAGACAGTATGAGCAGAGAAATAAGTATTGCCTCTACCATCAGGAAGAGTGGGGATGATGATGAACTCAAAGAAAAGAGGAACTATTCAGAAGAATTCATTCAACTTCTCCCAGGCTCTAATCAAGGGAAAAAAATAAATGATGAATAGCTAGGAGATAATAATGCATATATTAGAGATGCTAAAACACTAGATTGTTCTGGTTATCACTTGTTCAATTATTTCCATAAAATAGTGATGTCCCTATGCCCATATCAAACCCTTGGACCAGTGGATTAGCTAAGTTTATTGTCCCTGATGTATTTATGGATGTGGACTTGATACTAAAGTTAGCAAGTAGGTATGACACTATTTCAAAGACCATCAAGAAGGATGATGGAACTATTTTAGTAACCTTGGATCAAGCTTGATTCATGAAATCTTTTGATATATATAACCCTTGTTCCATAGAGATAAATTTGAAATCCCTAGCTGCTAGATATACCAGAGAGGTTGGTATTGTAGCTAAATTAATCCAGGCCCATACACCTAAGGGAACTAGGAAATACATTGCACCTATCCCTAGTGATCCTTCACCATAATTTTATAAACACCTAGCTTTTTTTATGAAATACATCTCATATGCCATATGCAGAGGATTAGGTGTAGATAGTGGAAGAAAAAGAGTATCATCAGACATGTTGATGATAATTCTAGAATTGCAAAGTCCCTATGTGAGTACTAATTATGATTACATCTAGTATGTAATCGACAAGATGCACCAAGGATTTGTTGACATTCAGAGAAAGGTAGGAAGTCCTAAGTTCTTGCAATATTCATTTCTCATGCATCTCATGATGTTCTAAAACTTCAACATCATGGACTAGTCAAATTTGTAACTTAGAAGATTTTATCACAGACAGATCAACCTTGTACAACTATGGTTAAGGGTATGGAATTACACTTCTAGGGAAAATGAGTTTTGTGCATTTGAGAATTGGGTATTATACCCATTGTTGATCAATATAGGGGTGGATATGACAAGACTTCCAGTGAAGGTGTTACAATTATTGAGACCCTACTAATTTGTAGACAAGTGGAATGGAGATCATAACTGGGGTGACTTCTATTGTCACCAAAATTTCACATTGATCAGATTATATGGATGTTAACAGCCACCACACATCTTTCCTTACAGAGTGCCACCCAGAATTGCAATCATGGAGTTTCTATGGAAACTTACGTTAATAGATAGGGAGCATTTGGCTTCACACAGAAAATGAACCTTTACACCAAGGCAGTTCATTACCTCTGATTTCACAATTGGAAAGGGAGCCTATGAACCTGTAAATGGATGGTTGAGGCACTACAGGATAAATTTTTCCCTGTATAGATATATTGATACAGAATATTTTATAGAAAGTGCCAAGAAAATTTTAACTCCCAACATTCCAATTATCAAAAGGCATCAGCCCTGTGAAGAAGAGGATTTGATCATAAACATCCTTGAAGAGGATGTAATTTCAGCAAGGTTGACAAAATATCATGATTTGATGGATTTGGAGTAGCAGTTAAAGAAAAAAGGGATCCCATTTGGTGGATATTTCCCAGGTATTCCCTATTTGCAAATATTAGAGAAGATGATTGAGTCATATGGCATACTCACCAATCAAATTGAAGAACAAATTGAAGATAAGGGCAGAGGTCCCAACAAGAAATCATCATCATAGTACGGCAGTAGTTACTCCATACATAACTCACCACCCCAGGATCAGCCACCTCATAATGAGGAAAATATAATTGACTTGACAGAAGGACATGAGGCTAAGGTGGATGTAGAGCCTCCATAAAAGAAGCAAAGAGTGGAAGTAGGGGATCCTTCTTTTGCAAAAACATAGAAGAAAAAAAAGGATAAAATAAGTACCCTATTCACAGGGACTAGTGCTTATGACCACCAACTGAGAAAAATGATTAAGGAGGGAAAAAAAAAGAGGGAGGACACTGATGATAATGTTGAGATGCCCCTCATATTGTGCCAAGATGAAAGGTAATTACAAAAAGAGGAATTGCATAAAGATGATGAATTTATTAAGACCAAGGAGTTCAAGGATTTCCTTATATGGGATAAACGAGAGAAAGTTGGGGCATAGTTGAAATCACAAGGATGAGAGGCCATTACAAGTGAAACATTATAGGCCCTCCAAGCATATGACCTAGATTCTAATAGCTTGACTCTTGATGAGGCCAGACAACTAGTGAAATCAAGTGGCATGCTTTTAGTGGAAGGATAGGATTTGGCTTCATCCTTCATAATATGTCAGATCAGAAGGCAATCAGATATTAAAATCTCAATAGAGACACAAATAGGAGAGTTGATCAAAGGGCATGGTTGTGATTCTAAATCTCAAACCCTGGTAATGTGGTATTTGGCTCCTAAGAATCAAAAGCCATCACTGATCAATTTCCAAGAGAAGATGGAGGGAGACAAGATAATATGGTTTGTCCACAATATAGGAGACGTAGAGATTTCTCAGGCCCTAACCCATTTTTATCACCTAAAGGAGGAAAAGGAAGTACAAATGTCCAATAGATATTAGAATTTATTTGATGAAATAATTCTTATTGCCAAGGATAGAGAATTAGGTTTGATGAAGATCAGTGCAATGCAAAAGATAATTGCAGATCTAACTCAAAAATTGCAAGAAATACCTGAAGTTACTCCTACTTCACCTAAGAAGGTTATAGATGTTGAGATCTAAATTGAATATATAGGGTATGCTACATTAGAAATAGAGAGGGTAATTAAAGAGCATAATGAAGTTGTTTTGGGAGCCTTAATGCAAATTTTATAGCATAGGGTAGATATTTTAAAAGATAAAGTTGATGTAGTATATGGTGCCTATGGAAAATTGTTTGGCCTACATGTTGAAGTGAACAATTTTGTGTCAATTTTGAACCCCTACTTTACAACATGGTCAGTTAGGACTGGGCTATTTGAGAGGTTAGCATCATTGCAACCACTAAGATCAGATTTTCCAGAGATTGTAACCCAAGTTGGAGATGAGATAAAACAAATTGGGGTAACCTTGTCCTTCTTCAAAGGAAAGGAAAATCTAATAGAGGCTAGGTTGAATATGTTTGGGCCTGACTACAATAAATTTGTGCCTTCAATCAGGAAAGAGGACAATCAGATCAAGCCATTAGGAGTATGGATCACTGAGTTTGAAACTTTACTACCTAATAAAGAGGTATATATTTCTGACAATGGTGAATTAGATATGAAGATATACAATAAGATTTTAGATGAGGCATTTAAGGCCGAAATAGATTTCAATAAATTTATAATAGATTTCAAGAGCTTTACAAATGCTATATGGGAGAGGCAGAAGGCACAACTTGAAAGCATTTAGATCTTTAATTTACCTGTAGAGGATGATGTCATAGCATGGGATGTTCTTACAAATCCCAAGAAGAAGAGGCCTACCACTGTTGACCTTGAACTCTTTGATGAAGAATAGAAGGACACCTAGCACCTAATATTTGAGCACATGGAGGATATTCATTTGAAATATAAGTGTATGTTATCTTGTAATGGCGGTCACTTAATCTCGCTTCAAATATTGAAGGTTATCCAGAACATATTCAAACAAAGATGCCAACAAAAAAAAGATTTCAAAGATTTTATTTGGATGTATTCCTATTTTGTCCATCCACTACTTGGTCTCTTCTTGTCTTTTGTCCTCTTCTAAGTTTTTAGGGTTAGTTCTTAAATCATCTGAAGCTTGTTGTGTCCTTAGTTTTGAAGGATTCCAAGATGGTTTAGACTATATATAGAGCATGTAGTAACTTTTTAATGATGATGGAATATAATTACAAGGCATACTACTAAATTTTTTCTAAGCATCTGTACATTTTGGTTGATTGAATGTATTCTAAAGCAGGTAGACATTAATAAAATATGTTGAAATCTCTCTTCTATATCTTGTGTTTTCTCTTTTTATTTTTGTTCAAGATTTTATATGTTTAATTTGCAAGGCATTTAAATATATCAATTACAAGGTGATTATGCAGTCATTTGTGAGGTCTGTCAAGGAAGAAGTAATTCTTTCAAGTGATCCCAGAGAGTTAAATATTGGTATTAATATCTCATAACAAAGTTGTGGGAGTGAATGGATGGTCTGTAAGGCATTCTATCTAGGTTGTATGTATTTTCATTAATCACCTAATTGTGGATTTTCATTTGAGACTGACTCATTGCCCATAAGATTAGGCACTAGTTTATGGGTTGGCAAGTAGTTGTTCATATCCAATATTTAAAATCAATCAATTACACTTCATTCATAAAAAGCATACATTTTCAAGTAATTGTATTATAGGATACAATTGAGTTTGTTGATTCCTTCAATAGAGAATCAATAGGTTAACCCTCCTAAGTTCAGAGAACTATAAAAGGAAGAAGGATGAGAATCCTTATCACATTACTGTTTTCTATTGTTAAGATAATGGTTTGGATTATTAAGCTCTATATCAGATTAATTATAGTCATTTGGATAGTTTTCTATCTATTGATACAGTAAAAACACAACTAGCAATCTAGTAAAAAACTTAATCTACTATAATAGATACTGCAAGTAAGTAATCATTCAAAGGTAATATCTGCTTGAGTTTGTGGATCTCAAAAAAGAAGGAGGATATTATCCAATCCTCATTAAATAGGCTTTCTCTTGCAAAGATTTAAGTTGGAAATATAAAGAGTGAGAATTCACACTATTTTAGGTTCTTGCAAGAAAAATCCCTAACAAATTGGCGACTCTACTGGGGAAAAAAGTAATTTTTTTGTAAAAACCTTTTAAGGAATCTCTGGTGTCTTAAAATTTAAATCAAATTTATAGTTGAGTTTGCATGTCTAAATCACTCTTATAGTATTCATATTTCCCAAACTTGTGTTGGGTGGTGACTATAAAAGTAAATCTTTGTAATCAGTGCAAAAGTGAAACATTTATACACACTTTATCAATATGAATACTAGTTCAAGAATGAGAGATAATCTTGAAGTTGAGTTGGGTAGTGGAATCCAAACTACTTTAAGGAATAAGATGTCTTGGAGAGAGAAGAAGAACCAAGCAAATATTAATGAATCTTCTCCAAGAAATGAAGAGAATAACACTAGAGGAAAAGATACAAATCAATCCAGTCATGAGGGGAACACCTCTGAGTATGAAGAAGCCCCCAACCTTGGATTAGAAAAATATACAATCACCACTACTTCGAGTCAGAGAGAAGGAATTGAAACTATTAGCTCATATTTTGAAGTTCCTTCTGATGAGCTTGCTGAGGAGGAAATAATCCTCATGAGGCAGTTAGCCCTTATTCAGCAAAAGAAAAGAGAAAAGGATCGTTAAAAGAAAAAACATGATCAAAAGGATGTTGATAAGTTTAGAAGAAGATCTTTAAGACATCAAGCTGAAAAAAATGTTGAGAATTCTCACAAAGACCAAGAGACTCCAAACACCCACAAATTTTTTGGTCCTCAAGCCTTTAGAGATAAAGGAAAAAAGAAAGTTTCTGAAAATGAAGTTGAGAAACCAATAACTCATAAAATCCTGACTGAAAAAATGTCTAAACTAGACATTGATCTTGAAAAGATTAAAAAAGAAAGAGAAACTATGGCCAAGATGCTGGAGAAAGCTAAAGAAGAAGCTGCTACTATAGAGATGAAGAAAAAAATTGATTTCTTGCAATCCTCTACAATTTCCCATGCTGGTACAAAGAGTGCCACAACATCAAGAAACAAGGATTCTAATTTTAGAGATCATAATAAATTATTTTCTCCTAAAGATACTGACAAATTCCAAAGGATACTACTTCCTGTGATAATGTACAAACAATTTTATTTTGTTGGTATTCTAGGTTACCCTAATGCAATACTAGAAGATATGGGAGAAAAATCCCAAAATTTCCAGGAAATAATATTGTAACTTGTGAAGATAATTTAAGAAGAAAAATTGATGTTATAGATGATCTAAACATTAACCATGAGGATGTCTTAATGAAACTCTTTGTTCAATCCTTAGTAGAGGATGCTAGGGAATGGTTTAGAAGTCTATCTCATGGTTCTGTAGGGACAATGGATGAATTAATTTATCTATTCAAGGATCAATATGGTGATAAAACTAATAAGAGATTCTTGCTCAATGAATTCAACAATATAAAGAAGAATTCAAATGAAGAAGTAACTAAGTTCAACACAAGATTCCAAAGAGCCATGCACAAGTTGTTTCAAAAAATGAAGTTGGATCAAAAGGTATGTCTGTTAGTAATAACTGAGGGGGGGGTGAATCAGTGGCCTCAAAAATATTCCAATAATCAACCCTTAAAAATTAGTACCACAATATTAAACCCCTAGTTATCTTCAGTCCTATAAGATGAATGCCTCCAAATACTTATATCAATTTACTACTGCTCGGAATGCTTTGTAAAACCTTCTACTAGAGATTTACCAAATAGCAGTTTGTTAATTTACCGAAAGATAGTAAATTATCTAGAGTGTACCAATCAATCCAATTAAGTTAAGGGTAATGCAAAACACTAAAGTAATGACTCATAAACACATTGACACATGGATTTTTAACGTGGAACCCCTGTTAAGGGAAAAACCACTTGTTAGGATTGGGTTATACTGAGAGGGGGGTGAATCAGTATAATAACACTTTAAATAAATTCTTCAGCCATTTAACCATTAATCATACATTTTCAATAAAGTAAAGAACATAAGTAAATGACACAGTACTCATAACACCAAATTTTTTTACGAGGAAACCCTGGCCAAGGGAAAACCCTAGTGGGGATGATACCCACAAGCATGCACTAAAGTATAGTGTCCCTGTAAGGAGACCTAGCCCTATTAGGAGATGAATATTACATAGTAAATTTTATTGTTAGAGGAATAACAACCCTGTTAAAGGTTCACAACACCCTGTTAGGTGCTTCTGAGCTTACAACTCTTACAATACAATTCAGTTACAAAAATTTCTCAGTCATGAACAAAACAAGCATCACTAGTGCTTTAATAGTTCCTTTATAGTTATTCAATCATCTCTATCTTTCTTTTCTCTTCCATTTTCATATCTTCTCTCCCAGATAGCTATTACATAATGACATAAAATCTTTACCAAAAACATCTTACATATATATCTCTCAATTTTACAAAGTCGGCTCTCGGTGTGAATATTAAAAATAATACTAAGTCAGCCTTCAATACAAAATACATTTAATATAGTAAAAATTAAATGCATAGTCCATGTTCTTGCATAGTCAATGTGTATACTATCAACAACCAAAATACAACTTTGATTTCCTCGATTCCAGGTCATACTCCCTCAATCTTTGTTGTTGTCCAACTGCTTTGTATAATTTTTCTTTTACAGTCTATCTGTCTTCAAATCCTTCTAGCTCATTGTAGACTTAACCAAATCCAAATAGATCTTAGGTGGAGGTCAAAAATACTCCATACTATCTGCCTCTAAGCTTGGTTTCCCTAATTCATTGATCTTTGTCTTTGACATCAAAAGTATTTCTATATCTCTGCTACTATACTTAGTCAATTTTGAAACATCAAAACTTATCTTCAAAGTAATCAAACTTAAAACCATATGTGTTTCCGTAAATGACAACCAAAAAGTGAATCATATTACCAAATTTTATCACTTGCCAAAAATCTCTCCCTTTGGCATTGATGGCAACACTCAACAAAAAAATAACTAAGTGTTCCAACCAATCAAAATTGTCTCTTCTTCTCCTTATCTCTTCTCCATATTTTTCTCTCTTTTTTTAATATTATATTATACATTTTTTTTTTCTTCTCTTCTCTATTTTTTTTCTCTTCTCCCCCTTTGACAACAATGAGAAAGGTGCATAAAAATCAATAAGCTTCAGTTCTTGCTTACCAGTTTCAGAATATCCTAAAAAGATTCTTCCAAAAGCTTCACTACTGTGCTCCATGTCTTGAACAATATATGACTGATGTGAATCAAGCCATTCATTGCAAATGATGTAGTTTCAGCCTCTTTCAATTTTGTGTGTAAACCTTTAGTTAATGAATCTGTAACTTTCTCCAAATGTGAGAGATGAGCTTCAAGTATGGATAACTTCAGAGTGACAAAGCTCCTCAACAAATTAAATATTTTCAATACTCTCTCTTTTTCATTTTCAAATACATTGAGTTTAGCCAATATTCTTGTAAATTTTGTGTCTATTTCTATTGTGGATTGAGAAGATGTTCCACAAGCATCCATCAAATTGTTCAGAGTTTCCCTTTCCTTGGCAATAATGTCCACAATATTATGAACATGTCTAATCGGATTCATGCAATAGCTAAATAGTTTTGTCACATGCTTAATGAAGCTCTTTACATTTTTCAAACAAGTTTTTATAATGCCTAAGTCCCATGTGATGGACTTGTAGACTTCTGTCAGCTTTTTCTCTGAATATATCTTCTCTACCTTCTCCTCTACAATCTTCAGCGAATTTTCATAGTGTCCATCAAACTCATCAAGTGTAATTTTAAATTTCTGAAAGTCATCATTGTGCTAGAAAAATATAGGTACTGGAAGAAATTTATTCATAGTATCAATAGCTCTATTAATTACTTTTGCCTTCTTATCTCCTTTCTGCTCAGATCTTTCCTTTACTTTGTTTAATGTAGTAAATGCCAATTTTACCAATTCAACTTCATCCATGCTATCCACATTTATATCACTGCTTGCCAAAAATGAAATAGATGGTGATTTTGCCTCTTTATTTTCATCTTCTTTCTATTCCATCTTATGTTCATCATCCTTTTTCTGATCAACTTCCTCTTTCTGTTCTGCATTATCTGCAATAGAGGTTTCTAAATTTCTTGCAAAGGGGTCCTTCTCATCTTGTGAGGGGTCAAGGGTCACTGCCACACCAAAGACATAGAAATCTGGTGGAGGATTTCCTTCACTCTTCTCTGTGGATGTCTCTATCTCCTTAGATCTCTCACCCATTCCCAATTGTGGGCGATGTGGTTTTAGGAGGTGAGGGCCTGCTAGAAGTAGAACTCATTAGAATATTCTCTAATTCCTTTTGAGTTTCCTCGGTCACTTCATCATACTTCCTTGCCATTATTTTCAATAATCTAACCTTGGTTCTTAACAGAGGTTTCAATTCTTTGAATATACTATCCCTCTCTTGTACTGATAACATAAGAAACATGTTATCAATTTCCTTATTTTTGATCTGATCATCCTCAATGTGTGCCAAGTGTTTTTTGTTCTCCAATTTTGCATATAGGTCAATAGGTATACTTCCTTAAATTTCTAAAAGATTCTTCTCAAATGTAAGAAAATTCTCTATCACAATGTCTTCTATCTTCAGCTTATCTGATTCCTCATACCTGTTATAGTATTTGTCAATTGTAACCAATTTACCTTTCTTTAGTGTTCTTTTCTCTAGCATCTTCATGTCTAGTTTCTAAATGTGTTTTACTATTTTCTTCTCTTCTCCAGCTATGGTTTTCTCTTCAAGTGATTTAGGCTTACTTGATCTTGTAACTCTAGGAGTGACATCCTTTTCTTTCTCTGTTTGTTGTTGTGGAGGAGGTGGACTATCTACCATAACTACCTCAGGAGTGAAAGGGGCATCAGTGCTTCCACTTGCTACTCCAAGAGATCTCTCTACCATTTTCTTCTTGACTTCTTTCAATTCCTCTTTGGTTTGTCCATATTTTACACCGTAATCATGTATAAGGTTAGCAATTTTCCTTTTCCTATGTCCTCTAGACTGTTCCTCTTTCACCTTTTCTGATTTTTCTTCATAGGTTCCCCATCTTTCTTCTATTGTGTCAACTTATGATGCAAGAACATGTTATACTTGCATGGTGAGTACTTCAGAACCCACTTCATATGCCATGGGGTAACACCATTTCTTTCTAGGTGTAACTTCTTCAAAACATACACAATCAGTTTCAACCATGAAACAAATTGTTTCCTTGTACTTATCGACAATGTCCTCATGTAACCTATATCTTGTCTTCATCTATTTCTATATAATTTTGATCATAGAAAATAGTTCTCCATCTACCTAAGTAGTATTCTTCCTTTTGTAATTATGTGAAATCAGTATGCCAATGGGTACTCCAGACTTCCAACCAATAGGATGTAAACTATGAAACTTGTGCTCAATATGAATGAACATATGCATCAATAACGAACCAAATCTAAAAGTTTTAAAGTTTTGTCCTTCTTTACTATCTTCACATTCTCTAGAAATTGTTGAGCTAGAACTTCACATAGGTTATATTTTATGTTTTCCTTCACCATTCTCCATTTCATCATGATTACTCTAGTAGATACTAAATTAGGTCTGCTACTGTAGTAGAATTTATATCCAAGTATCATGGCAATAAATCTCACATCTTGTTGAAAGATATCATTTATTGTCATTTCCATTTTGTCCCATTTAGAATGTGTTAGGGTTTTGACTTCTTTCTTCACATTCTTCTCTACAATAGGTATAACTCTAGTGATCTCATGAATTAGGTCACTACAAATTTTCACAGGTTGGTTGCTAATCCATATGAACTGATCATGAACCCTGCTCATCAATATCTTAAACTATTCATTTTCATCAAATTTGCATAAATCCATAACCTTCATTATTCTCAACTGACTAATGTGTTTGAATTCATCTTTCATGATTCCATTTTCAGTCATATTTCCATTTCAGTGAGTATTTCATTGTCTCCCAATGTATCGTACTTACAATGTATGTAAGCCCTAATGTCTTCTACGTGCAATACGCCATGTGGGGTTTGTGAAAACACTCCTTCCAGATTCTCTTCATAAGAATTATGCGTATGTTTCTTGAATTTGTATCTAGAAAGATCAACAACATCAAAAATGATGGGTGTATCCATAGCTAGATGATGTAAAATACCTTTCTTTCACTGAAATCTAAGTGTTATTCTCCAATCGATCATGCACGACAAATGTAGAATAGTCTGAATGCTTCTGCTCTCTGATCTCCTTAGCTCACTCTTTGTCAAATGGTGAATAGATAGGTCATCAAATGGTTCTTTATACAAGTTTGGTTATAACTTTCATTTTCACTTTATATTGTCTAGTCGGCTACTATATCTAGTGAACATAATATACAAGTCATCTGATAGTACGTTCTTAGGTATATAATCCATGATATCAACTTAGTTCACACACAAGCTCGCATGAGCTCAATCTACAAATTTTGGGGTAGGATAAATTCTAATGTCTGTATACAATGCTCCCCCTAAGGCCATGATTGGCCAATTAGGTTGATTATGTCTTGTTACCTTTAGGCAAAGATCTAGTAGCATCTATTGACTCTCCCTAAACTGATGTCTCACTAGTTTCTTTAATCTTCCATATCTTACCACTGTTGTTGTCTTCTACTTTCTTAAAATAGTTTTCAAAATCATTCTTCACATCTGCAATACTCTTTCTAGTATCATTTCCATTCTTCTGTGAATTCATAGGAGTTGGTGTTCTTCTATTATCTACTCCATTATACCTACAAAACTTTGCTATATGTCCTAGATTATTGCATTTATAACATATAGGAGGTCTTCTTTCTTGATTAACTTGTAAATTATAGTACTTCTCAATGTGTCTAATGTTATTACATTTGTAGCATGTAGGTTTTACTATAGGTTCTCTTCCATTTTCTTTTATGTATCCTGATTGGTTAGGTCTTCTGCATTCTACTTTCTTGTGCCCATATCCATTACAGTTAAAACAATAACCAAAAAAAATTTGAAAGGGACATTACCTTTGTAGTCTCTCTTCATGTGTCCAAACTGATTACAACCAAAGAATCTACCTCTGAAAGGCCTGATCTTCTCTTTAGGTTCTTCAATAGATGGTTTCACAACATCAATCTTCTCATCTGATTTTTCTTTGAGAATTTATCTTCACTAAAGCCAATACCAGTCATATCACCTTTAGGTTTATGTTTGTCCAGCTGTTCATCAATCAAGTCACTGCTGGTGTGAAGTTTCTCAATGTGATTCTTCGCTTCAACAAGTTCACCTTTCACAACTTGATTGTATTTCTCCAATTCCAGGTATTTTTTCTTGTAGTTGTCAGCCTCATCCTTCATTTGATTCAATGCACTATTTAAGTTTTCTTCAACTTTCTTCTTAGCATCCTTCTGCATCTGTACATCTATAGCCATAGACTTATTTTCAAGTTTCAGAGTTTCAATCTCTTCTTTTAGTTGTTTCATCTAATCTAAATTGTCCTCATCTGAGTCTTCTTTTATCTGGATGACAAGATTTTCTCATTGACTTCTAGAAAGCTCAAGCTGTTCTTTGAGTTTCTTTATAAATTTCCCAGCTCTTCTCATGTTGAATCTCAATTCTCCATTTTCTGCTTTTGCTTTATCAAGGTCTTCAAGTGCAGCATCAAAGTTGCAACATTTCCAAATCCATTCTGATCTCCCTCAAGCTATTAGGCTTTCTCTCCAAGGGCCAAAAGCTCTGATACCAATTGTTAGGATTGGATTATACTGAGAGGGGGGGTGAATCAGTATAATAGCACTTTAAATAAATAATTCAACCATTTAACCATTAATCATACATTTGCAATAAAGTAAAGAACATAAGTAAATGGCATAGTACTCATAACACCATATTTGTTTACGAGGAAACCATGGCCAAGGGAAAACCCTGGTGGGGATGATACCCACAAGCATCCACTAAAGTATAGTGTCCCTATAAGGAGACCTAGCCCTATTAGGAGCTGAATATTACATAGTATATTTCCTTGTTAGAGGAATAACAACCCTGTTAAATGTTCACAACACCCTATTAGGGGCTTCTGAGCTTACAGCTCTTACAATACAATTTAGTTACAAAAAGTTCTCAGTCATGAAAAAAGCAAGCATCACTAATGCTTTGATAGTTCCTTTATAGTTATTCAATCATCTCTATCTTTTTCTTCTCTTCCATTCGCATATCTGCTCTCCTAGATAACTATTACATAACTACATACAATCTTTACCAAAAATATCTTACATATATATCTCTCAAATTTACAAAGTTAGCTCTCAATATGAATATTACAAATAATACTAAGTCGGCCTTCAATATAAATTACATTTAATATAGTAAACATTAAATGCATAGTCAATGGTCTTGCATAGTTAATGTGTAGGCTATCAACAACCAAAATACAACTTTGATTTCCTAGAGTCCAAGTCATACTCCCTCAATCTTCGCTATTGTCCAACTGCTCTGTAACATTGTTCTTCTACAGTATGTTTGTCTTCAAATCATTCTAACTCATTGTAGACTTAACCAAATCAAAATCAATCTTAGGTGGAGGTCAAACATACTCCATATTGTCTTCCTCTAAGCTCTCTTTCCTTAATTCATCAATCTGTCTTTGACATCAAAAGTACTTTTGTATCTTTGCTACTATACTTAGTCGATTTTGAAACATCAAAACTTATCTTCAAAGTAATCAAACTTAAACCCATATGTGTTTCCATAAATGACAACCAAAAAGTGAATCATATTTACCAAATTTGATCACTTTCCAACACCACTTGGGACCGGTAACCCAAAATTTTCACTCTTCTAAAGTGATCTTGGTGAAGAGCCAACCCTATTAAAGGTTACAAACACACTGTTAGGTGTGACCTTGTTAGAGGATTTAAAATTTTAGTCTATCACTTGATATCGGGAATCTCTATGCTACCATCCTTGATCAAACACTCACTTGGCCTATCAATAGGTATCTGGCATCTCATGCTATCTTCATGATTAAACTTTTTGATACTCCATTGGATGTATCTCAATATAGAAAGGATCTTTAAATCTTGCTCAGTTAAGAGACTTTCTAAATAAATGGTTAAACTAAAACAGTATGATCTGTTCACATACACAACTTATACTTGTATATTTTCAGATCTATTGTAATCTCACAAAACTATTCTGATCAATATAACTTTGTTTATACCTTTTCTCCACTTTGATTCTACTCGGTGATGTTGTGCGCTATTGCTTGGTGTCCGCATAATTATTTAGCTCTTTCCTCAGCTTGTTGATCAGTACTGTATGAAGTTTCTCTTTATTAGTTTCTCTTTAGCATTCTCTTTTCCTTTTCTCCCCTCACCAATTTGTAATGAATTGATTTGTCTCTTTATAGACATGATATCACCATTGTCAGGTTCTTGATCTTCTTGATCTTGGTGTGATCCATAATTCTTGCCAATCAGAATTAAAGAAAAACTCCTATTTTATCTTGCTGAGATCTTCTTGCCAACTAGACAAATAAACTTTAAATCAATCACTTATCTCTGGCTTATCTTGTCAATAAAAACAATAATAACTACTAGTTAACTCTATATTTAGCTCTGCCAGCTAGATATTTTGTCATTTTTGAACTCCAGTTAATTTTGGTTTAACTCTTTGATAGCGCCAGTCAACACTCCAGTTCTCCTTAGGCTTCTTTGTCAGTTTACACTATGTTTCTGGCTGTCGGGTTTGGTTGTGATTTCTCATTGGTAATGCTTGTTGGTTTTCTTGCTCAGGAATCACTGTGACTTGACTATTGGTGATATCTATCCATTGGGTTCCATTGACCATTGGTGTTTATAGTCACAATGTGACTGCTTGTCTTTTATGCATTACATAAAGCATAATCTTTATCTCTTTGATTATCTAAAATCTTTGACACTTTGATTATAACCGATTAGATTATATCAAGTTGACATCAATGACAATACAATCCATTAACTGATTTAATGCATTTTGGTGATCAACATAACATCTTCAAACATTCAATCAGTTACATGTCATCAATCTCTCTCTCTTTGGCATTGATGGAAACATACTACATTATCATACTATACTATCACTAATACAATATGAAATATACAGTTTCATCAAGCTTTCCTAATGTAACTATTACAAATGTCTGGCTCTTGGTAAGCTCAAAAATATCTTATATTTGTTTCATGCAGAGTGGTTGTCTTCAATGTTCAATCCCTTCAATGGATAGATGTATCATCTGATATCTCTGTTCTAATATGTGCTCTACCTTGACTTTTCCTCTTCTTGATAATCTCTTTTTACTTTGACAACAGTCTTTCTCTTTATCTAAACTCTCTCCCTTTTTTACTTCTCTCCCTTAGAATATTGATTAAATATTCCTTTCTGATTCTCAGGAACTTCTCTTCATGGATAATGATATAATCTCTCCTTTTGTCATATCTCTCCTTTATGTGTTTTGGAGATCATCTCTCCCTTTGTATGATAAAGAAGATTTCTCCCTGATGATAGTTCTCCCTTTTGTATGATAATGAGATATTTCTCTCCCTTTGACAACAATCCCAAACAAAAAATACTTCTCCTTATTTTATTATCTATGTCATCTTCCATCCTTTTTCATAATATATTCCTTGAATTTCCCTATCCATCAACAATATAATGTCTAATTTTTGGTGCATATATGTACCTTGCAATGTATAGATGTATATGTTGTTGTCCATTTCAGTGTTTGCATCAACATGACTGATCTTCAAATTTGTTATAGGCTAATGCAACCTCCTAGTCAGGTTATTAATTGATAGACAAGGGTTGAAACCCTAGTCTCTATCTCAAGTACTCAAATGTATCCTTTGGTAATGGCTTGGTGAATATATCAGCTAAATGTTCCTTTGATTGAACATATTCCAGTGTCACTTCCTTTTCTTGCACTTGTTCCCTTAGATAGTGATACTTGATTTCTATATGCTTAGTCTTAGCATGCATGACTAGATTCTTAGAAATGTTTATTGCACTGGTATTATCACAATAGATAATTACTGATTCAAGGATCTTCATATGCATACCTTCTAGTAATTGTTTGATCCATGCAATATTAGAGAAATTTGCAGTAGTAGCCACATACTCTGCTTCTGTAGCAGACTAAGAGATGCATTCCTACTTTTTTCTTATCCATGTCATAATTCTGTCACCCATGAAGAATGCTCCTCCATTTGTGCTCTTTCAATCATGAATGTTCCCAGCCCAATCAGCATCTATATAGACTTGTAGCTCAAATTTTGCTTCTCTCTTGTACCAGAAGCCATAGTCCTTGGTGTTCTTCAAATATCTCAAAATTCTTTTGATAGTAGTCGTATGTGATTCTTTGGGATTAGCAAAGAATCTTGCAACTATTCCCACTGCATGTGCTATATCTGGTCTGGTGTGAACAACATACATCAATTTTCTAATCATAGATATATATAAGGTCTAATTTACCTCATTGGATTTGTCTTCTTTTGTCAGCTTGCATCCAATAGCCATAGGTGTTCCAATTGGTTTGGAATCTTCCATCTTGAATATCTTCAACACTTCCTTGATGTATTTGGACTGAGTGATGTATATGTCTGCATCTTGTTGAAGAATCTGTAGACCAAGAATGAATTTGATCTCTCCAAACATTGACATTTCAAATTCCTTGCTCATTTCATTAGCAAAGGATTCGCATAACAATTCATTTCCTCCAAAAATGATATCATCATCAAAAATTTCAGCAATCAGAATATTACCATCGGTATCTTGTTTTAAGTATAGATTGCTATTTTCACTTGTTCTAACAAATTTTATGCTAATAAGAAATGAGTGAAGTCTTTCATACCAGGCTCTTGGTGCTTGTATCAATCCATACAAGGCTTTGTGTAGCCTACATATCATTTTTATCTTGTCTGGATCAAAAAACCCTTCTAGTTGTTCAATGTATACCTATTCTTCAAGTATTCCATTTAGGAATGAAAATTTGACATCCATTTGGTATACCTTGAATCCTTTAAATGCAGCATACGAAAGTAAAATTCTAACTCCTTCTAGTCTAGAAATGGGTGCAAATGTTTCTCCATAATCAATACCTTCTTCTTATGCATATCCCTTACATACTAATCTTGCTTTGTTTCTAGTGACTTCTCCATTCTCATTCAGCTTGTTTCTGAATATCCATTTAGTACCGATGACATTCTTGTCATCTAGTCTCAGTACTAGTGTCCAAGTATTTTTCTTCTCAATATGTTCTATTTCTTCATTCATAGCACTTTCCTATTCTTCATTCTCAAGTGCATTGTAAACAGATTTAGGCTCAAAATCACAAAGTAAACATCTAGTGTTAAGTGACTTACTTCTTGTTCTTGTTCTTGTTCCAGCCTTCTTGTCTCCTATAATTTGATTATGTGGATGATGTCTTCTGACATACTTGGCAAGTTTTGGTTTAGCTCTGTGTTCATCATTTTGGTCACCTTCTTCACCTCCATTGATCGAAACATCATTTTGATTATTGTCCTGATCATTGGTAATTGCAGCCTAATGCTCGGGTACAATGTTCTGATGCTTAGGAGAGACACACTGTTGCTCAGGTAGAGTGTCAAGTTTTGTATAAACAAACCTGTTGTAGTCCTCTGGTTCCATTTTCCTTTCCTTGTCATTCTTTTCTACAAATTCATCTATTTTCACATTTGCACTTTCAATGATTTTGTTAGATGACTTGTTAAGACATTAATAAGCCTTGATTTGGTTGAGTACCCTAGGAAGATACCTTCTTCACTTTTGCAGTCAAGTTTTCCATTTCTATAATCCTTCAATATATAACATTGACTACCAAATATTTTGAAGTAACTTACATTGGGTTTATGACCATACCAAAGCTCATAGGGTGTCTTATTTGTGTCCTTCTTCAATTGTACTCTATTTAGTGTGTAGACAGTAGTACTGACAGGTTCCCTCCAAAATTTTTGAGTGATTCTTTTCTCAATCATCAATGTTCTTGCACAATCAACAATTGATATGTTTCTCCTCTCAACAATTCCATTTTGTTGTGGTGTCTTTGGTGTAGAAACCTGTCTCTTAATTCCATGCTCATTGCAATAGTCAGTGAATTCTTTTGAAGTAAATTCCCCTCCTCTATCTAACCTTAAGTATTTCAATTTCTTTTCACTTTGTTTTTCTACCATTTCTTTGTACCATTTAAACATCTTAAATGCTTCTAATTTATCTTTTAAAAACATGATTGTCATCATTCTAGAATAGTCATCAACAAAGAGAATAAAATACCTATCTCCATAGTAGCTCTTTGTCCTCATAGGTCCACATATATCTTTATGGACTATTTCTATAATTGCAGTAGATGTATGGGTTTTTCTCTTGAAACTAGACTTTTTCATCTTACCTTTTTGACAATTCTTGCATATGATATGCTTGGGCTTAGTCATTGTCGGTAAGCCTTTTACATTCCTTTTTTTTCTTATCTTTATCATTTTGTCAAAGTTCACATGACACAATATTTTGTGCCACAACCATAATTCTTCATTTCTAGCCATTAAACAAGTGGTGTTAGTGTCATCAAGATAGAAAAGTTTACCTTTTGTCTGCTCATCGGTACCAATCAATCTTCCTGATTCATTGAATATCTTTGCCTTCTTATTTTCAAATGCTACTTTGTGACCTGAATTGTTCAACTGAGAAACACTAAACAAATTATAATTTAGTCATTTAACCTAGTAAGAATTTTCACATTTAATTAGGTTATTCAACATTATGGTTCTTTTACCTTCAACTAGACAAGGTGTATCATTTCCCATTCTTACTGAACCACCATTATAGTATTCAAAAGTCTCAAACTTTTGTTTATCACCGGTCATATGGTGAGTGCATCCACTATCTATGATCTAGACATAATTTTTACTACCTTTAGATATGAGTGCAGTTTCTATATACCTTTCTTCATCTTCATCTAAATCATCCTTCATGGCTACAAATACCATCTCGATGTCTTCTTCTGATTCAGTGTTGGTGTCATTAGCTCTATTCTTAGCTAGGTAACAAGCTTTCTTCTCTTTGACCTTATAGTCTCAGGTATCTCTCTTTTCAGATTGTCAGTTACTCTGGTAATCTCTATTTTCACCTTTGTCAAACTTTTTCTCATAAGGTTTGTCATTTCCTCTATCATCTTTTTGTCGGTTTGGACATCTTGCAGAAAACTATCCAACCTCTTTACAATTGAAACATACAAGTGGTAATTTACCTTTGTATCTAGCTTTGCCTCTATGCAATCTTCTAGCCATAAGTGCTTTAATCTCATTAATTCCTTGATCCTCATTGTCATTGTCACTATCATTTCTAGCACCATGTCTATGACTTGAGTTACTTATCTTTAGAGAAGATTTGAATTTAGATTCTATAGATGGTAAGACACTATTGTCAAATTTATTCATCTCAAATGAAATTAGTCTACCAATCAGACTATCTAGAGTAACTATAATGTTTGCAACTACTCTAATTTCTTAAATAGTAGAAACTCTAATAGCATAAACATGCAATAAGGTTCTTAAGATTTTGCTTACCACTGTCCCTTCTTCAAGTACACCTCCAACTCCTTGGATAGCATTTACTACCTCTTTGATTCTACAGCTATACTGAGTAATGTTTTCTCCTTCTTTCATCCTTAATTCATCAAACCTTCCTCTTAGGCTTTCTGCCTTTGCTCTTAGTACATTGGCATCTCCTCCATGTACACGCTTCAACTTATCCCACATTTTCTTTGCAGAGGTGCAGGTTTTGACATCTTCAAACTCAACATCAGAGAGTGATGATGCAAGTTCTATCATCATGCAGTTATGCTCATGCTTGACTCTTAATTGCTCAAGAGTATGAGGTCCTATCGGCAACACATATTTAGTATCTAAGTATTGAACAATATGATTTCCAATAGCTAATAGGTGGAGTCTTATTCTACTTTTCCATGATGCAAAGTTGTCTATATTCAACTTGGGCACATCTCATCTTTTCATCTTGTTATCTTTTTCTTGAGTTTTTAAACTCCCTTTCTAAGCATAGAAGCTCTGATAGCAATTGTTAGTAATAACTAAGAGGGGGTGTGAATCAGTGGTGTCAAAAATATTCCAATAATCAACCTTTAAAACTTAGTACCATAATATTATACCTCTAGTTATCTTCAGTCTTATAAGATGAATGCCTCCAAATACTTATATCAATTTAGTAGTGCTCAGAATGCTTTATAAAACCTTCTACTGTATATTTACCGAATAGCAGTCTATTAATTTACTGAAAGACAGTAAATTTTCTAGAGTATACCGATCAATCCAATTAAGTTAAGTGTAATGAAAAACACTAAAGTAATGACTTATAAACACATTGACACATGGATTTTTAACGTGGAAACCCTATTAAGGGAAAAACCACTTGGGACCAAAAACCCAAAATTTTCACTCTTCTGAAGTGAGCTTGGTGAAGAGCCAACCTTGTTAAAGGTTACAAACACGCTATTAGGTGTGACCTTGTTAGAGGATTTAAAAGCTTATTCTATCACTTGATATCAGGCATCTCTATGCTACCATCCTTGATCAAACACTCACTTGGCCTGTCAATAGGTATCTGGCATCTCATGCTATCTTCATGATCAAACTTTTTGATACTTCATTAGATGTATCTCAATATAGAAAGGATCTTTAAATCCTGCTTAGTTAAGAGACTTTCTGAATCAATGGTTAGATTGAAACAATATGATATGTTCACATATACAACTTATACTTGCAGATTTTTAGATCTATTGTAATCTCACAAAATTATTATGATCAATATAACTCTATTTATACTCCACTTTGATTATGCTCGGTGATGTTGTGCTATGTTGCTTGGTGTTTGCAAAATTTTTTAGCTCTTTCCTCAACTTGTTGATCAGTACTGTATGAATTTGCACTTTATCAGTTTCTCTTTAGCATCCTGTTTTCCTTTTCTCCCCTCACCAATTCGTAATGAATTGATTTGTCTCTTTATAGACATGATATCACCATTGTTAGGTTCTTGATCTTCTTGATCTTGGCGTGATCCACAATTCTCACCAATCAGATTTAAAGAAAAACTATTGTTCTATCTCACTGAGATCTTCTTGTGAACTGGACAAATCAACTTTAAATCAATCACTTATCTCTAGCTTATATTTTCAATGAAAATAATGATAACTAATAGTGAACTCTATATTTAGCTCTGCCAGCTAGTTATTTTGTCATTTCTAAACTCTAGTTAATTTTTATTTAACTCTTTGATAGCGTCAGTCAACACTCCATTTCTCCTCGGGCTTCTCCGTTAGTTTACACTTTGTTTATGGCCATCGGGTTTGCTTGTGATTCTGCTTGTTGGTAATGCTCATCAGTTTTCTTTCTCAAGAATGAGTGTGACTTGACTGTCAATGATCTCTATCCCTCGAGTTCCACTGACTGTCAGTGTTTGTAGTCACAATGTGAATGCTTGTCTTTTATGCATTACAGAAAGCATAATCTTTATCTCTCTAATTCTCTAAAATCTTTGACACTTTGATTATAACCGATTAGATTATATCAAGTTGACATCAATGACAATACAATCCATTAACTAATTTAATGTCTTGCATTATCCTTCAGCATTTCAATGATCAACTTAACATATTCAAACATTCAATTAGTTACATGTCATTAATGTCTTGCTACATATCTCAATGCTTTTGATTCAAAAATGGGTTATGCACTTAGGGATAAGAATCCAAGAACCCTAATAGAAGCTTAAAAAATAGTTGTAAATATAGAGATGAATAGGAGGATATTAGGAAAATTAGGTAGAAGAGATGATCCGTGCTTTAGTAGGAGTAATCAAAAGGAACCTGAATACAGAGAATACAAAGTTCCACAGAACAACAAACCATCTTATAACAATAATTATAACCCACAAAATAGGATGCAGAATCATCCCTATGGTACTCAATTCAAGGATGGAAAGCCTATTGCTCCACCAAAGAAAGACAAACCTGAAAATAGGACTCCTGATCCCTTACATAAAAATACTATTCATATGTGTAATGATGACTTTTCGTGTGAGGCCTGTGAAGCACCGCATAATCCTGACTTTTGCATTGTTTCTTTAGATATAAAAGAAATTGAGGAGCAATAAAATGATGAAAATGAGTTATGTGATTATAGTATGACTAATTATTATTCATGTCATGACTTGGATTCTGATAATGAGATTGAAAATCATGACATATATGGCTCACAAGGTAGAATGGAGGTTCATCAGTAAAAACTCTTATCTGATAGTGAAGAGGAAGAAAGGGTTGATCACATAAGATGCTATGCCCAAAATGGTTAGGAACCTCAGTAGTAAGAAAGGCCTTTGATGAAGAAAATTCTATAATTACTGCTGATCGAGTGAATAAAGAAAGAAATAACTACTACTTGAGAAGCAGAGTAGTGGGTGATGTTGGTAGTCAGCCAGTTGTTCATCAAAGAAAATAAAATAAATGCCAAGTATGTAACAAAAGAAGATAGACCTGGGGAAAATTTAAATAATCCTAAGGTCAAAATTATAAACAAAGCTAGTGATCCAAAAGATGTACATGAATGAAAAACTAAAGTGCTAGAAGCAGGTGCTTCCTCTTCCAAAGTTGAAAATAAGAAATTCAAAAGGGATGATCCTACTTTGAATATTCAGATAGAGGAAAATAATATTATTATAGAGAAACCAAAATCCTTTGAAGTGAAATATACTCCAGTAGATCCGGGCCAATGTTTATCTCAAATCAATGTCAAAGTCCCATTCCTAGAAATGATGAGGATAAAAGAACACAAAGAAAAGGTCCTTTCAATATTAAACAATGTATCTCCAGTGAAACCTCAAAAACCAGAATATGTTGAAAAGAAATCTAACATTAAGGGAAAGGAACTTGAGGGAATGATTTCTAAGATTCCTTAGATTTATCTAAACACAAATACTTCTACATGGATTATTGATCTTTTTTTCCTAACATTAGAAATTAATGGTCAAATGCTAAAAAAATTGCATGATAGATTTGGGAGCATCCAATACTGTCATGCCCACAGAAATCATGAGATCCATGGGATTACAAGTAGATACTCCTCATGGGAGATGTCAAGCAATGGACTCAAGATAAATCCTTGTTTTTGGTACCATTGAGGCCTTACCTTATAAGTTAGCCATATGCCTTGATACAGTATTGACAATGAGTGTACTGGTGGTTGATATCCCACCACGTTATGGCATGTTGTTGTCTAGAAAAAGGAGTGCTTTAATGGGAGGCAGTATTCAGTGTGATTTATCTTATACCACTTTCAATATTGTTGGGAAGAATGTAAAGGTGTCCAGAGAAGGAAGGACACCTCATATGATAGAGTTGCATGAAAATACTAATATCAATTACTGTGTAGATATTGATATGGAGAATTTTAGGATAAAAAGAAGTGCTCATCAATGTAAATATGTTGACCCTTTAGTGAAGGAGTTAACTACACAAAATGATGATTTATGGTAGATGTATTTTGATGGAGCATGTTCTAAAGAAGGATTAGGAGCTGGAGTTTTATTTATCTCTCCATTAGGTACAACATTTAAATATTCTTTTACATGTTATCCTTCAAATGTATAAACAATATAGCAGAATATGAGGCTTTGTTTTTAAGGCTAGACATTGCTTCTAAACATGGAATAAAATGTCTAAAAGTTTATGGTAACGCAGAATTAGTAGTAGCCCAAGTCAGGTCCAAATATGCTATGAAAAATGATAGACTGAAAATGTATAAGCATGCTATTTGGGACCAAATTGAATCTTTTGATGCCTTCAATATAAAGTGGGTAGAAAGATCTAAAAATATTATGGCAGATTTCTTAGCTAATATTGCTTTGAAAATTGATGATTTGACCTTAAATGGGGTATCAATAGTTGAGATTAAGATAAGACTAGTTTTCCCTGACAATATTTACAACTGGAAAGTGTTTGAGGATGACCAAGATGTCCTTCAATTTATTCAATGCTTAGACCATTATGAAGACCAGCACATAGATTGCAATTCTTTACTTGAGGTCATTGATGGTAAGGATTGTGTTTTGGGGGATGAGGTTATCCAACTAAGTTCTAATCAAATTCCTAAGGGATTGGTAGACCTAGAAACATTTTTTAGTGATCAGAATGATCATTCATTAAAAATGAGCAAAGCTAAAGTTGATGATTTGGAAGAGATAAATTTAGGATCTGAGACCACTCCTCAGATAGTATATATTGGAAAAGAATTAGATTCTCATGTCAGAATAAACTTGATAAAACTATTAAGAAAATATAAAAATTTATTTGCATGGTCTTATGAATATATAAAATCTTATAGGGAAGACCTTTTCCAGCATTAAATCCCATTAAAATCATATGTAAAACCATTCAGACAAAAATAGAGACCCATTAATCCATTGTTGTCTCCCAAGATGCAATAGGAGTTGATGAAATTAAAGGATATAGGGATAATCCAACCTATCAGACATTCAACTTGGGTTTCTAATCTAGTACTAGTGAGTAAAAAGAATGGTGACATAAGGTTACGTGTTGATTTCACAAATCTGAACATTGCATCCTTGAAAGACAATTATGATGAACTATAACTGATTGAATGTTTGAAGATGTTAAGTTGATGATCATGAAAGGCATTAAATTAGTTAATGTATTGTATTGTCATTGATGTCAACTTGGTATAATTTGTATGGTCATGGACATACTACCAAAGACTTCAAAGAACCAATGAATCAAAGGCTATGCTATCAGTAATGCATATAATTCAAGTATTCACAAAGTGACTGTATACACTGACAGAGTGCACACCGATGGACAGAGTAAAAGAAAAAATTCAGTGTTACCCAACAACCAAATGCACAACATTATCAACGAGAAAAGTCACAGTGTTTCCCAATGAGAAAAGAACAGTGTAACCCGATGGACAGTATTACACTGTTACCCAATGGAAAAGACAAGGATAAAGATCCTGATGACAACTAAAGTCACACCGACAAAATAGTCAGTTATCACCGATGACTAACTAAAGTGTTTACTGACAGAACAAAGAGTTTAGAAATGAAAAAATGCTTAGATGTCAAGAGCTATAAATAGACTTAACTGATACTTATCATTTTTTTAATCAACCAGATAAATTCAAGGATAAGTAAAGGATTTAAAGCTACTTTATCCAATTGGCAAGAAGATCTCTTTGAGATAAAACTGAAGTTTTCTTTAAATCTAATTGGTGAGAATTGTGGATCATTCCAAGAATCAAGAAAGCCAAGAAATGGTTAATCATGTTTATAAGGAGACAAACCCAATTCATTACAAATTTAGTGGGGTGAAGAGGAAAGAGGGAAGATGCTAAAGAGATTCTGAAGGAGAAGAAAGTCTTCATTCAGTCCTGATCAACAAGTTGAGGAAAGAGGTAGATTCTCCAGACACCGAAAAATAGTGAGAGCATCACAGAGAAAAATAGTGTGGAGAAAAGGTATAGAATTGTTTATATTGATCAGAGAGGTAATGCACTTACAATAGATCTAAAAATCTGCAATTAAGTTGTATGTGTGAACAGATCACTTTAATGTTTCAGTTTAACGATTGAAGCATCAAGTCTCTTAACCGAGAAGGACTTAAAAGTATTTTGTAATTGAGATACATCCCAAGGAGTATCAAAAATTTTTACCATAGAAAGTAGAATTGGATATGCTCAATCCCTATTGACAGGCCAAGTGAGTGTTTGATCAAGGATGGTAGCATGAGATGCCAGATACTAGGTGCAAAACTATCTTTTAAATCCTCTAACAAGGTCACACCTAACAGTGCATTAGTACCCTTTAATAGGTTTGGCTCTTAACTGAGCTCACTTTAGAAGAGTGAAAATTTAGGGTACTGGTCCCAGTATTTTTTCCCTTAACAGGGTTTCCATGTTAAAATTCCATGTGTAATGTGTTTATGTTTCATTACTTTACTGTTTTACATTTCACATATGCAATTTTGGATTGATTGGTATACTCTAGTAATTTAATGTGTTTCAATAAATTAAAGACTTCTTATCGGTAAAAATACAAAAGAAGGATTTACAAAGGATTCTGACAAGTAGTAAATTGTTATAAGTATTTCAAGGCATTCATCTTGTAGTATTGAGTATAACTGAAATCTTAAAAGTGGTAATAAGTTTTAAGGGTTGATTTAAGGATTAATTTTTTAGGCCACTGATTCACCACCCCTCTCAGTTATTACTAACAATTGGTATCAGAGCTTGTGTGCTTAGAAGGAAGGTTTCAAGACCTAAGCTAAAGATCACAAGATGAACAGACGAGATGTGCCCAAGTTGAACAAAGACAATTTTGCTTCATGGCAGAGCAAAATAAGACTCCACTTATTAGGTATTGGAAATGATGTTACTCAATACTTAGATATTGAATATGTGTTTCCTACAGGAGCACCCACAGTTGAACAAATGAGAGAGAAGCATGAGTACAACTGCATGATGATAGAGCTTTCTTCCTCACTCTCTGATGCTAAATTTGAAGATGTCAAAACCTGCAAGACTGCAAAGAAGATGTGGGACAAATTGATGCTTGTACATGGTGGTGACAAGAATGTTTTGAGAGCCAAGGTAGAAAGCCTTAGAGGAAAGTTTGATGATCTCAAAATGAAAGAAGGTGAAAACATCACATAGTATAGCACAAGAATCAAAGAGGTAGTTAATGCTATCCAAGGAGTTGGAAGTGTACTAGAAGAATATACAGTGGTAAGTAAAATTCCAAGAACCTTACTGCCTACTTATGCTATTAGAGTATCTTCCATACAAGAAATGAGAGTAGTAGCAATTAGCAATGTTACTCTATATAGTTTGATTGGAAGACTGATTTCATTTGAGATGAACAATTTTGATAATAGTGTCTTACCAAACATAGATTCTGCATTCAAATCTTCTTTAAGAATATGTAAATTAAGTCATAAACACACTATGAGAAAAGATAGTGATAGTGAAAGTGAAGAAGAAGATCTTGATGAAATTGAAGCACTTATGGCTAGAAGAAGCAGAGAGGCAAAGGTTTATTTTAATTATAAAGAGATTGGACACTTACCGATCAAAAAAAAAAAAGAGATTGGACACTTTGCTGCAAGATGTCCTAATAGAAGAAAAGATGACAGAAGTAATGATAGGTCATTTGAAAAGAAGTATGACAGAGGTGATTATAGAAGCAACCGATAATCAGAAAGAAGAGATACTTGAGACTACAAGGACAAAGGAAACAAGGCCAGTTACCTAGCTAAATGCAAAGATGATGATACTAACACCAAATCTGATGAAGGCATTGAGACGGTGTTTGTGGTAGTAAAAGATTATTTAGATGATGATGAAGAAAGGTATGTAGAAACTGCACTCATATCTAAAGTTAGTAAAAATGATGTCTGTATCATAGATAGTGGCTACACTCACCACATGACCGGTGACAAGCAAAAGTTTGAGAATTTTGAATACTATAATGGTGGATCAATAAGAATGGGTAATGACACACCTTGTCCAATTGAAGGTAGAGGAACTATAATGTTGAATAACCTAATAAAATGTGAAGATGCTTATTAGGTAAAAGGATTGAATTATAATATATTGAGTGTTTCTCAGTTGAATAAGTCAGGTCATAGAGTAGCATTTGAAAATAAGAAGGCAAAGATCTTCAATGAATCAGGAAATCTGATTGGTACCGGTGAGAAGACAAAAGGTAACTTATTCTATCTGAATGATACTGACACCACTTGCTTAATGGCTAGAAATGAAGACATATGGTTGTGGTACAAAAGATTGTGTCATGTGAACTTTGACAACATGATAAAGATAAGCAAAAAGAGAAATGTAAGAGGCTTATCGACGATGACCAAGCCCGACAATATCCTATGTAAGAATTGTCAAAAAGGTAAGATGGAAAAGTCTAGTTTCAAAATAAAAACCCATACATCTGATGTCATTCTAGAATTAGTCCATACTGACCTATGTGGACCTATGAGGACAAAGATTTATTATGGAGATAGACATGTTATTCTCTTTGTTGATGATTACTCTAGAATGATGACAATAATGTTTTTGAAAGATAAATCTGAAGCATTTAAGATGTTTAAATGGTACAAAGCAATGGTTGAGGAACAAAGTGGTAAAGAATTGAAATGCTTACAGTTAGATAGAGGAGGGGAATTTATTTTAGATAAATTCACTAACTTTTTTAATGAGCATGGAATCAAAAGATAGGTCTCTGCATCGAGAAGACCACAGCAAAATGGAATTGTTGAAAGAAGGAACAAATCCATAGTTGATTGTGCAAGCACACTGATGGTAGAGAAAGGCATCACCCAAATCTTCTCGAGAGAAGTTGTCAGTATTGTTGTTTACACATTAAATAGAGTAAAATTGAAGAAAGACACCAAGAAGACACCATATGAGCTTTGGTATGGATACACACCCAATGTAATTTATTGCAAAAATTTTGGTAGTCAATTTTATATCTTAAAAGATGAAAGAAATGGAAAAATTGAATCTAAGAGTGATGAAGGAATCTTTCTAGGGTATTCTACCAAGAGAAATGCCTATAAATGTCTCAATAAAGCCTCTAACAAATTTGTTGAAAGTGAAAATGTAAAGATAGATGAATTTGCAGAGAAGAATGAAAAGGAAAGCACAAAAGAACTAGAGGACTACAATAGGTTTTTTTACAATGAAGAAGCTCACACTCTACCGGACCAACAATATAGATCTCTCGAGCAACACATCATTGCACCCGAGCATTAGGCTACAAATATCAGCAATTGGGATATTGCTCAAAATGATGCACAAAGTGATGGAGAACAAAATGAAGGACAAAATGATGATCAAACTGATAGACAAAGAGTTGAACCTGTACTTGCCAGATATTTCAAAAGGAACCATCCACAAAACCATATCATTGGAGGTAAGAAGGCTGGTATGAGAACTAGAAGTAAGTCTCTAAATACAAGATGTCTTATTTGTAATTATAAGCCAAAATATGTCAATGTTGCACTTGAGAATGATGAATGGATTAGTGTTATGAATGAGGAGATTGAATAGATAGAGAAAAACAAGACATGGACACATGTACCAAGACCAAATGACAAGAATGTCATTGGTACAAAAAGGATATTTAGGAATAAACTGAATGAGAATGGAGAAGTCACCAAAAATAAAGCAAGACTAGTATGCAAGGGTTATGCACAAGAAGAAGGGATTGTCTATGGAGAGACCTTTGCACCCGTTGCTAGGCTAGAAGGAGTAAGAATATTGCTTTCTTATGCTACATGTAAAGGATTCAAGGTATATCAAATGGATGTCAAGACTGCATTCCTAAATGGAATACTTGAAGAAGAGGTATACATTGAACAACCAGAAGGGTTTGTTGATCCAGATAAGAGGGACATGGTATGTAGACTACACAAAGCCTTTTATGGATTGAAACAAGCACCTCGAGCCTGGTATGAAACACTTCATTCCTATCTTATAAGTATTGGATTTATAAGGACTAGTGAAAATAGTAATCTTTATTTAAAGGAAGATATTTATGCTAACATTTTGATTGCTGAGATATTTGTTGATGACATCATATTTGGAGGCAATGATATGCTATGCAAATCATTTTCAAATGAAATGAGCAAAGATTTTGAGATGTCTATATTTGGAGAGATCAAGTTCTTTCTTGGTCTACAGATCATGCAACAAGATGAAGGTATTTTCATTACACAATCCAAATACATCAAATAAGTACTAAAAATATTCAAGATGGAATAGTCCAAACCAGTTGGAACACCGATGGCAACTGGATGTAAGATGACAAAGGAGGAAAGGTCATTAGAGGTAAATCAAAATTTGTACAGATCAATGATTGGAAAACTCATGTATGTTGTACATACTAGACCAGATATTGCACATGTAGTAGGAATAGTTGCTATATTTTCTACTAATCCCAGAGAATCACATATGAATTCTGTGAAAATAATCCTAAGATATCTGAAGAGTACTAAGGAATATGGCTTCTAGTATAGAAGAGAAGGCAAATTTGACCTTAAGGTCTTTGCCGATGCTGATTGGGTTGGAAATATTGATGACCAAAAGAGAACAACTAGAGGAGCATTCTTTATGGGTGACTGAATTGTCACATGGATTAGAAAGAAGCAAAGGATGCATCTCTCAGTCTACTACAGAAGTAGAGTATGTTGCTGCTGCTACAAACTGCTCAAATATTGCATGGATCAAACATTTATTGAAAGGTATGCATATGAAAATTCTTGAACCAGTAATTATCTATTGTGATAATACAAGTGCAATAAACATTTCCAAGAATCTAGTCATGCATGCTAAAACAAAGCATATTGTCATCAAGTATCATTATTTGAGAGAACAAGTTCAAGAAAAGGAGGTGATACTTGAGTATGTGCAATCTAAAGAAAAGTTGGTTGATATCTTCACCAAGCCACTGCCCAAGGATGCATTTGAGTACTTGAGAAAGAGACTAGGGGTCAGACCCTTGTCTACTGGTAAGTAAAATGACTAGAAGGCTGCATCAACCTACATATTATCTGAATATCATTCATGTTGATGCAAGTAGAGAAATGGACTTCAAAGATAAATCTATACACAACAAGGTATTTATCTACTCCAAGCACTAGAGTTATTGTATTGCCTATGGATTGGGAAATTCAAGGAGTATATTATGGATAGAAAGGATTTGTTTGGCATTGTTGTCAAAGGGAGAGATTGTATCCATTATCACTTCTTATCACCTAAGGGAGAGATATTATCACTTCATATCACTTTAGAGAGAGATTATATCCATCATATTATCCAAAGGGAGAGATATAACAGAAAGAACACATACAAAGAAAGAATTGATGACAAGAGACATCAAAAGAAAGGAGAACAGTGAAAGGGAGAGATTTTGACACGAAAGGAGAACACATCACATCAGAGAAAGAAATATTCTACATCTATCCAGTGAAGAGATTGAAGAAAGAAAGAAAGCTGTAAGAATCAAATCTAAGTTATATGAACTTACCAAGGACCAAATATTTGCATCGGTTATAGTACATAAGATTGGTAGCTTGATGAACTTAAAATATTATATTTCATATTGTATTAGTAATAATATAGTGTGATAATGTAGTGTATTTACATCAATGCCAAAGGGAGAGATTGATGAACTATAACTAATTGAATGTTTGAAGATGTTAAGTTTATGATCATGCAAGGCATTAAATCAGTTAGTGTATTGTATTGTCATTGATGTCAACTTGATATAATTTGTATGGTCATGGACATACTACCAAAGACTTCAAAGAACCAATGAATCAAAGGCTATGCTATCAGTAATGCATATAAGTTAAGTATTCACAAAGTGACTGTATACACTGATGGAGTGCACACTGACAGACAGAGTAAAAGAACAAAGTCATAGTGTTATCCGATGAGAAAATGCACAGCATTACCAATGAGAAAATTCACAGTGTTTCCCAATGAGAAAAGAATAGTGTAACCTGATGTACAGTATTACAGTGTTGCCCAATGGAAAACACAAGGATGGAGATCCCGATGACAACTGAAGTCACACTGATGGAACAATCATTTATCACTAATGACTAACTGAAGTGTTGGCCAATAGAACAGAGAGTTCAAAAACAATAAAATGCTTAGCTATAAAGAGCTATAAATAGACTTAACTGGTACTTATCATTATTTTAATCGACCAGATAAATCCAAGGATAAGTAGAGGATTTAAGCTGCTTTGTCTAGTTGGCAAGAAGATCTCTTTGAGATAAAATTGGAGTTTTCTTTAAATCTAATTGGCAAGAATTGTGGATCATGCCACGAATCAAGAAAGCTAAGAAATGGTGAATCATGTCTATAAAGAGACAAACCCAATTCATTACAAATTGAGTGGGGTGAAGAGAAAAGAGGGAAGATGCTAAAGAGATTCTGAAGGAGTATAAATTCTTCATTCAGTCCTGATCAAAAAGCTAAGCAAAGAGTTAGATTATGCAGACACCGATGAATAGTGAGACAACATCACAGAGCAGAATAGTGTGGAGCAAAGGTATAGAATTGATTATATTGATCAGAGAGGTAATGCACTTACAATAGATCTAAAAATCTGCAATTAAGTTGTATGTGTGAATAGATCACTTTAATGTTTCAATTTAATCATTGAAGCATCAAGTCTCTTAACTGAGTAGGACTTAAAAGTCTTTTGTAATTGAGATACATCCCAAGGAGTATCAAAAAGTTTGATCATAGAAAGTAGCATTGGATATGCCCGATACCTATTGATAGGCCAAATGAGTGTTTGATCAAGGATGGTAGTAGTAGATTTCAGATACTAGGTGACAAACTATCTTTTAAATCCTCGAACAAGGTCACACCTAACAGTGTGTTTGTAACCTTTAACAGGGTTGGCTCTTAACCAAGCTCACTTCAAAAGAGTGAAAATTTGGGGTCCCAGTGGTTTTTTCCCTTAACAAGGTTTCCATGTTAAAAATCCATGTGTTATATGTTTATGTTTCATTAAGTTACTATTTTACATTTCACATATGCAATTCTGGATTGATCGGTATACTCTAGTCATTTACTATGTTTTGGTAAAGGAAAGCCTACTTATCAGTAAACATACAAAAGAAGGATTTACAAATCATTACAACAAGTAGTAAATTGTTATAAGTATTTTAAGGCATTCATCTTGTAGGACTAAGTATAACTGAAAGCTTAAAAGTGGTAATAAGTTTTAAGGGTTGATTTAAGGATTAATTTTTGAGGCCACTGATTCACCCCCCCCTCCTCTCAGTTATTACTAATAGATTATTCTTTACCTAATATAGAGGAAATTTTACATAAGGTTACTGGTTGTGAGCTATTATCAATGATGGATGGCTTTTTAGGCTACACCTAGGTACTAGTAAAAGAATCAAAAAAGTTTAAGACTACATTTACTACTCCCTGGGGAACTTATGTATATGTTAGAATGCCATTTGGACTAATAAATGCTGGAGAAACTTTTTAGAGGGCCATGGATGTTGCATTCAAAGAGTATATTGACTTATTCATTGTAATCTACCAATATTATTTGACTACATTTTCTAAGAAAGCAGGGGATCATTGTGAGCATCTAGAAAAAAAATTCAATAAAGCTTTAGAGTATGGTGTCTCACTAAATCCTAGAAAATGTCAATTTGCAGTCATAGAGGGAAATTTGATGGGACATATAGTGTCCAAAGATGGAGTAAGGATTGACCCTGAAAGGATAGATGTTATTTAAAAGGTCACTACTCCAAAGAATATCAAAGGTGTGCAATCTTTCCTAGGAAAGATAAATTTTTTCAGAAGATTTATTCCAAATTTTGCTGAAATTGTCAAACCAATTATTAAGTTATTGAAGAAAGATGCAAAATTCCAATGGAATGAAGAAGCTCAACTAGATTTTGAAATAATTAAGAAAGAAGTTTAGGAGTCACCTGTCTTAAGGTCATCTGACTACAGTAAGCCTTTTTCTTTATTCTCATTTGCATCCTTATATACTATTGATGATGTTTTACTTCAAAAAGATGAGGGATTTGAGTATCCTATTGTATTTTTTAGCAAATCTCTTCAAGATGTAGAGTTAAATTATGAAATGATGGAGAAGCGGGAATATGCTTTGGTGAAAGCTATAAAATCATTCAGATCTTACTTGGTTTGTCCCAAATGATTAGCATATGTACCCCATTCAGCAGTAAAGGACATCCTTACTCAATCAAAAGTGACTGGTAAGAGGTGTAAATGGATTAATAGAATTGAATAATTTAACTTAGAAATCCATATTACTAAATTGGTGAGAGGACAAGGTCTAGAAAAAATTATGACAGAATAAAACCTAGACTTGGTACAAGTAAATAATATAGCAATACAGGATTCAATAGTAACAAGTATTGAAAGACAACCTTTCTATATTGACATCATGTATTATCTCAAGAATGCCAAGTGTCCTAAAGTTATGACAAACAATCAAAAGAGAAATCTCAGATTACAAGCTCAAAATTACACCCTAGTTCAAGGAGATTTATATTGGAAAGATAGAAATGGTGTACTATTATTATGTCTAGATCAAAGCCAAGATGAGAAGGTATTAATTGAGATGCATGCTGGAGTATGTGGAGGTCACTTTTCTGCTAAGACCACTACCCATAAAATCTTGAGGGCTAGATATTATTGGCCTATCCTATTCAAGGGTACTCATGCATTTGTCAGAAAATGTGAATGTTACCAAAGGTTCTCAAATAAGTTGAAGTTCTCAGGTGCCCTTTTATTGAACCCTGTGAGTGTTGAAGCACCTTTCACAATGTGGGGCATAGCTTTTATTGGATATTTTTTAGAGAAATCCAGTGGAGGACATAGTTGGATACTTGTTGCCACTACTTATTTTACAAAGTGGATAGAAGTAATTCCCACAAAGAAAGCAAATAGAAAAGTGGTTACTGATTTTCTACTAGAAAACATTTTGACCAGATTTGGTGTCCCTGCAAAGTTAGTGATGGATAATTCTATGTGCTTTAGATCAGATGAAATTAAGGAATTCTATAATGAATATGGGATCATGATGTCTTATTCATCCTCATATCATCCTCAAGCAAATGGCCAAGAATAATCCAGCAATAAAAGAATTTTGAAGATTTTGAAGAAGACCCTTGAAAAGAATAAAAGAGCTTGGCACACAAAGTTAAAACTTTCTCTATGGACTGATAGAATAACAATGAAAAAAGAAACAGGTAAGTCACCTTTTTAACTTGTATATGTTTTTACAATCTAGAATGACTATGAGAAATTTATTACTAGTATATAAGTTTATTCAAGAGGAAGAGTTAGAAATTTATGGCCCAATGCAAGATAGGCTCATGCAATTAGCAAAGCTTGACGAGGTCAGAAGAGAAGGTCAGAAAGAGAACATAAAATTACAACAGAAAATTAAGTATATTTTTCATAAGAGAGCAGGTAGTAGAAAGTTACAGCCAGGTAATTTAGTACTCCAATGGAATGTCAGGGCTGAAGACAAGGGGAAGCCCAAGAATTTTTAATCCTTATGGCTTGGTCCTTTTGTTATTCATCGGATTTTTGGAAAAGATTCCTTTCTTTTGCAAAACATGGACAGAGAAGAATTTGATTTTCTAGTGCATGGAAAATTCTTAAAACCTTTCTTCAGGTGAGAATAAAATTTTCATGCATAGTAAATTTTGTATCAAATGTATATAGGTGTGTTTCTTTCTATTGTGTGTTTCCTTTTTGTAGTAGGTTAGTGATCATAGTTTGTGGTCTGCAACTAGAGATATGTGGTTCTTGCATTAAACTTGCATTTAAGCATCATCAGATAGAGACACTATTGGTTGTACTTCTAGTTTTGGAGCTTGCCAGTAAAATTTTGAAGTTCTCAGTCATATCCATGCATAAAATTTGAAAATCCTATCTAATATTGTTGAAATCCCTCTGCAAATAATGGTATTCAAGCCAAAAATCAAGAAAGATTGTAAAACCCTAAGCCCTAGGTTAGTTTTTTAGAGAAAATCCAAATCACTTAAGTCATCTATTTTATTTCATATTCAACCTGTAAGTCACATCGTCTCGTTATAACTTGGGAATATCCCTTTTCTTTTCGAGACTTGGAAATTTCTTTTGGTTGTGTTGTCTCTATAAGAAATGAATATGCTTTTAGTCCTTATGAGATTTCACGCAAGCTATAGATGAAGATCTTGATCCTGTGGATAGAGTGAAGTCACTTTAAAAGGTCAAAAAATAAAAAAAAAATTGGAGATTCAACGATGATTAATTGAGATTTGAACATGTGGCTAAATATTTCAAAAACTTGAGCTAGTCGTGAAGTCTCAAAGAAAAATTGAGGTTACAAAATTCCTTCTAAGATATGGAGATAGCTTAAGTTACAAAATCTTGAATTCAACTGTAGTTAAGTGGGAAGCCAAGGAGATTACCCACAAGCCGTTAGATTAAAAGTATTGCAAAGTCTCAGATAAGAAAGAGAAAGTGCAAAAAGTAAATGAGATTAGCCACAAGCTATTAGATTAAAATTAGATCCACGATAGTCACGAAGTCTCAGATAATAAAGATAAAATACAAAAAGTAAATGAGATTACACCCAGGCCATCCGATTGAGCAATGATCATGTGATACTCGTGTAATCTCAAAAGAAACTTAGGGTAAATGAAATCTTAAAGTGACAATGATATTACTCAGTCGTGTAGTCTTTGAAAGAAACCCAAGGTTCAAGATGAGTTATTAAAGCCTTAGCTATAGAGTCTTGAAGAAAATAAGAGTTAAGTGATTTCACTCAGCAATTAAGATATAACCGTTGATCAGAAAGATGATCATGTGGTGGTCATTAAGTCTCAGTAAATAACTTGAGTTAAGGATAACTCTCTCCGAAAAAGAGATTACACAGTCACGCGGTCACTAAAGGAAATCAAAGTAAGGTCAAGGTAAGATGTGAGGTTTTTCTCTACGCCATGTTATGTAGTTGCCAGCCAATCAGATGTAGATATTATGATAGCGTGTTTTAAGAGTTGCTTAGTTGTTTTAAATTATCCAATAGAATCAAATCTTGATCTCTTTTTGAATATAATAAGGAAAGCAATCATTCAAAATTGATCACTTGTCAGTTTGAAATGCCAAGGCTAGGAGCAAGAATTGATTTCATAGCATGTAGAAGTAAAGACAGAAAATACTGAATTGTGAATTCATGAATTACAAAGAGATTGATTTATTAATAATCATTACCGTTATTCATTTCATCTTACCAGTTTCCAAGTTTTCAAAGCTTAGAATTTACATAAGTGATTAGCATTTTTAGTAAGAACAGAGTTATCAGGATTTGCAGAGTGAACAGAGAAGTTTTCAATTCAGAATCTAGAGAGTGATTATCAGTGTTGAATGGTTGAGTTGTTAAGGGATTTACAATTAAAAGTGAGGGTTTTGAGTAGATTTGTTTCAATGTCGATAAAAAAGGAAAGCTGATCAGTTGCAATTTACACCAGATAGTATGAGTAGAGAAATAAGTGTCACCTCTACCAACTTGAAGAGAGGGGATGATGATGACCTCAAAGGAAAGAGGAACTATTCAGAAGAATTCATTCAACTTCTCTGAGGCTCCAATCAAGGGAAAAAGGTAAACGATGAATACCTAGGAGATAATTATGCATATATTAGAGATGCTAAAACACTAGACTATTCTGGTTATCACTTGTTCAATTATTTCCATAAAAATAGTGATGGCCCTATGCCCATATCAAACCCCTACACTAGTGGATTAGCTAAGTTAGTTGTCCATGATGTATTTGTGGATGTGGACTTGATACTAGAGTTAGCCGATAGATATGACACTATTTCAAAGACCATCAAGAAGGATGATGGCACTATTTTAGTAACCTTGGATTGAGCTTCATTCATTAAATATTTTGATATATATAACCCTTGTTCCATAGAGATAAGTTTGAAAGCCCTAGTTGCTAGATATACTAGAGAGGTTGGTATTGTAGCTAAATTAATCTAGGCCCATATGCCTAAGGGAACTAGGAATTATATTGAACCTATCCCTAGTGATCCTTCACCATAATTTTATAAAGACCTAGCTTTTTATATGAAATACATCCCATTTACCTTATGTAGAGTCTTAGGTGTAAACAGTGGAAGGGAAAGAGTATCGTCAAAAATGCTGATGATAATTCTATAATTGCAAAGTCCCTATCTGAAACTGATTATGATAACATATAGTATGTAATCAACAAGATGCACCAAGGATTTGTTGAGATTCAGAGCAAGGTAGGAAGCCCTAAGTTATTGCAATATTCATTGCTCATGCATCTCATTATGTTCAACAACTTCAACATCATGGACCAGTCAAATTTGCAACTTAGAAGATTATATCATGGACAGATCAACCCTGTACAACTATGGTTAAGGGTATGGAATTACACTTCTAGGGAAAATGAGTTTTGTGCATTTGAGAATTGGGTAGTATACCCATTATTGAGCAATCAAGGGGTTGATATGACCAGACTTCCAGTGAAGGTGTTACAATTATTGAGACCCTGCCAATTTGTAGAAAATTGAAATGGAGATCATAACTAGAGTGACTTCTATTATCAACAAAATTTCACATTGATTAGAGTATATGGATGTTCACAGCCACCACACATCTTGCCTTATAGAGTGCCACCTAGAATTGCAATCATGGAGTTTCCATGGAAACTTATGTTAACAGATAGGGAGCATTTGGATTCACACAAAAAAGGAACCTTTACACCAAGGCAGTTCATTGCCTCTAATTTCACAATTGGAAAGAGAGCCTATGACCCTGTAAATGGATGGTTAAGGCACTATAGGATGAACGTTTCCCTATATAGATATATTGATACATAGGGTTTTATATAAAGTGCCAAGAAACTTTTAAAACCCACCATTCCGATTACCAAAAGGAATCATCCCTGTGAAGAAGAGGATTTGATCAGAAGCATCCTTGAACATGATGTAATTTCAGCAAGGTTGACAAAATATCACGATTTGATGGATTTGGAGTAGCAGTTAAAGAACAAAGGGATCCCACTTGGTGTATATTTCCTAGGTACTCCCTATTTGTAAAGATTAGAGAAGATGATTGAGTCATATGGCATGCTCAGTAATCAAATTGAAGAACAAATTGAAGACAAGGACAGAGGTCCCAACAAGAAATCATCATTAGAGTACGATAGTAGTTAATCCATACATAGCTCACCACCCCAAGATTAGCCACCTCATAATGAGGAAAATATAATTGACTTGACAGAAGGACATGAGGCTAAGGTGGATGTAGAGCCACCACAAAAGAAGCAAAGAGTGGAAGTAGGGGAGCCTACTGTTGTAAAAACACAGAAGAAGAAAAAGGATAAAATTAGTGCCCTATTCATAGGAACTAGTGCTTATGACCACTAACTAAGAAAAATGATAAGAGAGGGAAAGAAAAAGAGGGAGGACATTGATGATAATGTTGAGATTCCCCTCATACTGTGCCAAGATGAAAGGGAATTACAACAAGAGGATTTCTTGAAAGATGATGAATTTATCAAGACCAAGGAGTTCAAGGATTTCCTTATATGGGCTAAAAAAGAGCAAGTTGGGGCACAATTAAAATCACAAGGAGGAGATGCCATTACAAGTGAAGCATTACAGGCCCTCCAAGCATATGACCCAGATTCTAAGAACTTGACACCTGATGAGGCTAGACAAATGGTGAAATAAAGTGGCATGCTTTTAGAGGAAGGATGGGATTTGGCTTCAGCCTTCATAATAGATCATATCAGAAGGCAATCAAATATTAAGATCTCAACAAAGACACAAATAAGAGAGATGATCAAAGCATGTGGTTATGATTCTAAATCAAAAACCCTGGCAATGTGGTCTTTGGCTCCTAAGAATCAAAAGCCATCACTGATCAATGTCCAAGAGAAGATGGAGGGAGACAAGATAAAATGGTTTGTCCACAATACAGGAGACCTAGATATTTCTCAGGCCCTAACCCATTTTTCTCACTTGAACAAGGAAAAGGAAGTACAGATGTACAATAGATATCAGAATTTATTTGATGAAAAAATTCTTATTGCCAAGAATAGAGAATTAGGTTTGATGAAGATCACTGCAATGCAAAAGATAATTGTATATCTAACTCAAAAATTGCAATAAATACTTGAAGTTGCTCCTACTTCACCTAAGAAGGTTATATATTTTGAGATCTAGACTGAAGATACAGGGTATGCTACATTAGAAAAAGAGCAGGTAATTAAAGAGCATAATGAAGTTGTTTTAGGAGCCTTAATGCAAGTAGTTGTTCATCATCCAATATTTAAAATAAATCAATTACACTTCATTCATAAAAAGCATACATTTTCAAGTAATTGTATACAAGATACAATTTAGTTTCTTGATTCCTTCAATAGAGAATCAATAGGTTAACCCTCCTAAGTTTAGAGAAGTATAAAAGGAAGAAGGATGAGAATCCTTATCACATTACTATTTGATATTGTTAAGATAATGGTTTGGCTTATTAAGCTTTGTGTCAGATTAATTACAGTCATTTGCATAGTTTTCTATCTATTGATATAGTAAAATGCAACTAGCAATCTAGTAAAAAACCTAATCCACTATAATAGATAATGCAAGTCAGTAATCATTCAAACGTAATACCTGCCTGAGTTTTTGGATCTCAAAAAAGAAGGAGGATATTATCCAATCCTCATCAATTAGGCTTTCTCTTGTAATGAGTTAAGTTGGAAATATAAAGAGTGAGTATTCACACTATTGTAGGTTCTTGCAAGAAAAATCCCTAATAGGAACCACACTTCCAAAGCCTCAATCGAGTACATCTGACCAAGAAAAGGATCTTGCTATAGTTCTACATACAAGTGCTTCCCGCTCCATAACAAAGAAGAAGAAGAAGACCAAGAAGAGAAAATTGTAGATCAAACTTGATGAAATCTTTGAGATACCAAAGTGTTATCCTTCTACTTTGGATTATGAATCACTCCAAGAGTATGGAGAAATATGTCAGAGAAAAACTTTACAAGAAAAGCTTAGGAAAGAGCACAGGGACTCTTTAGTGCTAGAAACTATAAGAGATATATTAAACCAAATTGTTCTTGACATAGATGTTGATCAAAATTCCCCAATACTAGATCAACTTGTCATTCTAACCAAAGCCATCACATCTCAGAATGTAGATGCAGAGAAAGCAATTGAAGAACAAGCAGAGAAAAAGTACCAATACAAATTGACAAATAAAATCAGCCAAGAAGTGGCAGAAAATAAGGTAAATCTTTCTAAACTTTCCAATGAATTAGATCCAATGATTTTAGAAGCTATAGCCTTAATTCAGAAGTTGTGCACTTTAGAGAAATTCACTAAGGATAATAGTGAAAAGATTGCACAAATAGATTATGATCTAAATGCAAGTGCACAAGGTCTAACCATAAATGACAATGCAATCAAGATGTATTTGGAAAATATTATGGAATCCAAAAGGTTAAGATAGGAAATTATAGAGGCGGAAACCAAGTTCAGAGATGAGGTAACCGAGCTCCAAGCTCTACTCTTATCGAATCTTACACTACTACAACAATATTTGACTTTGAAAAGACACTTAATTGCCACCCCAGAGATGTATGTAGCAGACAACATCTATGATATGCATGCTTGAAACATACTAGAGAAAATTGACCTTGAACACCTCAAGGAGAAATGGGAGAAAATGATGGAAGACATGCATAATCCTCATTCCCATATTTTTGACAAGTTGTAAGTAATTACACCTTTTCCCTTACTATCAAAAAAGGGGGAAATGATATGATATAGTACATATAGTATAGGAGGGAAAATGATATGATAAAGGGGGAAGACAAGGTGAAAATGGAGAATAGTATAAAAGCAAGTGTACATATATATACATATACTATACCGACATATACATAGGGGGAGTCATAAATGACAAGGTAAACACATTGTGTAAAAAATACACATTTAAGTATTTTGAACATATTATTTTTTGATACTAATGTCAAAGGGGGAGATTGAAGACATATTTTTCCATTAGTATGAAAGTAAAAAAAAAATTGAACTATCGGTAACACCAACACTGAAAGATAGGTTTAGTACAACCCGATAGACAAGTTCACAAAGGAACCCGATGACATAGTTTACTAGTGCAAACCAAAAATGTTACAAGAGGAACCCGAAAAACTAACCCGGTAAAGGAACCTGACAAGAAAATTATAGTATAACCCGACAGTGAATATTACAGAGGAACTTGACAGAGCAAGGGAACCCAATAGAGTTCACTGAAGGAACACCGATAGGTAGAATAAAGAGCAACCCAAGCTCTAGTCTACCGAGAGAGTTATAAATCCTAAGAAATGGGGATGTGACTTCCATGTCAAATAAAACACTTGTGTTGTTGTAAGCTATGAAACTTAGGAGTGAAGGAGCATGATAATAAATTAAAACACTCTACAACTAATAATCTAAACTACACACAAGATTAGACATAAAATGAAAATTAAAATGAGCCTAAAATAAGAGATTGCAAACCTCCTACAAAATCATTCCAACTCCATTTGATATTTCATTGTCCATGCTTAAGAGATGTGTTCTCGAGATGTCCTCCAAGCTTCAATCTATGATTTTGCTTCAAAATGGGTGATTCTGAATTGAAAATGGCATTATAAGTTTGCATGGAAAGTGGATGAAATTATTAAGGAATGAGGTTTCTTTTATAGAAAATAGGTGAGGAATCAAGGGTCAGAATGCAATCCATAGGAGAGGTCCAGATGCACCTAGAAAAGAGCACATGGATTTTTCTTCTTTGGGTGTATCATATGATGACAAGTGTCACAATATGATTGGGTTGAAAAGAGGGAGGAATGTGACCATTTAGGGAATTGAGCCAATGGGATGAGAGAAGACTTTAGGAGATAAGGTGAGTAATGAGGGTGTAAGAGCCTTAATGAGGAGTGCAAGAAAGCATTAATGAGGCATGGGTGATGGGATAATATATATCTTGAGGAAGTTGACTTTGGGGAAGGTATTGAATTCCTAATCCAAAGATCAGGAATGTGACATCATTAGGGAGAGTTTAGGATAGATTTAGGATTAGGATTAGGATTAGGATTAGCATGGGTGAAGCGGTTAGGATTAGTTTGAACTCTAAGTTAGGTGGTTGAGATAGGTTAGGTTAGGGGTTAAAGGGAATATTAATGAATTCAATTGTATAAATAACATATTCAGTCAATAATATGGGATTAGGGTTTTAATTAATTGTTAATCTATTGGTTGCTTTTAATAATTAATCAGAACTATAGCCAATTAATTGAATTAATTAGGACTAGGAGATTACATAGGTCAATTAGGCAATGCTTAATTACTTAGCTGATATGTCCCAGAAGGCACTAAATATGATTGAATTAGGTTAATCAGATTTAGGTGTCTACATTTTTCCCCTCTTTGACATAGTGTTAGAATAACATTATTTTGAAGACGTTTAAAACAATAGACGACACAAAGATATGGACATAGGCAATGAATTTTCCCCAGAGTAATGATTAGGATAGATTTAGAAGAGGATGACTAGGATGATGCCCCCTTGAGAGGGAAATAGGGAGAAAAGGCGAAGCCCTGGCAGCATCTCAAAAAGATGGCCAGGAGAGACAGGATAGAAGAAAAAGGAAGGGGGGATAGAAGAATGAGGGATGGGATAGTAAAGTTTGCATCAAGGATGAAGGGTTATGTTTTAGATAGGATTTGATTGGACTAAAAAAGGGATGGCTTTTCCAGGAATGGGATGGGATTGACTTGAAAAATATTGCTTTGCTGGGGATGTAGGCTTTGTGATTTTGACATGATTTGATTGGACTCAAAAGGAAATGCTTTGTTGGGGATTTGATGGGGGGGGGATTTTTCTTGAATCTTGAGTGAGGGGTATTTTGGTATGGAATACTATCATGTAGTTGAGCACTTATTTTGATATAGCAATGCTAGAGACCATTCCAAGATTACTAGGAACATGAGGCCTTGTCACCAGTGTTGTAGAGGACTGACACAATAGACACACGGGGGTTTCCCAAACATCACACATGAGTCTTAGAAGAGCCATGGTAGAAATGATGCTAGAAAATCCCACAAGAAAATGACAATTCCCAAGTGTAGAATGCAAACCCAAATGGATTACATACATGTAAGGGTCATATTCGATTGACTCACAAGTAGAAAACAAAAAGATCAAGTTCTGTATCCCAGGTACATCCATTTGCAGCATACCATGATATAAAGAATCATGGAAAACTTGAGGAGGATAACAACCGAAAAGAATCAGGAATGATAACCAAGAACCAAAATCAAATTTAAAGATCAAAAATTCAATAACAAGACACCTTTTGCCAGAGAGATCAATGATACGAGATGATGATTAGATTAGGATTAGTTCAAGAGGAAGGATACATCCTACAAGAACCCAGCGATGATGATGATCTAGATTTAGGTCAATGAGAGGAAGGATACATCCTCAAGGACCCATTTCCATGGAGATGTCAATTGTGAATCTGATTGGCCAAAGATGTGATGAGATCAAATTATTGAAACATGATTTTGTCATAAGGAACTTGTTGAAGCACAAGATTCAGGATCTGAAACTTGATCACTCTTTGTAAGGAGACTGGCCAAGAACATGAGATATGTACAAGCAAGACCAGACTCAAGACTAGACTGACGTGGACAAGATATTTATAGGAATAAAGATTAGGGATGGGGATAGGCTGACATATATATGACTTGGATGGATGAGGATATACAAGACTGATATGTACAAAAGCTCAAGATGTAGGATAGGAGGACCAATGATGACTGATGCGAGTGATAATGGAACATCTAGGAAATATAGGTAATGATTAGGCAAAAGTGGAGTGGAATGAATGAGATGGAGGAGAATGGTATTTTTATAGATAATGATATGGCCCATTATGTGTGATGCCTGATTACCAAGTTTTCACCGCACATACTTGTCCAAGGCGCCTGATTGCCAATTTTTCACCATTGGATGATTGATTTCTCCTAATTTTATTTTATTTATTTTTTTGGTTTTTTGTTTTTCTATCACCAAGGTGTCTATTTACCTGATTTTCACCATGATAATGATTTTTTTAGGAATTCTTACAATGTTTTTGGATTTTTCAGATAACTGAGATAAGAAGCTATCAGGCATAAAAGTGCCTAAGATGAATGATGTTGATTAGATCATTCAGAGGTTCTCCTTCAGGAGTGGATAACTGATATGCCCCAGATCTGAAGCATGAAGTGATGATATATGGGCCTTTCCAAGTAACCTATAGCTTTCCTTTCTTTTCTCGATTAGCGACCACTTTTTTATTCTCTTTGAGCACAAAGTTGCCTACCTAGAACTAGCATGGGTGGATCTTCTTATTATAGCTTTGATTTAATCTATTCTGATAAATGATCATGTGGTCATATTCTTGTTGGCACTTTTCATTGAGGAGATCAAGTTGTATGAGTCTTGCTACTCTGTAGTCTTCATCTGTGATTAGGTCTTTGAGAGATACATGTAAGGATGGTTGTTCAACCTTGATTGGTAAGATGGCCTCAGCACCATAGATAAGGGAATATGGAGTGGTTTAGGTGGGAGTGCGGAAGGAAGTGCAATAGGCCCAAAGGGTGGGATTAATTTTGAGGTGCCAGTCATGACCAGTATCATGGACAACCTTCTTTAGGATTTTTAGAAGTGTTTTGTTGGTTGCCTTAGCTTGGTCATTACCTTGTGGGAAATATGGGCTAGAGAAGCGATGAGGTATGTGGAGCCACTCACACAGATCAACCATATGCTAATTTTCACATGGTGAGTCATGATCTGTGAAAATGATGGATGGAATGCCAAAGCAAAAAATGATGTGGTATAGGATGAACTTTGATATTTGGATGTCTGTTATGAGGGTAAGTGGGATTGCTTCAACCCACTTAGTAAAGTATTTAGTTGCAGTGATGATAAATGTGTGTCCCTCAGAGGATAGGGGAGTGATCTTACCAATGAGGTTGAAACCCCAACATGAGAATGGCCAAGAAGGTGCAATAGGATGTAGCTCTTGTTCTGGTGCATGGAACAAATTTGCATGTTGCTAACATGGTAAGCATTTATTTACAAATTCATAGGCATCATGCTCCATAGTAGGCCAATAGTACCTGATTATAAGAAGTTGTTTAGCTAGGACCATGCCACTCATGTGGGAACCACAGATTCCAGCGTGCACTTCTCGCAACACTTGGGTAGCTTCAGTTTCATCTAGACACCTAGAGACAAAATTGTGGTAATCACGATGATATAAGGTGTCGACTAAAATGGTGTAGCAAGAAGCTCTTCGAATAAGGTTTTGGTGTTGGGTATTGGTTAGATGGGGGCATATGATACCATTCTTTAGATAAGCATGGATGTCATGGTACCATGGGGACTGAGGACCAACCATACACAGACCCGACTAATGTCATTGCTCTCGTAAGCTAGCCTGTTAAGTTTCTTAACCAAGAACTCGTACTATGTTGCATCACGTGGTATTTCTAGAAGAGATCTTATTGTAGCCATGGCATCAATAGCCTTATTTTGTATACATGGCACTTGGGTTATTTTTAGATTGATGAAATGCTCCTTCATTTTTTCTACCATCTCTTTGTAAGGTAGCATCTTATCATCTTTCATTTCCAATTTGTCTAACACTTGCTTTCTAATGAGCTGAGAATCACCAAAGAGTTGGATATCTGTTATGTTCCATTAAATGGCCATGCTAAGCCTTGTAACCAATGCTTCATATTTTGCAATGTTGTTAGTACAAGGAAATCCCAGTTTGAATGATTTTAGGATGCAGTCACCTTGTGGGTGTGGGTGTGTAAATGGGTACCTGTCAGAATCAACACAAACACTCAATAAGTCATTATATTAGTCCAAAAGGGTTAGTAAAAGCATGTAGAACCCACTAAAACCGACCTATTGCCTGCTAACTAGGAGGAGT
>MU219494.1:0-36902 GCA_018584345.1 Thuja plicata | reverse complement strand
TTCTCATCTTCTGAACCGATTGTTGAACTTGATGCTCCCAAATTATCAAGGTTTCAAATTCTTGCTCTTCTTTCTTGTTGTCATTTTGCCTCTTTCTCTCTATTTGCTGCAATCTCATCAGCTGTCATAACCTTTCTTTGCCTCTTTTTGCATTTTTTTCATCTCGTGTTTGCACCACAATTTGAAGTCAAATGAATCCCTTCTTGTTAGATCCAAAAGAACACAAGAAAAGAAAATGTTCTTTCAAAATATTCTTTTTGCAACATGGATATGTCATACAAATGATTGAATAATCATCAATCATTGAGAGTAGGCCCATAGAACTATTTTTTTTGTCTCCAATGGATCTTTCAAAAATGGGCACTTGTTATTTAAATGAAACGGGTGCCCGTTTTGGTTTCAACGGTCCAAAACAAAACGGGCACCCATTTTTTGAATTTTAAATAATAGGTGCCCGTTTCTAAAAAATAGGAGTGGGGACTATACCTCCACCTTGGTTTTTGGTTTAGGACAGGCTCAGTCCCACCAAGCTTGTGCTTGGCCTTTCAGAAAAATGACTAAGGCATTTAAAAATAAAATTTGTGCCTTGTCATGATTTTTTGGAGGTCAACCCGAATGAAATTTTAGACGAAACAAAAACCCATTTTAGTTCATACTGTACAAATTATAAAAATCTAATTTTTATAATTATATGACAAATTTTAGTATTTTTCCAATAATTATTACGCCAAATTGGTACCTAAAGTTGAAATAGTAAGGTTAACTAAAATTTTAATAACTTTTTTGATTTTAGGTTTTTGAAAAAATAAATTATATGTGAGCAATCTAAATAGAATTTACTTCAAGATTAAAAAAAGAAAATCTAAAAAAAGTGAAATTTTCATCAAATTATGGTGGACGTACACTAGAGGTTTTGAAAATTTACTTTATACTCAATTACAAATGAATAAAAAATATATATTCAATTAAAAAAAAATCAGAAATATTCTGACCAATCTTTGATGTGTTAGCTACCTTTCCCCATAAGGATTTACAATAATTCATTTATTTACTTCAAAATAGGGTGGTTGTACACATGTGTGGTATGGTCCTGAAACAAATATTTTGAAAAGGGGTTTTTAAACATGCCTACTAAAATATATTTTTTACCATGTGGGTATTCAAAAAAATTACATATTTGAAAACTAGACTTCGAGCACTACATTTTCTATTAGTGGATTTTTCTGAGATTCAATCTCTAAGTTCCTCAAATTTTGACATCAATTGACTACATATTTGAAAAATAAGAAAAACACTTCCACTTTTTGCCCAAAAAGTGGACTCAACTTCTTGCTGGCACCCTGGAATCCTGCTAAACAATTAGCCAAGGTAATTTTTGGTTGGGATTACAACACTTGGTATAGATGTTGTCACTGTGGTGAATATGGAAACATTGGTGCAAATTGTATGAAGACTCACTTTAGAAAAAGAGATTGTACTAAGAGATGCTATGTGTGTAAGCAACTCAGTCATCTAAGCAAGAACTGTATGAATAGAGAAAAATTTGATACTGGTTTTGAGAATGGTAAAGCAAAAGTCTCTAAAATCAAAACTCAAATGAGCAAGCAATGGGTAAGGAAATCCTCAAATAATTCATATCAAAGCAATGAAGGATCTAATGACATCCTAAACATTGAGATGGGTGGATCTATCATTACAAAATAGGAAAGTAAGGAGATGACTAGAACTGTGCAACACAAGCCATCCTACATCAATTCTAGATAATTAATTCAATCCATATCCGCATATTGATGCATGAGGAAATATTTTAGTTCAACCCAAGTTAGAATGTTAGTTACACCCGAGTCACTCTATCTCACCCGAGCTGAGTCGGGCAGTATTGATAATTGGAAAGTTAGTTTCACCTAAGATTTTGAGTGAATCTTGAAGAAACACCCGAGTCATTCCAACTACTATGTACGGAGAATTTAATGAAATAATCTTACACTTAAAAATATCTTATAAATGAAGGATTGTAAAGAGTATTGCTTACATAGCTTTCAGTTTACAAGACAATTCAATGCAAATTCATGATTGAAAGTGGTCTTTGATCATTTCATCTAAGAAATAAGGCATCCACTTCTAGTAGCAAGGTCAAGAAAGGTTTGGAGATGCTAGTAAGGAATGAAATTTGTGATCCTCCAGTGTTCAAGCTTCATCCGACAGTTGCAGAGGAGATAGAACTGATGGGAGCTCATTCCCTAATTCCTCCAAGAGTGTTACTAGTTAATGACATTTGTAGCTTCTATCATTGCAACATATAGGAGCTTGCAACTAGTGAGATAAATCAAGCATATGATAAATTATGTACTGATAGGAATCTAAAGCCCGAGCATAAGCACCTTGAAACCAAGGGTTTGACACACATCATGCATATGTCGAGGGACTTCCAGACAAAATGGATGAGATATGTTCTTATTCATGTTCACAACATGAAAATATGGTTGGATCATCTTGTGAAGATCACTAAGAAGATAATTCACCGTGTCACTAGGTTCCCTATGCTAGACAAGCCAAAAGCTACCAAAACCCTAACCAGGGATGAATTAGCTGAGTTAGCTCTTGCTGAGTGGGATGACAGAGGCATGAGACTCAACAGAGTAACTAATATGGAGATGAAATTTGGCATTCATGTGATAGCCCATAAGATATACAACTCGATCAAACCCAACAATGTTGCATGCAAAGCTATTGACCTAGCTTACAAAGTAGTAAAGAAGAATCTGGTATTCGACCTAGCATAATTGCAACTCACTCAGTTGAGAAAGAATCTGGAGAGCATCCGAGTATCCAAAACCAATTCATGTAAGTTTGGTTTTCTTCTAATCTCCATACTCTTTTATGTTGAGAAGTTCTTTCCCTCCAAAGGAATAGTAGCATGGAAGAAGGATAGACCAGTTATCCATCAAATTAATGAATTCATAGCTGAGTTAGGATATAACTTTGATAGCATTATGGATGGATACTTTGAGAGTTTGAAACAAAAGATGTAGAGTAGATATATAATTCCCAAGCAACTACATGAAAAGTACAAAGATGAAATTTGTTTTCTAGTTGATTGTGATAAGGTTTGTATACAAGCAATTAAGGATAGGGTTAAATGGGTACAACCCCTTCCATATGAAGTTAACAATGATGACACAAAATATATCATAGAGGCTCTTGTGAATGAACCTATCAATCCAAAGGCACCTTACTTTGGAATATATGAGGAAGCAAAGAGCATGATATATTTGGAGATTGAGATTCCTAAGATATTGAAAAGAGGAAGAAAGAGACTTAATACATTCAAGAAAAAGTATGGAAAGACCTTTGACTCTCCTACCATCTCTGAGATTAAAGAGGACAAAGTTAAAATAGAGGATAGAATTAAGATAGAGGAAGTTGAATCTGACAAGGAAGAAATTGATGTTAAACCTCCACAGAAGAAGAGGAAGACACCACCTACACATAAAAAGGAAAAAGGCACTACTCCTATTGTCACATTGAGGAGATCAAGGAGAAAAATTATACTAAGTGATGATGAGGATGATGATAATGATGAAGATACTATGGTCTTCACTAAACCAACACCCACACTTGATCAAAAGATTAAAGACCTTAAAGAAGCAAGAACCATGAGTTCTTTGAAGTCACTGAATTATGCTTCTAGGTCAGAAGAAGAAAAGAAGAAGATTGATTAAGTAGTGGTGGAGAATATGGAAAAGTGGAAATATGACCCTTCCGAGTTGAAGAGTTATATGACTGAAGACTAATTTAAGGCAGTATCTATTCCCTGGAAGAATGCAGTAAAAATTTGAAAGAGATATAAGGGAAGAGACATTGAAGCGGGTCATGCCTACAATGAAAGGCAAAGAAGTGAAAAAGTCCTTGAGAAAATATGAGAATAATCACACCCCTATATTCAGGGCATTCCAAATATTAAACAAAAACATAGAAGATGTAGCTCAGCGTGCCACATTAGTGTGTAAATCAATATTTAAGATAGAAAAAGGCAATGTGAAGGAAGAAGTACTGAGTACAGACCCTCCAGCACAAGGAAATGATGATACTCTACCTGATGTACAAACTATTGAAGAGTCCAACATAGAACAGATTGTAGTTGAGGTAATGGAATCACTACCCCAATCTCCTATACACAATATTGTACCTCTGAGCAAAGACAAGGTTGCAAAATCTACATCTGAATAGACAAAGACTGAGCAACATGCTCCTCTTACTACTGAGACATGCACACCCAAGTCGCAGAATGAAAAGGTAGATATTTCTACTGGTAATATTGATTCATTAGTAAATATTGATCCAACAATTGGTACTGTAAAGATCAATGACCTAATTGGATTGAATATTGAAGCAAAGGATGAGGTAGGTAAAAGTAAGGAAATTGTTCCTTCACCGAGTCCTAAGTCAAAGGCAGTAATTATTGATGAGATATATCTAGATAAAGAAATTGTGATTCTTAATTGGGATCTATCTAACCTATCTATAGTGCAAATGGATATTTTGGGAGAACTATGGAAGAAAAGAGCCAAACAACAAAAGCTTTGAAAGGAAAGACAAAGGAATAAATTACTTGAAGATGTCAAAGGCATATTTGTAGATGCATTGTAGATTGAAGTCAATGAGAGTGACTCAATAATGGACCAACTTGTTGAAATTGTCCACAAGTTCAACACAAATATGAATGGTTAGGAGAAGTGACTTGAGAAGACAAAGAAGAAATTTGAGAACAAGGTTCTAGAGAACATTGCAAAGAAGATTGCAATTGACTAGGTGCAACTTACAAAGATCATCAATACTCTAGAAACCACTGTGAAAAATGTGGTAGAACTATTTGTAAATTTGAGTGGCTCCTCTAACTTTAATATGGAAATAAAGAACAAGTTAGTAAAGATTGATGCAAACATGAAGGAAAGTGCAAGGCAGTTAGAACTTGACCCGAGCATCAGTTATGCTCACTTCATGAAAATAAAGTATCTTACTGATTTACAGGCTGAAGTGTTAAGAGAAGAAGCAAGGACCAGAGAATCTCTTACAACAATCTAGAGCCAACTACTACCACACGTGGATGGAATGCAAAAATGTATAACACATGCTAAGACACTCATTAATGAAAACAACTTCTTAGTTGTCGAGCTAATGATAGAGTTGTCTGCAGAACTAAAATTTGAATTGCACATCTTGAAGGTGCTACAAGACAATTGGGACAATGCTCTGTCTCAAATTTTGAAGGTACATAGTGATTTCCTATACTACTTCAGGATAACATTGTAGATATCACTTTTGGCATTCTTGTCAAAGACAAGGGGGAAAATATCATTGTAAAAGGGTGAAATGTCATTGTAAATATCATCGAGGAAACACATGAATAGTGAAGAAGATATACTTTAAAATTTTGAAAAATACCAAAATAGAGTCAGTTGGATCCGAGCAATAGAGCAAGTGTCAAAACCTAAGAAATTAGTAAGGGGGAGTTTTGACATATCAAATACACAATTTAATGATAAGTGTTTTTGTCACTAATGACAAAGGGGGAGATTATAGACCTTATGGAAAGACATATTGTCAATTAGTGTCAAAACACTTAGTCATTCAGTGCTGCCCGAGTATTCAATGTTGCCTGAGTATATAGTGTCACCTGAGTGTTCAACATTGCCCAAGTGTTCAACATCACCCGAGTGTTCAGCATCGCCCGAGTGTTCAGCATCGCCTGAGTGATAGTTATCACCCGAGCATTCTTTTGGACCCAAGTGACATTTTGAATCCGACTTTGCATATATTGTTAAATATAATTTTTTTTATTGCAAGCTGACTTATAGAGTTATTTGTTGGATAAGTATATATATCTAAGATATTTTTTTTATCCAATATGAGTAGATAATGAATATTATTATGTGAAGAGTATGTATGCATAAGGCATGCGAATAGTAGTTTGATTTAAGTGCAGAAGTATTCAAGACAACAGAGTCTCATATATCACATTTAGGTGATTAGTTATATTCAAAGGGTCTTATTCAACAATCACAGTTGCACAGATCAGATCATCAAATGATTCATTCTCACAGGTGGATCAACAAAATCCTTTAACAAGGTGGACCTAACAGTCCTTTCTTTAAATATCTTAATAGAGTTGCATTTCTTATTGTATTGTACAAAATCCTTTAAAAAGGTGGACCTAACAATCCTTTCTATGCTCATAATAGGGCATACCATTAGAAGTGGTCATTGTAAGCTCTAACAGGATAAATTTATAGTGCAGTACTAAATATTGTGGGTATCATCCTCACCCCAATTTTACTTTCTTTTGGAAGGTTTCTGGGTAACCAAATATTGTGTTATGTGTTCTATCTAATTCTTTACTTTCAAGTTATATGCATGCAAACAAATAAGCTAATATAATTGTGGATTAAAAGGATTAATTTTTATTGGTTCCTAATTCACCCCCCTCTTAGTCACTGGGCACATCATATAATTCCAACACCAACCATTACAATAAAGTTACTATCTTACTTGATTGTTTCATAAGTATTCATTTTTTCTAATTCTAATTACTAATCTATCATTTCACAATAACTTCCTTTGAACCTTTCATCAAGAGATAATTTATTATTTCCTAGGTACATTAATACATAACTATATCTAAGTTCCTTTTATTTATAGATAGAAAACACAAGATAATACGAAAAATATGAGCAAGTAATATAAACAAATTTATTTTAACACTAATAAAATGTCCAACATATAAAATAATCTTTCCCCCTTTTATTTTAACCGAGAAATGCCCATTCACTTATACATTAATTTTGAAATAGGATTAGATAAATATACATCATTATGCCACATACATATGAATCCTTTCATGAGATTATAATCACATGTATACATATACATTAGTACATATAAACATAATATAATATCCAACGACAAGTATTCAACTGCACATTTTTAAAGGAGCATGTGCAAGGATCATCCATGAGACTATGAAAAATACCTTGATAAATAAAGATTAAAAACCCAACCACACAAAACCAAAAAGGACACTTCCCTGAGCTAGGACATAGAAACCAATGTCCACGCAAGAAGGTACAACTAGGATACTCCTAAGGTGGAAATAACCTTTCCCAAAATATACAAAACTGAAGAAAGCAACAAGGACAACCAGAGGCATGATTACATTGGTAGGGATTCTAAGCTACAAGATAGGTGATTTTCATTGCATAGCCCTCACCGCTTTGGTTAGCCTGGTACTATCCTTATTGGCCCCCATGTAGGCACATGGAGAACCAAACACCTTCCATGGAGACAAGGCTATTCGATTGTGTCATCACAAAGACACCTTCTCCCACTCCCATCCCTAGTCTGTGCTAGAACTAGTGGAATGGGAAAGACATAAAATGAAATTTTTTTAGTTTGAATACCACCATCCAAATAATTTTTATTAATGTTATCACTTGATTAAGATAACTCAACAATAGGTTACCTTGGCAGCGGCTTAGGGCCCCAATCCCTCACTGTGAGCCACTCACCTAGTGTACTTACACTCCATAAACCAAAAAAAAGAATCATAATAAAATATGAGATCCATAATAAAACATAAAATAAGTCACATAAAATCAATAACAACAATTTATTGAGTCTAGGAAATCACAAGTTGTCTCTAATCCACTCGACAACACTAAAATCTAATTTGACACTCAAAATGATCCAAAAAACTTAAAGAGGAATCAAAATGTACCATAAATGATATAATAATAATATTTATTGTAATAAAGGTCAAAATGAACAAAAATTAAGACCCTAAAAGCCTCTGGTAACCAAAAAGCCTCTAAAACTTGACAACTTCTAAAATTGATTTATTCCAAACAATAGTTAAATGTCAAGAATAGTCATCAATGAATAGTAATCCATATCTTCTACCAAATACATAATTAAGACAATAGATTTAGTTATAATTAATAAAACATCATGTTGGGTCTATTTTGGGTTTCCTGAATCATATAAAAGTGTTGGTTCCTGGTGTCAATATTGTGTGCCTAAACTTCTGTTAGTTACAAATGTGCCTGCAAATTTTTGAAAAATATCTATATTCAAAGGCAGTTGGTTTTGAAAAGGCCTTGTATCACATAAAACCTTGGTGATTTATGTTAAGTCTTTGATCTGGTCTAAAACCCTAGGTTTTCCTTGTGTTACATTTCCATGTTACCTTTTTGAATCACTTAAGTTTCATCTTTTAACATGTATTTTAAAAGTTCCTTTGGCTAGGGTTCACTTTACGTTTGAATTCATAAAGTTTAATGTTTAACTATTTTATTATCTCCTAAGTTTGAGACCCTCGATGACCTTTTATTTCAACCATAAGAGTCATGAAAGTTATTTGATCCAAGGATTAGCACTTACCCTCAAAGATGAAGATGATCAGCAGATGCTCATCAAGGCAATGTGCCTGGTGGACATGTGGAAAGTGGCGTGCCAAATAGATTTTCAAGCGGGAAATAAATATCATGAAGGTTATTTAATGTAATGTATGGAGATATTCCTTAATGAGAAGATCATCTGATCATGAGTCTTCAAGGCATTGCGCCTAGATGGCATGGTTCACTATGACATCATCGGGTCACCGTGTTCCAAGAAGATAAAAGGTTGACAAGTATTTCAAATATAATGATCAACATTTTTCCTAGATTAATCGATGAATAGAAGATTAACCATTGATCCATCATGCATGTTCAACATGTGGAAAGAGGTGGGCCATATCTATGTTTTAAAGAGAATATAACATGTAGATAAGTCTTTTAAATCCAACGGTGGGCATTATGACTAGATCAATAGATGATCAGATCTTGTGTCTTCTAGGAACTGCACCTCGTTGACACAAAGCATGTCAGTGGGACCTGGTCAGAAGTAAAGTGAAGTAACTTGACAATATATTAACTTGATCTGATGGTTAGTATTTTTCCTCAATGAGAAAGATGAACAAAAGGGTTTCATTAAGGAAATCTGCCTAGTGAACACATGTCCTTTCAGAGGATGGGCCCTGAGGGTTATAAAAGTGACCGCAAATAAAACTATGGTTAAGTTGAGATTAGATCCAATAGCTGGTGTTGTGACTTGAAGGAAATATGATCAAATGGAAGCCTATCAAGGAAATGTGCATGGATGACACGTGTCACTGTGGAGATCATGGGTCCTGAGTTTTATAGGAGTTTAATAGAGATTTAAGTTGAGTTGATCAGAGGGCCAATGTTTTTCCTCAATGATGAATATGATTGACATATTGTTTTTAATGAATTGTGCCTGATGGATATATTTCTTACTTGCTAGTGGATTTTGTGAAAGGTTTTGGACCACATGATGTAATAAGATGTTGATATCTACGACTGTGTTTTAAAATTGAAAATTATGTCAGCTAAACCGTTGAGCCACAGATTTTCAAATTGAGAAAGAGTAATGATGGAATGTGTGGTCATCTCAGTTGTAGTTTAATGCTAAAATTTGGAGAAGTAGGGTTATAAAATTTCAATTTGACATTTTTATCACCATAATTCATGAAGACTCTAAGAAGAGCTAAATTGTAGCATTTTCTGTCTATTTTCCATCACTTGCAAAATGGGTATGTTAATTCATGATTCCACTTTGTTGCATTGTGAATTTGAATACTAGTTAATTTTCAACATGTATAAGTGATTAGGGTTTACTTTCTAAAGCCTGAATTGTTGTGATACCCTAGTTGTTAAGAATGACTCCACAAAGAGATTTCACAGGGAGAATTGACTACCAAGAGAGAAATGTTTGTGATGATATGTTACAACAATTGATAAAGTCAACTAATGATTCTACTAAGATTAAGGATTTTGTACCTAAAAACCCTTGTTTGAAATTTGGGGAGGGTTTGTATGATAAAGGAAAATGGGTTAGAGACACAGTTACTTGCACAATAGGCTTAACATTGTTCAAAATTGCTTTCAGTCAAAGAAATGACTTTGCCCCCAATAGAAACATCTGGAGATTTGATGTAGGAAGATTGATAGTACCTAGAGTGTTTATGGATATTGATTTGATCATTCCAATAGAAGATAAATATGATCATGTAGCCAGGGTGGTAAGAGACATTAATGGAAGGGTCTTGGTGAGTATCACAGTAGAAGGACTTTCAAAATTATTTCAGTTAAATGAACCTTCCATGCAACTTGATGAAATATATTTTGATGCTTTCAAGGAAATCTACAAAGCCCAAAGGACTTACCTCAGAAATGGACCTTTGCAAGAATTATTTGTTAAGATTGGAGATTTGGATGTGGTAGGACCTAACACCCTAGATCCTTTCAAGTTAGAATATTTCATCATGAAAGCTATATGTATACATAGTTCATTGTGTCAAATTTTTGGGGATAATAAAGAGAAAGAGATGCCCATTCATTACATGTTCATGATGGTGCAGATCCTCCACCCAAATATAGCCATCACTTTCAACTATGCACCTTATGTGGCTGATATGATACACAATGGATTGATAGGCATCAGAAATGGAAAGATAGATAAACCCTTTGGGTGGTATTCTATGTTGATGCATATGTTCCTTTTTAATGGTGCAAACTATTTTGAGAAGGAGATGAATTTATTAAGGATTAAAGATGGAGAAGAGATGTCTATCAAGTTGCAGAGCCCAAAATTAGCTTGGGATAGGAAAGTGGCTAGTTACATTACATTTGACAGATGTTTTTCTTCTAGACTAGGAGCCTTTTTGTTTTCAGAAAACCCAAGAATATGCATCTATTTTGAATCTTTTGAGACCCAAGCAGTTTGCTCAAAACATCAAGATAGTGCATAATTGGGGAGATGTTATTCTATATCCTGTCTCAATAGTTTTCAAAGTATATGGTTATAAGGGTACCCCATATGTTCTCCCTTATAGGGTCCCACTCCAAATGGGTGTTTCTAAAATTATTAGACAAATTGGTGGACTGCGGGAAGTTGCTTTGACTGGAAAGGGAAAAGGTACTATTTTCCCACTATCACAATCATGCACCAATTTTTTATTACAAAAGGGGGTTGGAATCATTTGGATAAATTCTTTGATCCTTGTCATCTATAAATTTCAATAGAAAGGTGTACTGACCCATAAGAATTTATAAGTGATATGTTCAAGAAAAGAACATAGTGTGTAGTAATGGATCATCAGTTCTATTTTCCTAAAGACATCATTAGGAATGAAATCAATTGACAAGAACAAGAAATCAAGAAGGAGAAGTGGTTGGTCTACAAGAAAACACTAGATTTTGTGCAACATTTTCATAAGTGGTGTGATCCATTGAAATAATTTAAACCTTTTGAAAATAAAACTGACTCATTAATGTCACTTTTTGAAGACATTATACATGCTTTGAATCAAAAGAAAGAGGTGGTCATGAAGGAAGAACTAGAAAAGGCCAAGGCTATCTTGAGCAAGAGTATACATGCTAGGGGTATCCCACCTGGAAAATATGTCTTACAGCAGAAGAAAGGGTACAACATGGTATTTCTAGGAGGAGAGACATCTCAAAGAGGTCAGAATGTAGAATATATACATGTGGAGGAAGCTTCTAGATCAAGAGGGAAAATACCATTGAAGTTTGATTCAAAATTATTACTATCCCTATAGAGGCAAAGGACAGAACAAGAGGAGAAACAATTGGAAAATGTATATTCACACTCTTAGTATCCTTTACAATTGGACGAGCAAGTAGTAGTTGAACAATTCTCACACATGGGGAATGTAGGGCATGTTTTTATGACACACCATGAAATGCAAGAAGGGATGCCTGAGGCTCCTAAGCATGTGGAGATGGATCTAACATTGGAAAAATTTTCAAGAGAAGAGCTTGATCCCCTTACCAAACAAGCTAGTGATCAATTCTTATCAGATGACAACTTTGTTAAGGTTAGAGCATTTATGAGATTCTTGTGGAGAATTCACATTGGAGAATTCAAAGAAAATTGTCAAAAAAGGAAAGAGGACCAGCCTGGAAGAGTTAAGAATGAAATTGAGGATGAAATAAAAAAACAAATGTTAACCAAATTTGAGAAGATCACCCTTAAAGAGGGAAGAGAACTAGTTAGGAAGGAAAGAGTTCTCATTTTTCCATTATGGGATCTTGTTGTTGCTATAGTTTTTGAGACTATTAGGAAGGAAACAAACACCATACATGCCACTTTAGAAATAGATCAACAAGTAATTAAAGGAGTAGAGTTTAGTGAGGATCATGCTGCATTGGTAATGTGGTCACTAAAAAGAGAGGAAGGAAATAAGAGAAATGAAGCCACCAAAGCTGATTATTTAGGCAGTCTATTAGTGAGAAGACTGGAAGAAACTACTGAGATGGAAGTAGTAGTTATTGTGCTAGAATCAGAAAAAATTAGTATGAAGGTGGCAGAGAAAAATGCAGAAGAGAACCAAGGGATGAGGATTAAGATGGAAACAATTCTAAAAGCCTACAATGACCCTAGGAAAGAATCTATTGAAAAGGATAGAATAATTGCTTGATTGAGTGGACAACAATCAGTCCATACATCTCCTCAAAGGATTATTACTTAAGAGCCTTTTCAACCATCATCATCCAGTCCAATTATTTCATTTCTTCCTTCCCCTATGCCATCTAGCTCTAGTTTAGAGGCATAAATTAATTATGAAAAGGATAAATTGATAGCAGAGAGGACTAGATTGGAAGGAGTAAAGAGGAGTTGGGAGGAAGAAAGTTTAAAGTTTCATAGTGCACAATTATTGGTGCAACATAGGTATGAGGATAGAGTAAGGAGTAAAATTGTGCATTTTGCTAATAATATTGATCCTTCTTCTATTTACTTAAATGGAAAGAGCATTATGATAATTTTAGATTCTTTTGAAGAAAACAAGGACAATTTGGGACAAATAATGCAATATTGGAAAGGAAGAAAGGCTAAATTAAAATCATTTTATTCTTTAGCCAAGAGGGAAGCTAATTTTTATATTGTATCGATGGCCACTTATAAATGTCTCAAGGACTTGATAGATTTGGATATAAGAAGAAGTATCATCCAGAAAAGGCCAAAACATTGAGAAAATAATATTCAAAGGCCCATTTTGAGATATTCCCTAGCCTATTTGGAAAAGGTGGTAAACTAAAAAGGGAAGCTAGATGAATGAGGGAGATGGGTGAAGAGCTATCAATAAGGACCAACAACATCATCAACTTAGAAAGCACACTCTTGTTTGTTCAAATTGTAGAAACAATTGAAGATGCCAAATCATATTTTGGGTTTTGGAAAAAGGAAGTTGAACAAAAAAACCAAAATGGGATGAGATGAGTAACAAGATAAATGAGGTCACTAATTTCCCTTGGCTTAGTGATGAGGTGTTCAAATGTTGGAAGGACAAGTTTAATGCAGATGAATGAGAAAATAAAGATATTTTACGGTTTTTCAACAGATGGTAAATCCCTCCAGAATTTTGAATTGGACAATAAATTACAATGATCTTTTACATCAAAATACAAAAGTAACAATTTCCATTTGGCAGGCTCAGAACAAATTTGGAAGTAGTTGCAAGGACCGTGCGGTCGAATGACAAAATACTTTGGAAATCCTTGTAAAAAATTAGTTATTGCTTCTCTTGTATGTTTTTCTTTTGTATGAGTCATGTATTTGTCTCTTCTTCTAGCCATCCGAAGCTTGTTGCATCCTTTTTATTTCAGGATTCCAAGATGGCTAGTGTATACTATAAATAGCAAGTTTAATGTAATTAAAAGGGATGGTGAATTCACAACTGCGAAGCAGTTTTATGATCTTAGTCTATTTTCAAAGTTTTTTTTCATTTCAAATGTATTGAAATATAGAAGTCTTAATAAAATATAGTGGAATTCCTTTTGCATACCTTTGATTTCTTCATGTGTTTATGTTTGAATTCTTATGTATTGAGTTTGTAAGGCAAGTTTCAATAAACTGTTTACAAGGTAGATGTGAGATTTGTTCTTAAGTTTCTTCCAAGCGAGGGGTAATTCTTAAGGGTAGTTTCAGAGGGTTAGATATTTTCATGAGAATTTGATACGTAGGTATGAGAATAAGAAGATGATTTGTAAGGCATTTCATTTGAGTTCTAAGTGTGTTGTTATTAAAACATTTCTATGAATATATTTTGTTTTGACTCTTTGCCCTAGATTAGGCACTGGTCTCTATTGTTCAAGTAGTTATCATCATCAATCTATAAAATTTCTAAACAATCTTTTATTTTCCTATTAAAGAACATAGATGTCTATGATTTGTGTTGAAGAATACAAGTAATTTTGTTGATTTCATGAAGAGTAAATCCTTTAGGTACATCCGCTTGAGCTGAAATCTCAAAGAGAAGAAGGATGAGAATCCTTATCAAACTAGTATTTACCATTGTAAAGTGCATCTTTTGGCTTGTAAAGTTTTGCATAAGGTTGGTTATTAGCATCTATAGGATTTGTTACCAATTGTTGTAGTAAATGCCATTAACAAATCAGTCTGAAATCATAATCCATCATATGATTTATGGAGAAGAAGTAAGTCATTGAAAGGTACAGCCGCCTGAGTCTGTGGAGCTCAAAGTGAAGAAGGATTGGATCCTTGTTAATTATAATTTTACTTGTTGAATCAAGAGTTGGGAATCAAAGAGTCAAGCATAAATTCTATATTGATATTTTGCAAGAAAAAGCTCTAACAAAATGGTGACTCTACATGGGAGAAGTGGATTGTAGAAATAGGGTTTCAAAGTTCATAGTGACTAATTTTCTATTGTTACATTTATTGATGAGTTCATGAAATTTTCCCATACTTGTTGTGGGTGGCAAATTTATACTCTATGCATTCAATTTTTTGGTAATAAGCATATTGAAATTTTAAGGTTCTTGTCAGATTTAAAATGAGTCAACAAAAAAATACCAGGCCCTATTATAAAAATAAACCTAAAAGTAACATATGAGATTAACTCCATACACCTGGTAGGAAGCAATTGTCTACAAGAGTTGGGTCTAACCATAAATTTCCCAAAGTATCCAAAGAGAGAATCAAAACCCTTTTCCCTGAACGAGTTTCATCTTCCTCTAAAAGTGCTGAGCATTCAAGGCTAGTTGGGCCTTATATAGATAATATATCTTTTGATCCTTTTAGAGATAGAGAAATGATTGATGTAGGTTTTTTCTCTGCACAAGAAAATCTAGACTAACAAGGAGAACATTTGCTGCTGAAACTACATCCTATGATTCTGACAAGCTCTATGATGAAGTTCTATCTTTGAGTAGAAAAGAACATGAGCAATAGTTAGAAATAGAAAATGCAAGGAAAAATTGTGAACAAGAAATTTATGAGTTGTTGGTTGAAAGAGAAGAACTCTTGAAAAATACCAAGAATAATGAGCTTAAGGAAAAAAGTTTTATTGAAGAGTTCAAGGGTTTGGATAAGGATTTATTTGGTGATATTGAGGCCCTGAGACAACAAGATGCTAATAATAAATAAAATTCCAAGAAAGATGAATTTGAAGGAGATGGATCGGTTTTGAGGTAGTTGCATCCATATGAGATTGAGCAAAATGAAAAGCTTAAGAACAATGAAAAGGATGCATCTAACAAGGGTAAGTAGAAAGTGGTTGGTGTAACTATAAATGAACCTAAGCAAGACAAAGTTACCCCTATTGGTAGGTCCAAAGTTGACATAGAATTGGAACAATCTAGAAAAGATAAGGAAGACTTAGCTAAGCAACTAGAAAAAATGGAGTTAAAGGCTACTACAGCTGATATGAAAATGATAATTTATTTCTTACATGCAACTACAAATACTACTGCAAGTAGCTCAATGTCAGTTGTCACTGGGACACTATCACAAAACCCACCAGGTGGTTCAAAGTTAAATGCTCAAATTGATGGTCCTAAGCAAGGTGCCATTGAACCTATTCAAAACCAAGGATATGTAGCAGGCACAAGTGGAAATAATGTCCTTGAAAATTTTCAGAGAAGACCTTGCCATTTGCATAGATACCATCCTCTATTCTTTGATGGCATTTTTGGTCATCCAAATATGATCCCAAATGAGGTAAGAGACCAAATCCCAAGGTTTATTAGTAATAATTTCATAACTTGTGAAGAACATTTAAAAGCTTTCACTAACAAAATTACTGATTTTGAGATTGAGCATGAAGATGTGATAATGAAGCTTTTTGTCTAATCAATGATAGAAGATGCTAGGGATTGGCTTAGGAATTTCCCCAAGGGTAGCATAGCATATTTGGATGAATTTGTTAGATGCTTTAGGGAACAATACAATGAACATGTCAATTCAAGTTACACGTTAAATTAATTCAATAATATCAAAAAATTAACTAATGAAAGCATGGCTGATAAATGTTGCATATTTATATGGCAAATTCAATGTAATAAGGAAATGTGCATCCACACTAAGTGAAAGATAGTATTAAAGGGACTTATTTTTTTTAAACATGAAACCTTTTACTATTAATGGTCATTCTGATGTATGTTGCTCTTATTTTCAAAGCTAGATATTTGAATGAAAGGGACTTAGTCTTTCTATCTGAGAAACCTTTTTCAGAAAGACATCAACATGTTAGTTTAACAAACACAAACAAACCAACCAACATTCATGAATGAGTGTCATTTCATATGACACTCATACACAAACAATAATTGGCTCATTTTATTTGCTGACCTAACAGGTTGATTGGTGATGTGTGTGCAATAGGTGAACAAGTAACTAAATGCAGATAACAAAAGAAATGCAGTGAGTGTCACGAGCCTGTGCTCGAACTTCACATAAGACATTACATACAAGAAATTTGTGTGCATCACAAGAGGTTACAATTCATGCAGATGCATCACAAGAGGTTATAGTTTATGCAATGCATGAAGGATGATACAATGATGCTGCAGGGGACACATAGGCAGTGAAGGGTCCTGAGAATAGATATGCAGAAATGGAGGTGAAATTTTTACTGTCATCATCCAAGATGAATTGAAAGTATTTCTATTATCGTAAGTATGCAAATGCAGAAAAGACATGTGAATTTGAGTCAATTATGGAAAATTTATGCTTAACAATCAATCATGTTATCATAAGTCTCATGTTATCTAAATGTTGTTGTTTATGTTTACATAATAGTGTGGTTTGCAAACAATAAAGATGTATAATAGTGTTAATAATCTGCATATGAGCTACACATGAAAAACAATGTGCAAGAATTGGAGTAACAGTGTATTTAAATGTTGTTATAAAATGTACATTTACAGAAAATAACTAACTACATTGTGTCAAGATGAGAGACATACGCATAAATTGTTGGAATTAAACAAATGTATCATATCAATGTTGTTTGGATACATGATGCTTCTGGATGAGATAATGAAAACAATACAGTGACATCTACTTCTCAAAATAATGAAAAGAGAATGTGCATATATTGTCAAACATGAGTTACATTTTATGCATATATCCATAACAGTGGAACAAGTACAATATCCATGTGCCTGATGTGAGTTTTAAGTGATGTTCTATGCAGGGTATTAAGAAAAAAATATTATTCTGGTGTGTAGAAATGACAGTGATATATGTATCCGTCAACTAACATGCTGTTATTATTCATGTTTGAATAAAATTGAAAGTTCAGTGCTTGCAGGGGATACAGTCGAGCAATTACAGTGAAAGGAGATGTGCATGTTTGATATGAGTTTCATGTTACAAATATTTCCCATAGAAGTCATGAGCCCATGCTCGAACCCCACGGGTGATGATTCATATAAAATTGTATAACAGTGTATTTATACACTCTTTCTTGCACAAAAACTTCATATTTAAAAGATGTTGAGACAAGCAACTGTCAAACACAAATTACATTTTTTACAGATCAAACATATATGTTTCTCAGACAAAAGATATGGAGTTCGGCCTCAACAGTAAAGAGTGTTTTATGTTTAAGAAATTATGGTCATGTTTTCAGAAGAGACATTCATGAGGCCATCAATTTATATCTGGAGTTCATCTCTCAACCAAAACATCGACAACTTGCATGTGTTTTAAGTTTACATCCAGATATGTAAGAATGGCCATATGGGTATTCCAGTTTTGTCGCCATTCAACCATTAGAGAGTGACTCAAAGTAAACATGGGGTTTCATACTACAAAGTAAAGCTACCTGGAAGAAATCCAAGTAAAATGACACAAGTTCAACATATAGAGAAGTAAATCAAAACCTAGATTTACTGCTAGAAGATGTAAACTTTAAAAAACCCAAAAAGATGGAGTTAGTTAAACCCAAGATCTTAACTAGTATGAAAACTTTCACAATTGTTGACTACAGTAATGCATTCATTTCAAGTAAATCTGAAGATAATGTAATGATTCAAGAGTTACTTATCTGGTTTTACACATATCGAGCATGGAGGAGTCCAAAATGTATGTAGAGTGCCATGTGTTGTGGGTGAAGACCAGTTCAAAAGAATGGAGAAGCCAAGTTCCAGATGCAGATAAGGTGCCATGTGTTACGGCTTAAAGATACAGAGGTTACACCAAGAGCCTGAGCTCTTCAATTTATAACCTAGTGAAAGCCGCGACCAAGACTCCTTCTTCAACACAAAGAGCCCAAGCTTTCAAACCAAAGATATCACTCAAGATCAAAGCAGTGTGTTGAAAGCCCAGTAAGTTTCAAAGAAGAATCCAAAAATAGGTGCCATGTGTCGCTATACAGTGAAAGCCATGGTGAAGAATCATATTCTACACAGAGCTTGAGCTCTCCATCATCTAGATTTTAGCAAAGTGACCCAAAAAAACCAACAAGCATTCAAAAAAATCCATAGAGAATGCCATGTTTAATGGTATACAATGTTTCAAGACTCCTAGTTACACAAAGAGCCCAAGTTCATAGCAAGAAGCCCAAGCTTCTTAGCAAGATCTAGTTGCAGATACAACACCATTGATCATGTCATCAAACCTCTAGATCCAACCAAGCATGGAGACACAAAGAAAAACCCTAAAAATTATCTCCCAAATGCAAATGAGATGAGAAAAACATCATGCAGTATTTTTCCAAAAGAATTCCAAGTCCGCTGACAATAAAATTTAATGCCCTCTAAGTTTACAGTGCCACGACAGTACCCCAAGGTGCCACAAAGACAATGGGATATTTCTTAGTGGGTATTTTCATGTCGGTCATGAGCTGTTATCGACTTAGGTTGGAGTTAGCTTGACTATGGATCGAGCTTTGCATATGGAGTTAGAGTCAACTTGACTATGTTGTTAGCTGAGCCTATGGGTTAGGGTTTTTGACTATGGTGTCAGGTTTTTAGACTATGGAGTTAGGGTTTTATGCCATATGATTGGGGTTTTTTCATATAGGGAAAATTTGGATGGGTTTTGTAATATATATTTTTAATAAGTTGGTAAAACATGTAAAAAGATGCAAATCTTTTATGCACCAACTTTAGGGGCTAGTTTTAGGGCTGAATTTAGGGCTTAATTTGGGGCACTCTTTAAGCCTTAGGATTAGAAACTTGCTATTTTGAAGGGTATTTTGGAGGGAGGAGGGATTTTCAAAAATTAGCTTCATGGGCTATATAGCTGAGATTTCTCTCATTTGTAGGGGTTGCAGATTTTTGAGAGAAGGCTAAAAGTGAGCACATTGTTCCTTGATGCCTTGGAGATCTTGTTTGTAACTTATTTGTCACATTTTTGGAGGATAATAAAGCACATGGTATATTTCTCAATATACTTTTGAGTTTTGATTTCAAATCCTGTTTTCATCTTTTTGCAAAAGTTTTTATTCATTTTGGTAAGGAGAAGTGAATAATTATTATTCCTCCTCTATGTGAACAAAATTCAGACCTCATGAAGAATATGTATGTTTGTTTACAAATTAAGCTATTTGTGGTCTATACCCTAGTAGCCAGTTCTTTAAACTATATGTTGATCAACGATTCAAGGTATTAAACATTGGTATATAGTTTAGGGTTACTGTATTAATTTCCAAAAAAAGTCTGATTTCATTATGGTGTATCACCTCACTTTCACTTTCAGTTTCAATTTTTTTTTTCCCTTTTCCCATTAAGTTTTCAATCAAGAGGTGATATTCTATATCAAATAGGAATTGACCTAGAATCCGGAGACTCCTTAATCAGAGTCCACCCATAACTCGAAAAAGCTTCCATTGTTAGGATAGAATACTATTAAGCCCTAATGCATGAGTTGGGGTGGTATTTCTAAACCTCAACAAGTACATAATTATGTGAAGATGCATTTATTAGATTCTAGGCATTAGTGTTCATGAAATCACTATGGAATTTAAATTGATGCATAAACTACTCTTTTTAATTTGTGGTCTGAGAATAACGTGTCCCATGTTTTTTCCAACTTTGACATAGAAATAAACATTCTACAAAAAAAACTTCGCATTCAGACACCTATTGCTGAAAACCCATTAGGAATTTGAAGATCATGTAAACTAGTAGTTTTTAGCATTTTGGGTGTAAATTTTAAATATATATTTTTAAAAATTTTGAAATTTATTTCTATCCATTTTTACATCTCCTTCAAAAAGTAGTTTGTATAAAAAAATAACACTTTTAAAGAGTGACATTCATTTAGGATAGATTAACTATTTTTTTTTCCAAAAAATAATAAAATGAAATTCTTTCAAATTTAGGTTTGTAACGCCAATATCTAGTGTATCCAATTGTTTTCATTCAATTTGGTTGAATATTTCATAGTTTATCAAGTTTTAAACTCACATTAACTATCATTTAGACATAGGTTCATTTAGATACCTATTTTATTATTTTTCCATTAGCATTGAATAGATAAGTTGCTAAATGGTCCAAAACCAAAGTTTAATTAAACTAAAAATAGAAAGTCATAATGAAATCAATATATATATATATATTAAAATCATAACCATTGAAAACATTTTTTAAGTAGCACCATCTCACATTTGGGTTTCTCAAGATATTTCTATTTGGACCTTGAGCCAAAACTTCAAAGGCCAGAAATTTGCACAAACAAGTTCTCTCTAGGGGATAAGGCCACAACCTAAATCTTTCTGGCTTGGCTCATTCTGACTCACAAACTAAAGTTTTGCACAACAAAACTTTAGAGATTGCTAATGCTTCAAAAATTACAAATGCTTCACAAACTGAAAAATTCTTCAAAAATTGTTGTTAACTATCCAAGCACGAAGAGGGAATAAATACAACCCAAAAGAATCAATGAAATTATCCCAAAAAGTACATCATTTGAAACCTTACCGAAAAAGGCTCTCCAAAATTTGTCTTAGCATCCTCCTAGTTAAAATTCCTTGATTATGTTTCATTTTATTCAATACATTAAAAAAAAATTCTATCCATGTACGTTTTAAATACATTGTCACCTTTGTTATTTAGATTTTTCAAGTTGGGCCGCTTAATTTTGTTCTCTTATCACCCATATCTATTCTAAATAGTTTATTTCACTAGTTAGATCATAATTTTACTAGGAAAGTTTAAGATTACTTCCTCTTTGCATCACTGATCTTCTCACCGTAAAAATCCACTGGCCTCCCTTCTTGGCTCAAAACAACCCCTAAAGCAAAATTGCTAGCATCACACTCAACTATGAAGAGTTTCTCAAAACTTAGAAGAGTTAAGATATGTTGAGTGGCTATCTTTTTCTTTAACAATTCAAATCCCTGGTCAGCTTTTTTCATTCCACACAAACTTGATTCTCATTCCCCTCTTTATGGTATCTAACATTGAAACACATATAGCACTATATTGTTTGATGGATTTCCTATAGTATTGGGATAAGCCATGAAAGATTCTCACCTCTGTTGTAGTTTTGGGGGTAGGCAATTTAATGATGGATTCTACTTTTCTTGGGTCCATCTTAAGATTCACTTGAGACAAGACAAAACCAAGTTACATTAGCTCCTGCTTCAAGAACTCACACTTATCCATATTTATCATTCGCTTTTCTTCATGCAATTTCTTAAACAAAATTTGTAAATGTCTTTAATGTTCTTCTTTATTCTTACTAAAGATTAAGATATCATCCACATATACTACAAAAAACTTACCAATGTAGTCTTTTAGAACTTTGTTCATAAGCCTCATGAATGTGGATGGGGCATTTGATAGCCCAAATGGTCTTCTATCCTTGGGATAGGAAATCTATCCTAATGGTGATTCTATTGATGGCCCTTGAACCATTGCATAACCCTAATGGTGATCCTATTGATGGCCCTAGAATCAGTGCATAACCTCCAAGTTCCTCCCTTCTTGGGTGCTAGATAGTGGGAAAAATATATGGTCTTATACTTTTCCTACTGAGGCCTTGGTTTAGGAGTTCTTGTATTTGCTTGGCAATCTCCTCATTTTGTTGAGGGGTCATCTTATAAGAAGCTTTATTAGGAAGGGTGGCTCCGGGAATAAAGTCTATTTGGTGGCTAATAGCTCTCTTAGGGGGTAGGGTAGTTGGTTACCCATCAATTACAATAACTTTGTACTTCTTTAGAAATTCTTGCACTTCTATGCATATCTCTATCTTCTTTATCATCTTCTCTGCATTTTCTTCCTTTGTCTTCAAAACCAATGCATATCCTGTTGGAGATTTACTTCTGGTAGCTAGTTTATTGTATGTTTGTCATTGATGAAAATATATAATATACAACAGTGTTCTGTATGTACCTATCAGAATGATGTTATTAAGCCTTGCGTAGTTATATTCATGTTTTAGACATGTTTTGGATGCTTTGTTCATACACGCAGACTTAGATATGAAGTTTCAATTGAGTTGTGTAATTCTGTTAGTGGCAGTTACAATTTTTGGAGTTTATTTGTATAGAGACGATGTATTAGCATTAGCTCTTGAGTTTCTCTTATCTTCATGATATGCATGTTTATATTCATGATTAGTTATGAGTTAACCATGTTTGGTTAAGAGCGCTTGTCATGTTTCATCTGGATCATGCTGTTTGAGATAATTTGGTGGAGCCGACTTAGTGAAGCGTCGCGTCTATTCAGTTCATGTTGCGTGATCTTAATCCTAATTGCGTGCTTATTTAAGATGAAAAGGAAGTTGGTGAAGTGTTTCACAGAGCCATTGTGACCTTATACTTTAAGGAAGATACTTATAGTAGTTCATTTGTGAATGATAAGTGCGAATGATAAGAAAAGAAATAGAAAAGGTACATAGCAGAATATCAGTTAAGTTTCATTCATCAAGGATCTATGTGAAGAAGCAGTGGAAGATTACATTACATTGGAACTGATCAAGATAGTAGGTCTACTCTATAGTTCATCATCATATATAGTGCATATCTGTTCTACAGAAGGTTGTAGCCTTCACCATTAAAGTAGTGAGCTTTTGGATAGTGAGTCCTCACCCTTAACAGGGTTATTTGTAAAAGACTTCTAACAGGGTCAGCCCTTAACCAGGTCACTATACTTATTGCATTGTAAAGAACAACTCCTAACAGGGTTGCAAGATCTTCTAATAGGGATTATTATAAAAAAGTATAGTTTATTGTGGGTGCTAATTCCCACTGGGGTTTTTACCATTTGGTTTCCCTGTAACCAAATTGTGGTGTTGTCTATTGTGTTATCTGAATGTGCATTTACTTTATGGTATTCTGGAACTAATAAGAGAAAATAATTATATTAGCTGATAACTAATTCACCCCCCCCTCTCAATTGTCCTTTGGGACTATTCTAACAATTGGTATCAGAGCCAAGTGCCTTGAAGATAAATCCTAACAGCTTAAGGTAGATCAGATGGCATACTTCAGAAAAGAGAGTCCTAAGTTTGATGGAGAGAATTATCTATATTGGAAGAACAAAATGATAACACATCTACAGTGTGTTTCTTTTGAGATCTTTGAGATAGCCACACAAGAAGTTGATATTCCCTCTCTAAAAGACCTTGCAAAAGATGATGCTACTAGTAAACAAAAGGATACATTCATAGCTAATGCAATTTCCAAAGAAGCCCTTATAAGTGCACTATCTAACAATGAATTCTCTGAGATCAAGAAAGTAGACAAGGCATACACAATATGGAAGTATTTAGAAGACATGTTTGAAGGATATATCCAAGCAAAGAATGCACGTAGGAAGATATGGAAAAAGAAATACAATAATCTTGAGATGTTACCTGAAGAGAACATCAGAGCCTACAATTAGAGGATAAATGAAGCAGTTTCTTAAATCAGAAACAATGGTGGAGAAATTTTAGAAGAAGACATAATGGACAAGAAGATGACTACATTTACAACAGACTATGAGAGAAAGATCAATATTCTAGATCAAATCATTTACTTTTAAAAGGACTTCAAGAGAGAGACTTTGATCAGTAAAATCTCTGCATTTGAGATATCAAGATTGAAGACTGAACCCAAAAGTGAAACAAATTTCAAAGCATCAGTACATGGTAAGAAAACTTTACACATTTCTAATGAGAAAGAAGAAGTTGATGAAGAACTAGAAGAAATTATTTCCATGATTTCTAAAAGAGAAAATAAAGGCAAAGGAAATTATGAAGGACAACTTCAATTCAAATGTTTTTCATGCAACAAGATTGGTCACTTTGCATCTAAGTGTCCCACAAGAGTCAAGAAGTTCAGATCTGATTACAAACCTAAATACAAAAAGGAATGCTACCATGCTAAAGAAGGTGTAACAGATGAAGATTCAGGAGAGGATGTAATTGGATTCGTTTACCTTAAAGGAATGGAAAAATTGCTTGAGGAAATGGACATTGAAGATGAAAAGGAAGCACACGAGTTAGCCCTAATTTCCAAAGCAGACATCAAAACTAATTGGATTATTGATAGCGGATGCTCTCACCACATGACAGATGATAAAGATAGATTTGTTCATCTGGACAAGTACAAATGTGGTATGGTTAGATTTGGAGATAACACTCCTAAACCTATCATAGGCAGAGGATCTATCACCCTGGATGGAAAGAACAAGACAGATGATGTTCTGTATGTTGATGGATTACATCATGACTGAAAAGAATTAAATTATATGATAACTGATTCACCCCCCCCCCTCTCATTTATCCTTTGGGACTATTCTAACATATCCTACTCCCTCTCCTTCTTCTAGAGTTTATAAGAACTCTTTTTCACTTACCAAAAAAAAATTAGGGCCTGTGGGCTTCACTTATCCTTCTTCTAGCAGTGACTAGATTTTACAAGTCACGCCATCTTTCTTGAAATAATACACATTTTTAGCTCCATCACGCATGCCTTATCTATGAAATTTCCATGGCCTTCCTAGTAAGAGGTGACATGCATCCATTGGTAGTACATCACACAATACCCTATCTTTGTACCCTCTAATAGAGAAGTCTACCCATGCTTGTTCATTCACAAGGACATGTTGTCCCTTGTTTCTACCAAGTAACCTTGTATGGATTTCTATGTGAAATCCTCTTCATTTTCAGTTTTCTAACTTCCTCCTCTGACACAATATTGTCAGTTTACCCTAATTCAATGATGATTTTACACACGTTACCCATAATTTTGCACTTCACTCTAAATAGTGATCTTCTCTAGCTCAGTTCTTCTCTCATTGGTTCTTTAATCAGTGTCCTCATTATCATTAGATTCTCTCCCTCTTTTGGCTCTAAGGGTACTTCACAGTGTTTGTTACTACCACTAGATTCTTCTTGAAAAAAATTGACTCTCTTGTCACTCCCTTGGGAAGTAGAGACTTTCTCTGGACACCTACATAAAGATGTCCCATTTGGTTGCAATGATAGCATTTCATTGTTAAAAAGTAGGAACCTCTTCCTTGGCTATTGTGCCTTCCTCTCCAATTACTATTCACGCCTCTTCCTCTATTCAAGCCTCCTCTACTTGATCCTCCCTCTTGTTGTTGAGTTAGTTTAGTCTCTCCTTGATACTTTGGTTCTGAACTCCTACCACCATATCCTCCTCTTTGGTGTATGCCATCTCTTTCTCTTCCTCTTCCTCTTCCTCTTCCTCTACCTCTAGTATTTCTTTAGTTTTGTTTCTTTTTCAACTTTTCTTCCACCTTAACTACAAGTTGGAGGCACCTTTGAACTATAGTATGGGTTAGTAGACTCAATTCATCTTTTATAGTCCACCTTAAACTTTATTCTCATTCCCCCTTTTATGGTATCTAACATGGGAACATAGATAGAACTAAATTGTTTGATGAATTTCATATAGTATTGGGCTAAGTCATGAAAGTCTCTCACCACTGTTGTAGTTTTGGGGAAAGGCAAGTTAATGATGGCTTCTACTTTTCTTGGATCCATCTTAAGATTCGCTTGAGACAACATAAAACCAAGATACACTAGTTCCTTCTTCAAGAACTCGCACTTATAAAGATTTATCATTCTCTTTTCTTCATTCAATTTCTTTAATATAATTTGAAAATATCTTTAATGTTCTTCTTTAGTCTTACTAAAGATTAAGATATCATCCAGATATACTACAACAAAATTACCAATGTATTCTTTTAAATTTTGTTCATAAGCCTCATGAATGTGGATGGCGCATTTGATATCCCAAATGAAATTACAATAAACTCATACAAACCTTCTATAGTTTTGAATACAATCTTCCATTCATCTCCCTCAATGACCCTAATTTGATGATAACCACTCTTTAGGTCAATCTTAGTAAAGTACATGGTCTCTCCTAAATAGTCCATTAGTTCTTCTATCCTTGGGATAGGAAATCTATACCTAATGGTTATTCTATTGATGGCCCTAGAATCAGTGCATAACCTCCAAGTTCCTCCCTTCTTGGGTGCTAGGAAAGTGGGAACAACAAATGGGCTTATACTTTTCCTAACGAGGCCTTGGTTTAGGAGTTCTTGTATTTTCTTGGCAATCTCCTCATTTTGTTCAGGGTTCATCTTATAAAAAGCTTTATTAGGAAGGGTGACTCATGGAATAAAGTCTATTTGGTGGCTAATATCTCTCTTAGGGGGCAGGGTAGCTAGTTTCCCATCACTTACAATATCTTTGTACTCCTTTAGCAATTCTTGCACTTCCATGCAAATCTCTATCTTCTTTACCATCTTCTCTACATTTTGTTCCTTTGGCTTCAAATCTAATGCATATCCTACTCCCTCTCCTTCTTCTAGAGCTTCTAAGAACTCTTTTTTAATTACCAAAATAACATTAAGGCTTGTGGGCTTCACTTCTCCTTCTTCTAGCAGTGACTGGATTTTGAAAGTTGCACCATCTTTCTTGAAAGATTATACATTTTTGGGTCCATCATGCATGTCTTATCTGTAAAATTTCCAAGGCCTTCCTAGTAAGAGGTGACATGCATCCATTGGTAGTACATCACACAGTACCCTACCTTTGTACCTTCCAATAGAGAAGTCCACCCATGCTTGTTCATTCACAAGGACATGTTGTCCTTTGTTTCTGCCAAGTAACCTTGTATGGATTTCTATATTAAATCCTCTTATTTTTAGTTTGCTAACTACCTTCTCTGACACAATATTGTCAGTTGACCCTGATTCAATGATGATTGTATACACCTTACCCATAATTTTGCACTTCACTCTAAATAGTGATCTTCTCTGGCTTGATTCTTCTCTCACTGGTTCTTTAATCAGTGTCCTCATTATCATTAGATGCTCTCCATCTTTTGACTCTAAGGGTACTTCAGGGTGTTTTTACTAGCACTAGATTCTTCTTAAAAAAAATTTATTCTCTTGTCACTTCCTTGGGAAGTAGAGCCTTTCTCTAGACACCTACAGAAAGGATGTCCCATTTAGTTACAATGATAGCACCTTTGAACTATAGTATGGGTTAGTAGACTTAGTTCATCTTGTATAGTCAACCTAAAGCCATTTATATATGTGGCTACCTTCACACTTTCATCTTTTTCAACTCTTCACCTAATGCACAATCATTGAAACTCCTCGGTGTAAGAGTTAACATCAAATTCTTTTTTCCTTGAACCTTGTCTTTTCTTATGTAACTAAATTTCATATTCTTCTGGCACATATGCCTCTCTGATTTTAGCCACAATAGATTTCCAAGTGGCAATGGGTTTCTTTCCTTCTTTCTCCGTCTCATCTCAGATGAATTTCCACCAAATGAGTGCAGAACCTCTAAGCCTTGGTTTATCCACTTTTACTTTTTGGGCTTCTATTATCCCATCACATTCAAAATGGTTCTGAAGTCCTTCAATCTAGTCTAGGACTACTTTTGGTTCCATTTTCCCACTAAATATTGGGATTACCTCCAATGCATTTCCACTTAAGCCTTTGAATGATTTCAAGAAGGGTTCATCAGTGAGGATAGGGTCTGGTTTAGCGACCTCATCATCTATGGCTATTTCTTAATTCTTTCCTTCAACTATGTGTTTGAATTCCTCAATCTTGTCTTCCACTTGATCCAATTTTTGCTCTAATTGGGCCATTCTATCTTTGAGCAATCTATTCTCTTTTTCTTTCTCATCCACTTTCTTTGCAAGTTTTGCATTGGCCACCATTGTAGACTCTCCTACTGCCTCTACGGTTGAAACATTTACCACAAGCCTAATCTTGTAGGCTCTAATACCAATCTCATAGAAAATCCCTTAGTGTGCTTGCACAAACTTACTACGACCCTAATTGTTCAATCTTATCATTGTAAAAATCCATTGGCCTCCCTTCCTAGCTCAAAACAACCCCTATAGAAACATTGCTAGCATCACACTCAACTGTGAAGAGTTTCTCAAAACTTGGGAAAGTTAAGATAGTTTGAGCGGCTATCTTTTTCTTTAACAATTCAAATCCTTGGTGAGTTCGTCCATTCCACACAAATTTTATTCTCATTCCCCCTTTTATGGTATCTAACAAGGCAACACATATAACACTAAATAGTTTGATGAATTTCCTATAGTATTGGCTAACCCATGAAAGCTTCTCACCACTATTGTAGTTTTGGGGGTAGGCAAGTTAATGATGACTTCTACTTTTCTAGGATCCATCTTAAGATTTTCTTCTGACAAAAGAAAACCAAGATACACTAGTTCCTTCTTCAAGAACTTACACTTATCAAGATTTATCATTCTCTTTTCTTCATGCCATTTTCTTAAATAGAATTTTAAAATGTCTTTAATGTTTTTCTTTAGTCTTACCAAAGATTAAGATATCATCCAGATATACTACAACAAACTTACCAATGTATTCTTTTAAAACTTTGTTCATAGGCCTCATGAATGTGGATGGGGCATTTGATATCCCAAATGGAATTACAAACCACTTATACAAACCTTCTATAGTTTTGAAGGGAATCTTCCATTCATCTCCCTCATTGACCCTAATTTGATGATAACCACTCTTTAGGTCAATCTTAGTAAAGTACTTGGCCTCTCCTAAAGAGTCCATTAGGTCTTCTATCCTTGGGATAGGAAATCTATACCTAATGGTTATTCTATTGATGGACCTACAATTAGTGCATAACCCTAATGGTGATTCTATTGATGTCCCTAGAATTAGTGCATAACCTCCAATTTCCTCCCTTCTTGGGTGCTAGGATAGTGGGAACAACAAATGGGCTTATACTTTTCCTAATGAGGCCTTGGTTTAGGAGTTCTTGTATTTGCTTGGCAATCTCCTCATTTTGTTGAGGGGTCATCTTATAAGAAGCTTTATTAGGAAGGGTGACTCCGGGAATAAATTCTATTTGGTAGCTAATATATCTCTTAGGGGGTAGGGTAGCTAGTTTCCCATCACTCAAAATATCTTTGTACTCCTTTAGCAATTCTTGAACTTCCATGCAGATCTCTATCTTCTTTACCGTCTTCTCTGCATTTTCTTCCTTTGGCTTCAAAACCAATGCATATCCTACTCCCTCTCATTCTTCTATAGCTTCTAAGAACTCTTTTTCACTTACCAAAAGAACATTAGGGCTTGTGGGCTTCACTTCTCCTTCTTCTAGCAGTGACTGAATTTTGAAAGTCACACCATCTTTCTTGAAAGAATATGCATTTTTGGGTCCATCATTCATGTCTTGTTTGTAAAATTTCCATGTCCTTCCTAGTAAGAGGTCACATGCATCCATTGGTAGTACATCACACAGTACCCTATCTTTGTACCTTCCAATAGAGAAGTCCACCCATGCTTGTTCATTCACAAGGACATGTTGTCCCTTGTTTCTACCAAGTAACCAAAAATGGATTTCTATTTGAAATCCTCTTCATTTTCAGTTTGCTAACTATTTTCTTTGACACAATATTGTTAGTTGACCCTGAGTCAATGATGATTTTACACACCTTAACCATAATTTTCACTTCACTCTAAATAGTGATCTTCTCTAGATTGGTTCTTCTCTCACTGGCTCTTTAATCAGTGTCCTCATTATCATTAGATTCTCTCCCTCTTTTGACTCTAAGGGTACTTCACGATGTTTTTTATTAGCACTAGATTCTTCTTAAACAAAATTGACTCTCTTGTCACTCCCTTGGGAAGTAGATCCTTTCTCTAGACACCTACAGAAAGGATGTGCCATTTGGTTACAATGATAGCATTTCATTGTTGAAAATTAGGAACCTCTTCCTTGGCTAGTGTTCCTTCCTCTCCAATTACTATTCATGCCTCTTCCTCTATTCAAGCCTCCTCTACTGGAGTCTCCCTCTTGTTGTTCAGTTAGGTTACTCTCTCCTTGAGTCTTTTGGTTCTGAACTCCTACCACCATATCCTCCTCTTTGGCGTCTGCCATCTCTTCCTCTACCTCTAGTATTGCTTGATTCTTGTTTCTTTTTCAACTTTTCTTCCACCTTAACTAAAATTTGGTGGCACCTTTGAACTGTAGTATGGGTTAGCAGACTCAATTCATCTTGTATAGTCCACCTTAATCCATTTAGAGATGTGGATACCTTGACACTTTCATCTTCTGCAACTCTTGACCTAATGCACAATCATTGAAACTCCTCGGTGTAAGAGTTAACATCCACTTCTTTTTGTCTTAAAATTTGTCTTTTCTTATGCAACTAAATTTCATATTCTTCTGGCACATATGCCTCTCTGATTTTAGCTACCATAGCTTTCCAAGTGACAATGAGTTTCTTTCCTTCTTTCTCCCTCACATCTTGGATGAATTTAAACCAAATGAGTGCAGAACCTCTAAGCCTTTCTTTATCCACTTTTACTTTTTGAGCTTTTATTATCCCATCACATTCAAAATGGTTAGGAAGTCCTTCAATACAGTCTAGGACTACTTTTGGTTCCATTTTCCCACTAAAGATTGGGCTTACCTCCAATGCATTTCCACTTAAGGCTTTCAATGCTTTCAAGAAGGGTTCATCGGTGAGGATAGGGTTTGGTTAAGTGATCTCATCATCTATGGATATTTCTTTATTCTTTCCTTCAACTCTATCTTTGACTTCCTCAGTCTTGTCTTGCACTTGATCCAATTTTTTCTCTAATTGGGTCAATCTATCTCTGAAAAATCTATTCTCTTCTTCTTTCTCATCCACTTTCTTTACAATTTCTACATTGGTTACCATTGTAGACTCTCCTACTACCTCTGTAGGTTGAAACATTTACCACAAGCCTAATCTTGTAGGCTCTGATAGCAATCTGATAGAGACTCCCTTAGTGTGCTTGGACGAACTTACTAGGACCCTAATTGTTCCCAAATTCCCAAGACCCTATTATTTTCTTCTAGGATACTCCTGTCCTTACTTCACTCTTTTAGGACCTCTTCAATACCACTCTAAGAGATGGAAACCTTTTTTCTTCATTGGGGGTGACTATCAACAAATCTTTCTTCACTTCTTTGTTGTTTCTCGGATTCTTCCAAGTGTCTTTTTGACTCCTTTCCTTAGCAAGTGTTTATAGGTGTTACAATTAATTCTAGCACCTTCTTGGATTTCATTTGATCCCATTAGGATAGGGTATCAATTCTTTTTCAAACAATTTCTAAACTCTTATGGAATCTTTACTTTTAGGCCTAATTCTCTACTAGCCCTATTTGATTACTTTTCCCCATTACTTTCAAATATTTCCCAAATAACCGCAAAAACCAATTGAATATTAAGATACCCTTTTCCAAAAAATGAAATATTTTGTAGGTCTTTTATCTCTAAGGTCTCCTTACAGTTGATTCCTTGAATTAAGGGTAAGTAGGGCTAATTGAGTTTTTTTGGACCAGTCAAGAGACTTATGCTTCAAACTATATTCAAATGGATTGGGAAAGGCCTAAATTCCTTTCTAAGGTCACTATATAACCCCAAAGAACACAAAACCACTCTTGGTATCACTCTTCCAATCATACCCATGAATTTAAACACATCAAGATCTCTGACAAGCTCCTAACCGGGTGCACTGGACTTGCCTAGGGCTTGTCTTTAAAAATAGCAGTTAACAACTTCTAAGAGATCTTCCCTCAATATTTAAAATATGCAAGGGCTCCCCTTAAATATCCCTCAAGGTAATGATGAAATGCATGGTAGGTTTTTATATGGGAGCCATTTTTCAACAAACTGTCATGAAGGGACGAGTAACTAGCTTGCTACCAAAATATTATAAACCTACTCTACTGAACATAAAGAAACTTCAAAAAAAAATAAAACAAACTCTAAGTAATCTAACTACAATAATCCAACTCAAAATTGAGTGATTCAATCCATTAAGGAACACTTTTAAGAAAAAGTATGTAACAGCTCGCAGAAAATAGAATACAGAGAAACTTCACAAGATTTGTATTACTTCTCCAAATTATCCAACCTCGGGAAATGAGCCTCCTCATGGTTTTATATCCTTTCCACATGCGTACAGGTTTTTAGAATAACTACCAAGCCCCAAAATATCAAATTTGTCATTTCTTGACAATGTTGTCATGCAACTTTGCAAAGTTGCAAATGTTGTCATGACAACATTTTGTCGATTTTTGCAATATTACTTCTAAGAAAGGCCTTCTAACGGGAGGAAAAAGTAATAATATAATCAAAAGAATATAGAGCCAGGGGCCCAACACTGACTAATAAAATGCTTAATAGATTTCATAGTAATGTATTGTCCATGCACCTTTTATGGATCCATGACTTCATGTGGAAAATAAATTTAAATTCCCTATATTATTTTTTATCTTCAAAAAGATATCATTTTACCTATACATGTAGGGTTTTTTGTTCATGGAAATTAAAGTATTGTGATAGTAGGAATGGTAATAGTTATGCATCTATTAACTTTGTGGTCACCCACCTTTATCCTTGTCTAGTGTAGACATATTAAGAGACTTTGTGTTTAGTGACAATCGTTAAAAATGTTGGAGTGGTTAAAAGTGTTGGAGTTTTTTTTGGATAATGCATTTTACTTGGATTATAAGAATATGATTTTGTGGGTTTATTATGTGTGCAAATGTGGCATGCATTGCTTCACATTTACCTTTGTCATGTTTTACTGCATTACAAACTTCTTAAGAAAAATTATCCAAGATTAGTCCATTGTAGCATGAATATGAGATTTTAATTCTATCCTACATTTGAAAATATAGAGATGGTCTAGAATTATCTCTTATAAGCATGCAAAGTACTTGAACTCATTATATAAGACCCCAAAATATATAAAAGAGTTATATATCACTTGTTTAGTAGAGGATTGAAAAAAACATTCCATGTATAAATGAGATAGTGATCCCTATCATTTAAAGTCCAATTATCCAGTGTTATGGTATCAATTCTACCATAGAATACTATCATGCCAAGGTTTATATGATTCCTAAAAGGATTGTAAAAGTGCGCTATAACTAGCCCAAGTTAAGAAGTAATTTTTTGAAATATACAACTATTGCATTTCGACAATTGCATTAAGTACTTAAACTTGAGATAGAATGTCATAAGTAAACATTTGTGTTCAATATTCTCTTTTCTTGGTATTTGTAAGAATATTCGTTTCTAGGATCAAAGGAAAACAAATCTAAGAATATTCATTTGTAGAACTACAAGGAAAAAAATTCTTCTATTAGTATAGTGATTGCATTGGAGATAGCATGAAATGCAAATAAAAAATCAAGATCTGATATCAATGATTTGAACCCGAGTCGAATTAAAGAACAAAGACAAGTGATATTATTCTCAACTATACTTAACAAATCTACTCATATTGTTGTAAGATTACCGAATACTTATAATTACTAGAAATTATCTAACCTCTCTTATTGTAGCCTACAAGATACAATTATTTTCACTTATTCATATATAAAGTACATTAACTTTACATAAGATTTATAATTTTTCTTACTAACTTTTCTAAGTATATGTATGTATGTATGTATATATGAAATCGAAAAAATGTGACGAAATCCATCACAATGCACTGTTATATATCAATAGAATTAAAATACAGAAATTTTTTGAACATATTGAATATAATCCTATTACCGAACCCTTATTTTAAATATATATTGAAGATCCAGCTACTGAATATCGTTCCCTTCTTACAGATTCAGTATCTCTCAAGGGAAGGGAACATAATTGGCTTAAGGTTGGGCATGGTTCATTTAAAGATATACACATTGTCAGAAATGCAGAGGGAGCGATTCAAATCTCAGACGCAGGGTAGATAATTCAGCAAGCTTAGCAAAAAGGTTGAGTTCGAAATTTCTGCAAAAAAATCAATTATAACTGGGAATTGTGAGAGGCCGTGCCATTAGCTTTTCCTATTTCTTGGTTGGCATAAGCATCACCATACTCATCATCAATCAGGTCGGAATCTCTCACATAGTTCTTCCAGAGCCAATGTTGTTTCCAAACTTTCTCTGTCATTTCTCAATTGGCACATTCTTTGTCTCCAGTAGGAGAAACAACAGAAATGTGGACATGATTAAAACCCAGCCAGCGAAAAACAGGAAAATACCATATTTGAAATGGCAGAGCATTGAGAGGAATGCCTGTGCAATGACGAATGTGAAGAGAAGGTTGATGCACAGAGTCACACTTTGTCCAGCGGATCTGGTTTCCAGTGGAAATGTTTCGCTGGGAATGAGCCATCCGAGAGGCCCCCATGACCATGCAAAGGCTGAGACGAATGTGCATACCATAAGCACTATCACTGTTGCTACGCCACGGGATAACTCTTCATCATCCCTCATCCCTCTTGCCAACATAATTCCAATTACCACCTGCAATTCCAAACGAAATCATTACAATTTCTCATATAAAATTTGTTAAATGCAGTTACAATTCATAGCAGAAAAACCAATGGCTGTAGAAGATTTACCTGTGAAACAAACATCTGTACTCCTGCTTCGAGCAGAAGCACTCTTCGCCCAACTTTATCGACTGAATAGATTGAAACTACAGTGGACAAAACATTTACGGCTCCAGTAATAACTGAAGAATAGAGTGAGGCATCGTTTTTGAATCCCAAAGTCTGAAAGAGCACATGAGCATAAAACATAATGGCATTGATACCGGTAAACTGTTGAAAGAGTTGGAGACACATTGTTATGATTAGTTGAGGCCTGTTTCTGCGCTTCAGAAGATTTCTGAATGGATGTTTAACTGACGCAGCTATTCTACTGGCATCCACTAGTTCGTTGAATTCCGGGTCCACATTGTCGGTTCCTCTAATTTTTCTGAGTACAGCCTTACCCTCTTCCAGGAGTCCCCTCTCAATCAAGCTGTTGGGAGTTTCTACAATAAATATGGAACCTACGGTAAGAAGAAGGGCGGGAATTCCTGCTAGGCCCAGTGAAAGCCTCCATCCCCAAGGCCTGATTTTCTCTGTTCCGTAATTCACCAAGTTAGCTAAAAGAATGCCTATTGTGACATTCAACTGGAAAAGAATATTAAGACCCCCTCGTATTCTAGTGGGTGCTATCTCTGAGAGGAAAAGAGGAACCGCCTGCAACACGAAATAGAAATAGAAAGTAAGTGCAACTGAAATTCTAGTGGGTGCTATCTCTGAGAGGAAAAGAGGAACCGCCTGCAACACGAAATAGAAATAGAAAGTAAGTGCAACTGAAATCTGCAGAGATGTTAAAACAAAAATAGCAATTAAATTAAGAATCTCAACAACACTAAAATACGAAAAACAAACTTCACAGCTAAATTCCTTTCTAATTGTGTACTTTGAAAGACACAAATTTTCTGTCACGAACAGCAGAGTGTACCTGATTAGCAAATCCAACTCCACATCCGAGCATTATTCTGCCAATGATAAGCATGGCAAGAGCTTTTGTAAAGACTGAGACTTCGAATATAAAAGCCACATCAATAAAACCCACTATTTTAGGGAGTCGATCAACAAGTCAAAGGTCGATTACATAAGTCGACAAGATATCAATAAAGTCGCTGTTAAATAGAAAGATCAGAAAACAATTATGACCATATCTGTCGAAAAGATAAATCATACCTCTGTACAAAGTCGAGTGAAACGTCGACCATATGTCGAGTGTCCTAAAGACATCACAACAAGAAATGTCCCATCAAATACAAGTAACAATAAACTGTCATGTCAAGATAATATTTCAATAGATTTTTCGACCAACTGTCGAGACATATAGTAAAAGATTAATAATAGCCTTAATTACAAACTTCCATCTCATAAAAAAAAAACAAAAAAAAACTTGGAAATGCGATGTATCTTGAGCTGCTACGTTTTCCACAGCCGTCAACAGCTGCATCCACTTCTCTACTTGCCAAACTCCCTATCCTTCCAGTTCTTTTCTCCCCTGTTTGAAAACAAATTCCCCAATCTCCAAAACTAACTGCCTTTTGAGAGGAGAAGAGCATCAAGAATCCGCGTAAAATTGGATCTGCAACTGTATATCAACGTGGCTGCAGATTCCTTCCAAAGATATAACAATAAAGAAAAGTATAGGAGAGGGATCTTCGGGGCAAGTGTACGAGGGTTCATCTAATCACGAAA
>MU219479.1:59358-69907 GCA_018584345.1 Thuja plicata | reverse complement strand
TCTAGTTTAAAAGCATTTCTTTCATAGATTACAAGCACTCTCATTTCTAGATTAGAAGCATTTAATTTTCTTAGATTAATTGCATTTTTCTTCCATAGCTTAGTTGCAATTCATTCTTAGACTGGTTGCAATTCATTTTCATAGTTTAATCATTTCTCAATTCATAGATTAAGAGCATTTTCTCATAGACTAGTTGCATATTTCTCATAAATAATGGCATTTCTCATTTTCTTGCACTCTTAAATCCTCCATGTTAGCAATGGTCAGGTTGTTGGCTCTCGTTTTAAGGGTAAACTTCAACATCCACATCTAATTAGGAGGCAACAGGTCACTTCAATCGCATTTGCAGAGCAAACAATTCATGTTTGTCTTTGTGAATTCAGCGATTGTGTAAGGACTATGTTGTGTTTGTGTTGAATCCAGAGGTCCACATTCAGCATACAACACTAACAGGGTTCAACCTTTAACTAGGTCTCTGTACTTATTGCATTGTAAAGAACAACTTCTAACAGGGTTGCAAGATCTCTTAACATGGATAATTATACTGAAGTACAGTTCTTTGTGGGTGCTAATTCCCACTGGGGTTTTTACCTATTTGGTTTCCCTGTAACCAAAACTGTTGTGTTCTCTATTGTGTTATCTGAATGTGCATTTACTTTATGTTAATTGTATCAAAGCACAGAAAATAATAAAAGTAGCTGATAACTGATTCACCCCCCCTCTCAGTTATCCTTTGGGACTATTCTAACAAGTAATACATCCATGCCGAGAAATCCTGGGCATGGGGCTCTCCAAAGAGCCTGCATAGAAATATAATTCCTTCTTGGATACACTCTTTAAAATCCCCGTGGGGAATCTCCAGCTTCATCTTTTTATAGTCCCTTCTTGGGGACTTTATCCGGTGAGTGTTGAGATGTTGCCGGGAGAGAAGGGAAGCTTCTTCGAACTCCTTTAATGATGTGGACCAGGAGAGAACAATGACTCCCTTGAATTGAGGGATCCCCGACCCTAAATAAAAAGTAGTCGTGTCCAGATTGACGATAGTCGCTGGATAGTGTAGCGGCCGGGGATCGGCGAGAAAAACAACCTGAGTGGGGGCGTTGTAGAGCTTTTCCAGTTGAAGTATCAGCTCTGGTGCTTGCACTGAGTAGGGAAAACTTGCAGCTTTGATAATCCCGGAGGTAGCCATGTGTTTTTCCATATTATCTCTGGCGGTCCTCTATTGGTATATGGCTTGGACCAAGCCCTAAATTTTAGCACATAATCTGGGCTCTATGTCTGTTATTTCCTGCAACTTAGAGTCCACCTTGGACCCTACGAGAACACCCTCCCTCAGGTATTTGGAAGTTAGTGGCAATTTGGCCAGCATATTTTCGGCCTTTATTTTTGTAGCTGCCTGAGTGGAGGTAGTTGGTAGCTCTGGGCTATCAGGAGGAGCGATCACTTCAGACATTTTTGATCAATCAATCTGCAACTTGCAAGACCAGAGAACCGTCAATACATGATATGATGAAAGCAATATTTTACAGATTCTGGGGAATTCAGCACCATTTCACACCTGTCCAAAAATATTAGTATGCATCAAAAATCCTAGAATATTAAAGTTAACATGGATCAGATTCTGATCAATACTCGGGGGTTTCGAGGCATTGATTTAGGTGTCAAAATGGAATGAAGACCTAGGGGCTTCTCAACACCTGAAGTTTGGCAGAACTAGCCATTGTCAATGTGACTGGCAGAGAGCCGTACTTGGCTGGCATGGGTCAACATGTGGCCACGCGACAAGCGGCGTAATGACATTAATGGCGATAAGTGGGATGACACAGGGGAAGTAAATGCCAGATGGGATGGGATTTGAATGTTGTTCATGGGAAATTAATCTCGCCATTAAGGTGAAATTATAGAGGAGAGAGAAAGTTGCCATGGCTTAAACAGGCGAGGTGCCAAGTTCAATCCGTGGCGGATACCTCTCTGATGAGCTCGACAACTTGGTTTGGACGTGATGGAGCGTGACGAGCTCGACATGAACGGAAGGATAGACATGGGGAATACATCAAATATACAGAAGTTACAAAGGGCCAAAACATGGTGAGGGTCGAAGCACAACTAGCAGGCTGACCCAAAATGGACGTATATACGACTATAAACAAGAAGATACATAATGTACCAAATATACAAAAGTATTTAGACTATCATACAAAATATACAAAGTATACATGAAACAACAACTGCACAGAGGGTAGAGGACCCTCTAGCAGAGCCATCCCACCAACGGGAGGTGACAGAAAGCAAAACCAAAGACGGGAAACAAAGCAAAAAATAGAACCGCAACCAAGCAAAACGAAAGCAAGAAAACCAAAAAAAAATACCAGAAGGAAGAGAGTTGAAAGGCCTACCTGGAAACACGGAGGGTGCAAAAAGGTGAGCACGGGAGGCGCTCTGCAACAATTTAACCTTCGATTAACCACAAACAAGCACTGCAAATCACTGTTAATCAATCGCTAAGCACAGGGAGCAAAATGATGCTTAAATCAACTTAATCGCCTTTGAATCACTCTAATTTCTCTGAGTGTTTGATCGCGGTAAATGTGAAAGTGACTGGTAACTTCTATTTATACACTTAAGGTAAAAATGTGTTGCTTTCCCTCCACAAACTCTGGAACAAGCAAACCCCTGGACTCCGGGCCCGGGGATTCCACATAGTCATATCTTCCAACAAAAGAAGACATGATGGCAGAGAGTCCCGGAGTCCAGGATCTAGTTGGCTCAAAAGAGAAACTCTGGGACTGGGTCCTGGAGACAAAAGAAGACAAAAGGAAAAAATAAAAACAACCCTCGTGGGAGAAAAGCCCGGAGGGAAGCAAAGGAAACAAAAGAAACCAAGGAAAAAGCAAAACCAAAAAAGGGGGAACCAACATTTTGCCTAAAAAATGTAGGGACAGGTATGCAGGGCATAACACCATGGAGGAAAGTTGTTTTCACATCTATTTTCTCAACCTCTAAATGATAAGTAGCAAACAATAGAAAATAAAAATCTAATGAATGCCATTTTTTGCAATGGGAGAAAATATCTCGCCATAATCAACACCCTAAACTTGAGAGTAACCTTTTGTAACCAACCTTGATTTATAATTTTCAATACCTCCATCTAAATCAATCATTTTCTTAAACAACCTTTTGAAGCCAATATGTTTTTGTCATTCAGACAATGGTACAATATCCCACGTATCATTCTTTTTCAAAGTTGTCATTTCTTCATACATAACTATCTTCCACGATTTTGTATCATTCATACCTAATGCCTCTTCTATGGATCTAGGTTCATAAATGTTAGTATTCAAAGAAAAAATGTATCTCCAATCATTAGATGAATACCTTTCAGGTGGTTGTTTATGTCTTGTAGACCAAAGAACAAGCACAATAGCAAGAGATGCTAAAGGGTGCAAGTGAGGACAACAAATATATCTGCAATCCTAACATGGTTGAATTTAAATATAGAGGTAAAATGAAGAATGTGATAGTAAAAAATGAATATATTTTACTAGTTAAACCCAAGATATATAAGGACAAAGTAAAGAAAAAATATAGAACCCTTTATGTTATCTAGTTGAAAGAATAAAATAAAGTAGTGCTGAGATTTCTACTTTAGTAGTCTAAAAAGATGATCAAGAGTTGCCAATTTTTTTTTACCAATTTACCAAAACTAATCTATGTAAAAAAACCAAACAAGAAGAGTTTGCATCCCTTTATATTATTATCAAAACCCTAAAAATAAGAGTAGTTAGAGATGAGAAGGCTAAAAGTGAATTAAAATAACAATTTGAGAAGTTTAAAGGTTTTTATAAAGGGATAATATCTCTTTTTTCCAAGTTCAATATAGTGCATCTACCACCCACCAGTTTTCATCTTGAAACCCAAGGTTGATTATTTGAAAGAGGTAAAGGCAAAAGTTTACAAGCATAAGATAAATAGGTGGACAATTTTTTGAGTTATGTTGATGAAGTGATAAATCTAAGATGCAAACTTTATGAATAAGCTCATCACTTAGAGGGGGTAATATATAGTTTTTTCATAGATAATGGACAAAGAGAGTACATTGTATGAGAATAGCCTACTACTATTAAGAACAATTGCTAAGATGACCTAGAACAATTAGTAGTCGAGGGGACATAAATTCAAGATGAATAACTTTCTACAAAAAATGTATACCAGTTATTGCTTTTTGATGGACATAATAGATCATTCATAAACTTAAGTATAGTTTTGAGAATTTTTCAATAAATGTAATCAATTCAAATTGTATAGATGAAAGTTATTTTAAAATACTACTAAATTGTTATCGAGCAATCTCCACAAAAGAAACTAGAATCTAGTTAAATCAAGTTCCAGATTTTAGTGATATAAATATAAATAGATATATACAACTTAAAGTTTATTTCAAAATAATAGAAAAAAGTTGATAAAAATGAAATAACAACTAGATTTTTCTCAAGATTTAAAAAATTATCAATTTAAGTTGGGGTGGTTAGATGAGCTTGGCAATGCAATGTTGAAAAAATATCTAAAAGTATATACAAAATATTAGTAGAGATAGAAGTCAACCACAAACTAAGAAAATTTTGAATCTGAAAGTTTTTACACCAAAAGAAGCATTGTTATTTAAGACAATATAAAGTATTTTGTATTTTAGCATTCATTGATTCAATAGTCTTCCATTCATGCAAGAACTAGGAAGTTAGGTGTAAATAGGTTTTGCTCTATTTATAAAGTGGTTCCTATATTTTTAGGAAATATGTTGTGCTTTTTAAAAGATATAATTAAAATGGAAAACAATTGCACGGACCATAAACTATCGTTTAAACTAGGTATTTTTTTAAATCTTTCTTCTTCTATAAAAGGAGGCTCCTAGCATTGTAAAATTTCTCTCTTGCCAACTTTTTTTTTAGTTGTAACAAGTTAGTTTTTAGGGCTATAGTAACAAATAGAAGGAAAATTTTGAAGAAGAGGACTGTGTTTTTAGTGTAGAAGTTTTGTTAAAATATTTCATATTTCAAATCAATAAAAGATCTTATCATATCCAAAATTTGGCTTCTCGTGGATAGTGTTGTGTTCTAACTTATTCTTATATGTTTTACATTTTGAAGAAATTTGATGAAAATTGAATAATAAATTGTTGATTAAACTTGCTTAAAGTGTATTAAATTTGTGTGTACAGTACAATAATTTGATGTACATATTTCTAGTATTTGATAAAATCATTTAAAATGCGCATCTACTTTGTTAATGATTGAACAAAATTCGATCATAGTATTATAGGTTTAAATTAAACTATTAATGTTTTAGTACAAAGATCAAACATTAGTGAATTTGAGCATCTAAATTTACAATTATGTCTCTTGTTGACCTTAATCTCCTTTAACTCTTTTTTTATATAATAGGTAATAGTTTAGATTAGCAAAGACTTACTAAAATTAAATAACACATAGGCAACCTAAGTAGTTTAACATAGTCGTGATCCAACCTCCCAAGACTTTTCAATAACCAATCTTTTAGTTTTAACCTTTTTAGGAGAGATGGAGTGACTTTATTTATATTAAATTGTGTTAATTGAACCATCAACACTACTCTTAAGATGAATTTTCTAACCACTAACAAACCACATAGGCCAACTAAGTAGTCTAACATACTTGTGACCCAACTCTCAAGACCTTGTGGTTAGCCAACCTTTTAGTTAGTTATCTTTTAGGAGAGATGGAATGACTTTACCTATATTGATTTTTGACAATTGGAAAATCATCACTACCATCAACATGTATTGTCAAATTTAAGAATGGAAATAATACCATTTAAAGAGTTTTGAGGGTACATACCTTGAACAATAACTTGGAAATTAACTTTTTGAATCACTTGAGTGGAGGTGTCATTGTTTATCATCATTGATTCTTTCTCTAATAGCAACAATTGTTAAAATATAAAAGAGTGATGTTATTCAAAAGAAACAATAATACTTAAAAACATGGTACCTCAAAACTAAATAATCCTACTAAAAAGGAAAGACATGGCTGACAATTAAACCAAAAGCCCCTAGATCAACAAAATAACCATTGCTTTTGGAATTTATTCATCGAATATTTTATCAATAATCTAACCTAACAAAAGATTCAGCGAAAACAACATTTTATTTCTATTTTACAAAGTTATATGAAAACAAACTTCACAACATTTCATTTATAATTTAAAAAAATTATATGAAAACAAACTTCACATATATTCTCGGACCATTCATCATCCACAAGAAAAAAAAAAAAAGTTTATTTATTTCCAAGAGTGAGCAACATTATGCCAGAACGAGCTAATTTGGCAAGTCTATTTATTTCCAAGAGTGAGCAACATTATGCTAGAACGAGCCATTAATTGCTCAGGTGCCCTTGCTTGTTATTGAGGAAACTTCAGCTCTGCAAGGTGGGCATGAGGCATCTTTTTCATCTTCTTTACTATCAACATCAAATTTTCCATAAATATCTTGCTTGTAGAATTGGTTTGTTCTGTAGACAAGAAGACCAGCTATTGCACAGCCAGCCATGCTAAGTGCTGCCATTATCAAAAAGGTTGTGCAGAAGCATTTTCTCCCAACACACATTAGGTCATCTAAGGAATCATTCCTCCCCACATTTTCTGCTTTTGCACGTCTGTCATAGAGGTACCCTGCAACCCTAACGGAAAACAGGTAGGATCCCAGAGGACTAGAACTTTGCCCTGTATTGTACAGAATAGCAAAGTGGCGAAGCCCAAATAGTTCAGAAATGATGGAGAACAGGAGAGGCCACTGTGCACCGAAGCACATGCCAATGAGAATGGAGGCCACATAGATTGAGCCTGGAAGTCCAAAAGCAATTAGGAGATGACCCACACAGGCAATTGCCAGAACCAGGCTTAGCAGGAAAGGCCTAGGAATGGAGTACTTCTGCACAAGTATTTCTGAGATAGAGCCTGATCCAACTCTCCCTAAAAAGTTCCATATGCTAAGCAGGGAAGCAAAAGTGCTAATGCTTTCTTTTGGATATTGCAGGGATTTTCCAATTTGTCCCATGTTGTCTATTACAGCGATTGTAGAGCCCAGGCCACATGTTGTTGCCAAGAACAGGATCCAGAAGTCAATGCTCATCAGTGCTTGAAAAACTGTGTGATCTTGACCTCTCGCAGGCCATTTCTTTTGGGATTTGATATTCTCCTCCATGGGTGAGTCTTTTCTATTACAACCTGAAACACTTGTGAAATTTGAAATAAATTTTATTTACAGTAGGGATCTCGTCCTTTCTCCTCGACCCTAGCTGCTCTATATAAAACGCCAAGAATTTGAATAATGGTTACATTCAATTCAATGATAGCGCCATGTTGATCATATTACAATAATTCAAAGGAAAATACAAAGTGGGATGCATTTTTTTGGTGCCTTGAGACACTCGATTTATTAAAATTATTTGATTTAAACCCTTTTGCTGTACTAGATTCCCTTTTACAGGGCTTCAACTTCCTTTCCTAAAATTAATTCTATTTCTTTTTAAGTTTTCCCTCTTAAATTTCATCAGTTATCTCTTTTGAATTTGCAATGCTTAGAGCTCTTATCTTGGTTTTAGTATCATGTTCAATTGTTTTGAATTTATATTATAATGTTTGGGGGCTCTTATCTTGACTTTAATATCATGTTTGAACTTTTTATAAATTAATTAGAACTTGAATTTATCACCTTCTATTTACTACTGTTTTAGGAATTGATTAAGATTTATTTTTACCACCTTCCATTACTGCTGGGATATACCACAGAACTACCAATTTATTTTGTGAACAATCCTTTTATAATTTAGCTCATTTCTTGGCCACTATAATTGTAACTGTTCTTAACAATTATAAACGATTTTGGTTAATGTTCTCACTTCGTTCAAGAAAATTATAAATCAATACTCTATATTACTTTCTATCCATATACTCTGCCTTGTTGTATTCTCTATTCTAGATTCTATTCAATCAATAAATCTATAATAAAACTTATGAAATTTACCAGTTGAAGAGTCTAAGCCTTGGCTACTGGCTGCATAACTTGTCATCGCCTTGCCAAATTCATGTTTCTTGGATTTCTCTACATCTGACAATGTTGTTGCTTCATTGGACTGTATCTTTTGAAGCTGTGAGCGTATTACCACCAGCAGTGGCACAAAGATGGTTAGAATCGTTATGACAGCAAAGGATCGAATCACAGCAAGTGGAAGATGCAGCCTGTTTTCAAGTAGAATGAACACCATAAGGAAGCCCGCCAGCACCAGAGCCATGACAAGAAAAACATAGAAATTCTTAATCTCATTCTTCTCCTTTGGAGACTCCTCTATAGGCCTTATGAAAACCATGAAGGTAAGCACAACAGCAGTAGGGATAGTAGCAGCTAGAAGTATGAGAAAGCTGGGGTTGTCTCCATTGACAGCCAGGTATATCTGAGTGATGATTGCTCCACTCAGACCTACAAAACCCTTTAACAACCCAATAACCAGCCCCCTGCCCCTAGGGAAGTTCTTCACACAAGTCACAATCACAGCAGTGTTTATAAATGTCATGGAACTGCCCCCAATTAACTGATATAAGTACATTTGCCACTTGGCTGGCTTGGCTACTCTGCCTGTCATAGACAGCCAAATCATCATATAGCCACTAGTGTTCATGACTGAACCTATGCGTAGGACCACCCATGGACAAGACAGTTCATTAATCAGTCCTGCAATGATCCCTACGTTTAATCCCAAGTCCTTGAAAAAGGCAAGCATGTCTATGACTTCTTGGTCATAGCCAAGCTTTACTTTGATGGTCTGTGAATACATACCAAAAATGTAAGTTGAACCAGCAAATGACAGGATGAAAAAGGATGACACCGCCATCATCCATCGGTTTCTTAAGCCCCCAATGACAGCTCCTAGTGCACCTTCCATAACTAATGTTAAACTAAAGCAAAGTTTGGTTTTGGGTTTTTGATGCTCAATGAAACTAGGCTGCATAGATATTTTATTTTAATCTGGCAAGGTTCAGAATCTAAAAACACAAGCAACCAAATGATATTAGGATTGGTAACATGACAGGGGATTAAGCTTAATTCTATGAGAAATCATCCTTGCATTGCTAACAACGAAAGCTAAAGTATCTTTAGACTTTAACTAGCATGTAATAAATGGGATCAAGATAAACGAAGAGAGTATGAATGAAAAACTAGAATTTTGATGATCAATTTTTAGGAAAAATGTAGCAAAACACAAATGGGAAGAAAGTGTTGACTGTAATTAGACAATCAGTTGCATTAATCCATAAAACTCAAGGATAGTGGAATTTAACTGATAGGACATGTCTCATAATTTCATGTGGGGCCAAACCAAATAGGATGCTACATTTGTGAGGGAAATTCGAACATGTGATTGTAGTAACACTCTCAAATTTAATCGAATCCAAGGTGTAAAGCTATTCATCACAATCAGGAAGAAAACTATGTAAAACACAGAGTCTTATTCGGTTAAAGTCTTTATCAGACTTTTTGGAGGGGATGCACCCAATTCCAGCATTATTGCACAATATGTGGAAGTTTCCAAGATCTCATCTTTATGTCATTATGTTTAATTATTACATGTTTTACCAACTCCTCAAAGAAAATCCTCCACTGAAGAATGTCATGGCGGTTCACTCAACCTAATTATATCCAAATGTCTCAAGAAGTCAAGAAATTTCCAAGGATAACCCATTTATAATGCACAACAGTGAATGCCGAGTTTCCATTACCTCATTGGTTAGTGTGAGCTAAAGTCTGTTATCTGCTTTGACCCATCCAATTGCAAATATTATGCATGCTTTCCTCGTTCCATTTTCAGTGGAATTCAATAAAGTGATTGACCTCTCTAGTCTTTTCTTGCAAAAAAAAATAACAATGGTAAGCTGTGGGGGCCTCCATCATATCTCTCCTAATTTTAACAAGAATATCACTCTGCAAAAGTTGCATCTGCTACATTTTTTTGTCGGAAAAAGGGTGGAAAAAAATGCCCATTCAGATTTTCAAGAAAACACACATATCTGTCCAGTTTATAACAACGTCATGCATATATTTGATCTTGTAGTCATGCATATCTGTGAATCTACAGAGAATGCCTTCATAATATTACACATTTTTTTTTAATGAATTCGTATTCAGCATCTATTAATTTAAAGGGTAGGGCACAGGTCACTCAGGGAGTGCTCAGAAATAGCAATAAAAGCCACTAAGCAGAGCAATACAATGGAAAGCGGCCGGTTTGTTCTATACATCAGTGGTGGTAGTGGTCCATAATTTCTACACTTGATTGATATGATCATACATTTGCTTCTCTTTATTCTTTTCTTGCATGATTCTCTAGATATTTGGATTTTTGCCTTTGTTGTTAGATGCTTTAACACCACCCCCCCCCACCCCCCAAAAAAAATCATTCAATCATCTCTCTATCTCCTTCCTTCCTCTTTTTTTTTTTCCATTATTATTCTCTTTTTT
>MU219479.1:48404-59308 GCA_018584345.1 Thuja plicata | reverse complement strand
TTGTTGTTAGATGCTTTAACACCACCCCCCCCCACCCCCCAAAAAAAATCATTCAATCATCTCTCTATCTCCTTCCTTCCTCTTTTTTTTTTTCCATTATTATTCTCTTTTTTCAATGATGATTGTGTTTTTAAATATTTTTTATTTAAAAAATTGTGGAATCATTTTCTATTATTCCTTATATATCTAGATTCTTGAACTATTCCCTTTCTTTATGATAGATTATGATAGATTCTTAGATGCTTTTATCTAATAAAAATCTAGACTGAAAATATTTAAAAATATTGTTGAATAATTTAGAGATATAAATATTTATAGTTTATTACAAATCTTTTATGAACCCTCAAAAAAATTCCAATTTATTTTTTATTTTATAGACACATTAAATTTTTCATTGAATTGTCCTCTTTATCAATTTCAATTTTCTTCCATTAATCAAGTGAATTCATTATTCAATAATCTATCATTCGTTCCTATTATTCACTATATTATCATTATCATTGTTATATTTATATCATTATCCTATTTCTCCAATCATCTCATTAAATTATATATATATATATATATATATATATATATATATATATATATATATATATATGCATTTGTCGTTCTCCACTTTTTAAATAAAAAAAATTTTAAATAAAATTTCCTACCACTTACCATTTCCCATTAACCACTTCCCACTCACCACGTATCCCTCATTTACCAATATTTCTCATTATCCCACATTCACCTTGATATGGGATTTCTTCTTGAGGATATCTATTTAAAGGCCCTTCTTTTCATCTTTGAGCATCCGTTATTTGCATCTGTTATTTGTCATTGGTGTTGAGTTGAGTTTTATTGCATTTTCTTTTGTTTAGAATCAATCATCCTAGCATTTAGCTCTCTTGCATTTTAGTTCTCATTCAACAGCTTGCATTTCATGTCAAATCTTTGTTGGAATATCATGCATATATGTGCTGACATTGATGTTTTTGTCATTGATGTCAACACATTTCTACTATTTGAGATAGTGTTCCCGTGTTGTTCCTAAGACGTTCAATGAGATGATTAGTTTGGTATGATTACTGTGTTGAAGATCAGATGTAGCGAATGTACATATGGTTTCAAGGATGTATGTAGTTGACTTATGTCAATTTAGAGAGGTTAGCATTATGATTTGAGTGAGTTATGAATGTTTGATTAGAGAATAGTATTTCGGTTGTTTAGGAAGAGTTAGTGTAATAGTTTTTGGTTCGGTGTGGAATGATTATTCAATATTTCTAGTTGCTAACTTGGTGGTGTATTTAGGACCTGTATGTGTGTCCTCATCTTGTCTAGTTCATGATTTGAAGGATCACACACTATTTTTCTTGAGTGACAGAGGTTCCTATTGGTGTTCCTGATGAACAATGCAGAGTTGATGTTGAATTTTTAGACATAGTTATTTTGGTTGTTATTGTAGTGTTTCATGGTGCTTGTTGATGTTTCTAGATCGTGTTCTATTCATGTTTCTAGATCACATTGATTGGTGTGATCGTATTTGGTGATTTTCTTTAGGTGTGCTAGTGTTCTTCATTGTTCTTGGTTAACATGATGGTGTAACGTGTTGCGAACGTCGAGGCGTAATTTTTGGAGCTATAGCGTGTTTGAGGATGAAGATTTGGATTGTTGTTGTGTCTTAGCCAACATGCTTTGGATCACATTGAATATTGCATTGTATTTGATTAAATATTGGTAATAAGGTTTTTGGTTGACCTTGTTTATTCTTTCAAGGTTGATGAATTGTATAAAGAGATGTATCAATTTGTAATTGCGAAGGAAGGTTGATGAATTGTATAAAGAGATGTATCAATTTGTAATTGCGAAGGTGTGAGTGTGTGTGCATATGGGTATATGAGAGACTACAAAGAGGTATGAGTGGAATATGCAATTGAGGCAAAGATCTGATGTATTATGTACTTCATTGTAACCGTATAGGCATAATGAAGATGCTAACAATCAATTCATGAATTGTGGATTGTTGTCCACAATGGATTGTAATATGAGATTGTTGTAAGGCAGTGAACCTTCCTTTGGGTTGTAGCCCTTATTGTATTTAAGCAGTGAGCTCTAGGCAATGTGCCTGAATGCATGCACATCCCCCTTGTACCTTTAACCGGGTATAGTGCTTTTAATAGAGTACATCATCTTGTGGGTTTGATCCCCATCGTGGTTTTTCTCTTAACCGGGTTTCCACAGAAAAAATCTTTGTGTTATGTGATGGTTGATGTGTTGTGATCTTTGTGTTAATGTTCATCATTCAGATCTAAGATTTAAGGTTGAGAGTTTGTTAAGGTTTTGAGATTTCAGACACAACTGATTCACCCCCCTCTCAGTTGTGTGCATTGTATTGTTTCTATCAATTGGTATTAGAGCCAAGTTGATGAAGGGTACTCCCCTTTTTCAACCAAACACACACAACACCATAGAGAACTAAACATAAAATTGCAAGAATAGGACAATGGCAAGAACATAAACACTTACTTTCTATTATTTTCAATGAAATGATATTACAATATTCAGCGAAAATAACATGCTACAACCACATGGGCATTTTCATTACAATATTCTGCAAGACATAGCCACAATCTACACAATTGGAACTGAACCCTAAAATTCCCCTTCTTCCATATATAAGTAACACAATTAACTACCTTAGAATATTCTGGAAAGTGAAATTATCCCCTTTTTGGCGCCTAGCGGTTCAATTTCCCTTCTTAAGTGATTTTTCTCGCTATTCCTTTTGTATTGAAACTTGAGTTATGAAGGCCCAACTTCTGAAAACCATAACTTGTGAATCATTGAGTCGATTGGTTATTATGACCCCATTTTAGAAATGCCATGAAGTGCTCTACGCCCTAGGCTCATGTGGTGCTAGCTTATCAAAGTTTGACCTCTTTTTGGAACCTCTTAGGCCTTCAAAACTGAGTTCAAATTTTTTGTATCACGCTACCAAATAGAAAAAATAATATCTTCAAAACTGGGCTTGATCTTGCCATGAAACTTTACCGACAAGCTTATATATCTAGAATGAACCTCCAGGGAAGCAATTGAAACAATTTGTGCTCACATGAACAAGTTACTAAAAATTGTAAACTTGTCAAAAATAGTAACCCTGTCCAAAGATAACCCTTTTTGAAAACTAGGCAATATTTTTGGGTGATGCAAGATTACTCTTACACCCTGGATGCACCCGAGGTAATTTGAGAAGTGACCTTGTCACATCTCAGGTGTTCAGAGGAAAACCAAGGCAGTCAACCACATCCTTTGGTAGCGGCCATGATGAGTCTTTAACAAGTCGTCCCTTCCATTTGACCAAGTACTCTTCATATTTCCTGATTCTTGTGCTTCTACCCACACGACTATCCAAGATATCCTCTATCTTTTATGTAGTTGAAGTAGGTGTTGGAATATTTCACTGTGCTTCTGCTATTTCATCTTCCATGTTGCCTCCACAATACTCTGTCAAATCAAAATATCGTTATCAACCTATCATTATCAATTCAATAGTATTGTCCAAGGTCATCAATGCTATTGCATATCATCATTATCTCGGGAACATTGTCTAAGTTCATCAATGTCTCCTTATTCTTTATCAATCCTATGACATCATCAAAGTTCATTGATGCTATTTAATCATTTTCGAACATCATTATTTGAGTGCATTGTCAAATTTCATTAATGCCTCAGAGCTATCATAATCTTATCAATATTATCAAAATCAATTCAATTGTGCATCAATGCCTTCAATTTGACCAATAATCCACTAATTAATCCTCTTGGGATGAATGACCTAAGATTTATCCCTAGCCTTTATGAATAAATTATACTTATTCATTCTTTATCCTAAGTCTCCATAACTAATTAATTGGCTAATTTCTAGTTTATGGAATTTTAGGATTTCATAAATGCTAATTATCCTTTATTCGTAAATCCTAAAATTCCATAAACTAGAAATTAGCCAATTAATTAATTAATTGTGGAGATTTAGGATAAAGAATGAATAAGTATAATTTATTCATAAAGGTTAGGGATAAATCTTAGGTCATTCATCCCAAGAGGATAAATTAGTGGATTACTGGTCAAATTGAAGGCATTGATGTGCAATTGAATTGATTTTGATAATATTGATAGGATTATGATAGCTCTGAGGCATTAATGAACTTTGACAATGTGCTCAAATAATGATGTTTGAAAATGATTAAATTGCATCAATGAACTTTGATAATGCCATAGGATTGATAAAGAATAAGGAGACATTAATGAACTTAGACAATTTTCACGAGATAATGATGATCTGCAATATCATTGATGAACTTGGTCAAGTACTATTGAATTGATAATGATAGGTTGATAACGATAACATCGATGAACTTGGACAATGCTATCAAATGGGTGATAAAAGGATACGAAGCATTGATGAACTTGGACAATGCCCCTGGAATGATGACAAAATTGATTAGATTTGGAAAAGGGTTTTATTGATTTGAAAAGTGATTTAATTAGGCATCGATGATCTTGGACAATGCCCTAGGATGGTTGGAATGAGTCCAAAATAGTTTTGAAATGATTAGGAAGAGAATATGACAGATTTGAATTGATTTATGATGATTTCATATGGTTCAGGATCATTTAGGATTGAATAGGATCGATTTAGGATGATTTAGGATTGATCGGAATTGATTAGTAAATGATCAATTCGGCCAAGAGGATAGAAATATTAGTAAATAATTGAACAATTTTCAATATTCAATTATCGATGAAAGACACAATGTTGTCATATAATAAAGATCATATGCGCAACATAGAGGAATAATTAGATCGCAAAAAAATGTTTCAATTGTAATGCCAAAAATGCTAAAACATGTAGACTAGCAGGTTCGAACCATTTTTTAGCGTCTACAATAACTTCCAATCTTAAACTTTACCAAACACTTCTCATTGACCATGACCTTGTGGTCATCCTTCAACCAAGCAATCCGATAAGGATGTGAGTATCTTTCCCTCTTCAGATTTAACTTGGTGACCATTGCTTCTGATACCAAATTGTCAGTGCTTCCACTGTCAATAATCACATCACAACACTTATCCTCACACTTGCATCTAGTGCAAAAGAGGTTTTTCCTCTGATCTAATTCATTTTCTTGATTTAATAGGGTTCTCCTAACAATGAGGGTTTCTCCCCTCTCAACATCATATGAGTGCTCTCATTTAGATTCTTCATTTTCATGTGAAACTTGTGCTTGGCCTTCAGTCCTTCTATCTATCCTTGGCGTTGTGGACATTCATAGGCTCGATCCACTTCCTCACCACAATGGAAACAAGTTCCTCTAAAGCCACCTCTCCCAGATCCTTGTCTAGGTCTTCCTCATCCTCTTCCTCTTTTCTGTCCATTTTTTTGTTCACAAGAGCAATTAAAACTATCATTCCTTTAATTTTGGCTGGTACCCACATCTTCATTTTTCCTTTTGTCCTCATTTCGATTCCCAAAGGATCTTCCACCACTCCTTTCTCCTTGACTTCTCCCTCTTTGCTTCCCTTCAAACCTTTTTCTCAACTTCTCTTCCACCTTTAAAGAAATCTAGTATGCATCTTCAATATTGGTCATTCTGACTAGACTTAGCTCCTCTTGAATACTTGGCCTCAACCCATTAAGATAACAAGCAAATTTCTCCTTGTTTGCTTCTACATGGCCTTTTCTAATAATTATCTTGTAAAAATCCCCTGTATACTCTTTCACATACTTTCTCCCTTGTATTAACCCTTGGCGTTTCTTTAGCAGATCCAACTCATAGTCCATTAGAATGAACTGCTTCTTCAATTTTTCAACCATTTGATCCCACCTCATGATTTTTCCCTTTCCTCTCATATTTCTTTCTAGTTAGACCTCCTTTAACCAAATAGTGGCATGGCCGTTCAACTTGTCTTTGCAAACTTGACCCGATCTGGGTCCTCTATCTCCTCATACTCAAAATATTCCTCCATCTCATTTATCTAGTCGATGAGCTCTTATAGGTTCAGATTTCTAGACTATTAGGAGACCTCAACCCTGGGTATTTTTCCTATCTTCAAAATGGACCTTATTAGCCGCACTTTATTTTGATCCTTGACTTCTTTTTCTTCTCCTTCTCCTTTAGATGGATCTTCAACCTCTTCTTTCTCTTCACTTTCTTCCCTTCTTCCTGGGTTGAACCCTCTTCTCAACTATTCTTGTAGTGCATTGATATGTCTCTAAAGGGCTCTAAAACCCTCATCTACTAGATAATTTCTACCACCACACACACTACGCATCACTCTGGGAGGCATCTTGACCTCAAGCCCACAACCACAAGTCCTGGTGTGAATTGCCTCACAATCGGTGCTCTGTCAACACGCTCAGGAACAACAAGCTCTGATACCACATGATGAGGATGGAAATCAGGAGAAAAAAATAACACAATAAGAAAGAAACTTTCTATGATCACAATTAAGATTTTTATTACATCCACATTAAAATTAGAACTAAAACTACGCGCCCACAGGCTACAATACTTTCAAATTCTAGAGAGAAAACCCTTCTTCCAATACCTCCTCCCAAAAACTCCCTATCCACCATAAAGACGGGTCTTAAATAACCTATTTTCAGTTCTGGGGCCAAATTGAAATTTACATTTTGAAATGTCACGTTTGGTGCCAAAACAGAAGTTTCAAAACTCAAATTAGCATCAGGTTTGAAAATAGGTCAATTCTCGAAAAGTGGTCCAACTTCCAAGAGGCATAACTTTTGATCTGGGACTCTGATTGATGAACCTTTTACATCATCGGAAAGCTCTCTGAGTGCTCTATAGCCTTACGGATCACCTACAAATGTTCCCCAATTTTTAGGGCCGTACGGGGCTGTTTAGTGCCTCAAACTTGGCTCAGATTATTTTTCGGCAGGTTTTCAGAAACACAAAAATTGCAGTAACTTTCAGACAATGAATGATCCTGACCTGATTCTTTTTTCCAGAGTTTGTAATATTCTTTTAAAAAGATTCCTTGGCATTCATGTCCTCATATGGCTTTTTTGCCTCACTTTTGGTCTGCATATATTTAGACAAAAGTGGATGTTTAGTATGTAGTAGTGATCTTAAAAGTGTTGTGAATTTCTAAAGTCTAAGTCTAGATTTCCCCTTAGGTTAGGAGGCCTTTATCGGATTTTCCCAATTTCACTTCTCCTTTGCAAGCCGAGGGAATTTGTATCTAAAGTCATGCTTAATCAGGTAGGTTTAAGAACCCAAATCTGATAAAGGTCACATTTTGGAGATCTCTAACATTTATCTTTTGTGGTTCTGAAATATGTAGCTTGAATACTTCATTTTTCTCCAATGGCGGAAAATTGGGTTTGGGCTTCTCCACTGGCAGAAAATCACCAGCAGGGTGAGTTTTCTGTAAATGACTGTTTCATGATGTCTCAGTAGTCAGTTGAGTTTTAAAGTGGATGATTTGGGTTTAGAAAGACTATTGCATTTAGAATACATCTCTGTAGGTCGAAAGGAATGATTAAATGGACAGAAATCTAAGATGTAAGCTTGCTGGCAAAAAAGCGGATAAATGGCTTCTCCACTACTCCAACAGGCGGGTTTCGACATGCAGGGTACGTTTTCCACCAAACCAATAAAATGAATGATTTTCGAAGGGAAATCAATCTCATAAGTGACCCAAGGCATGAAGAAAGCTATTGAAATCGACAAATATCATTTTGGCATCTCAATAATCTAAAATTCCCTTTCGGAAGATTTTCAAACAGAGAGCACTCCAAAAGCATTTCTCCGCCCAAAGGAGAAGTGGAAAAGTAATTTTCCGCTACTTCAAGAAAGTTACCGTTACGGTTACTAAAGTGAAAAGACATTTCTCAATGACCCGTAAGAGCAAAGTAATTAATCCAAATAAAGTCATTTTACTTCATAATAGACTTTTCCATTAATGCTTGGGTCCTTTCATTCGTGTGGCGCGGGAAGTTGGCCATTAAACAGTAAGAATTCAAAAGTTATAAAATCAGTTGAAGATTGCAAACATGAGCTACCATCTGTTTGACAAATTGTTTGAATTTGAAGCCTCTGATATTGATTATTCTTTGCCCCTGCATTCCTGATTCCCGAATCAAATCATTCAAAGCATGACTTCCAGATTTATGGGATTCGAAGGAATGAATGGCATCACCTCCAACTAGCATAAGATCACAAACACATCTTTGAAGTTCTTCGATATGCAGAACTTTCAGAATAGATTGAAGGCTGATCAAATACACCCTATGACTGAGAAGTTGAAGGAAAGTGGGTTAGTCGAGGCCGCTGGTTTCCCGGTCGCAGTTCAAGCCCCTAAGCTAGTTAGAGAATGTATAACCTGATACAACCCAGATACCAAATAGATTCTTCTTCCCAATGACATGGTGCTACTCTCTATTGATCGAGAGTCCGTGTAGAACTCTCTCTGTATCCCAGAGCAAGCTGAGTACTCAGAGATGACATACAGTCGAGCCATGACTGAATACATAGCAAAGAAGTCAGTATGGAAGGAGATAATGAAGGCATGGTTCCAAGAACCTAGGAGCGTGAAGGGTAAGCTGCCTAAAAAATTGTACGGTACAAACCTGAAGCCAGAGATTGTGGACATTCTGATATTGCTTTACAAAATCAGAGGTGAGAGCGACACAATTTTGTCGAGCATCATTTCTTCCCGGTTCAGGTAATCTGTTCCCAACATCACTTTATTGATTGGGCCCTTATGGTAAGTGAGAACCTCTTGGATGCCCTAAATAGAGCTAAGCATCAGAATGAATTTTATATGTCTTCAGTCCTTTTATATATTCTGGCTGCAATCCAAACTTGGCCAGGACTCCCTAGATTAGAGGAATTTCCTGAAGATGTTAAGAGCTACGAATTTTTCCCCTCTTTGCAATTGCACAACAATTATGTTGAGTATCTCTGAGTTAATGATGTGTTTACAATGAGATTGTGCAGGGAGCTACAAGGTTTCCCAGAAAGGAGATTCTCTCCCGAGGTCATGGCTTTTATCAGCTAGTTTGGATGTTATTTCATTCAATTTGGGGATTTCTCATACATTCGTCTTGCAGGATTCGACAACTTCCCTTTGAAGCTGCCCAAATATCCTACTGATATGATCGTGCTGGGGGAGGTGATGGGACAAACGCTTCAAGTGAATTTGATCTGCGTTGATGCTAGGAAGAAAGGCTACGACTTCCCCATGACTATCGAAGCTTACAGTTGTGTGTCCTGGTCTGAGGCGAAGAATGTTCTAAAGACATTCCCAAAGAGGCTTTCATTAGAAACCTATGATGTTCTGAGGCCACAATATGATCCTGTTAATTATGCTCGTGACTACCTACAAATGAGCTGAGTTATCCATAATGTAGATGATATCGAAGAGTACTGGGCCAACTGCAGAGATGATTTGGAGAGTAGAGAGAGATTCTACGCCAGGTTAACTACTGAACAAATCAAAAAGTTCAAATTTAACATAGCAGTGGAGGGGCTAGAAGATGACGATGATAACATGTATGACAATACATATCTAGAGAAGATAAAGCTCACTGCTATCAATTCTGAGCCCATGCTAGATCAAGCCATTAGTGATTTACATACTCTAATGAGTGGCATATACAAGAGGACGTAGCAATGGGTTGAATGGACTGCAGGAAGAAGGAAGAGGTCAGAAATGAAGCCTCCTACTCAAAGGAGCCCAACAAAAGATACTTCAAACATTGCAACAACTTCTTCAGCGATACTCCCAGCTACGACCAAAGGTTCATCTCAACCAGCCGGGGGAGGCGATGAACCTCCTGAAAAAGAAGTTCAACCAAAGAAGACATGTGGACAAGGCCCACTTCCATATATTGGGTCGACATAAGAACCCACCAAAAATGTAGGACCTGAGCAATTAGCTAAACCAGTCACTATAGATACACCGGCCGACACTTCAACCCAAGAAACCCCAAGGTGAGAGTCCCCTATTGTATTAGAGGTGGGTGAAGATACCTCCAATGCTTGAGCTACAGAATTAGATGAGAGGGTTGAGAAGCAACAAGAGGCTACTCAAGTCATCAATTTGGTGTCTTCTTCCCTACCTCTGTAAATCCATTTGCTTCAAGACCAAAGTCTACTCCTCCAGTCATTAGGAAACTGTTTATAGAGGAGTTTGTCTCTGCCACCAAGGTCACTAGCGTCGAGTCATGGATAGAGAATGTAGGATTTGATGAATAAATCCACAGTTTCCAAGAAACCTGCATGCAAGAACCTGATACAGAAGAGAAGCAAGAAGAGAGAGAAAGAGAAGAACTCAGAAGTTGCTCAGAAAGTGAGAGCGAAAAATGTAATCTGAATTAATGAAAAAGAAACTACAAAGTTCAACCTATAAAGGTGAACAAAACCCTAAAACAGGGAAAAGCTAGGTTGCACATTAATAATTAATATAAATATTAATTATAATGCACCTAAGAGATAGCTTAAGTAAACTAGAGTAAAAGACAACTTAATTAATTAAATCAAAAATGATCTAATTAATAAGTGTGAATAGATAATTACTCTAACACCCCCCCTTAAGCGAAGCTCAGGAGGTAAGCTAACCTAGCACAACTATGAAAGCAGGAAAAGATGGGTCCCGGCAACAAGGCCTGATCAAGTACCCACTCACAACCAAATCTCTGTAAAGCGGAGAAATAGAGAAAACCACATGGGAAAAACCCTACTCCAAGAAGAGATAGAAAAAATTAGAAAAGAATGGCTCAAGAGACTCTCTCAAAACCATAAGTACAATCAAACCCCCCATGAGAGAGGGATGAGGCACCAAGGCCCCCCCAGAATGATGGAACCCCTGTAGGAATGATCGAACCAATGGAA
>MU219479.1:33410-48354 GCA_018584345.1 Thuja plicata | reverse complement strand
CACCAAGGCCCCCCCAGAATGATGGAACCCCTGTAGGAATGATCGAACCAATGGAACTCCAATGTGGAAGAAACAGAGGTACAGAGTAACAAGGGAACCCCTGAATGAGCGGTGAAACTGGAAGGCCGAGCTGGTGCTCAAAGGAGAATGAATGAGACTCCTGGAATGGAATTCCCAATGAAGGTGGGCCAATAGATGGGCTAAATCTATCAGCTGAGAGGAGATGAATGTCCTCGGATATGCCCTCAACAACTGGAGGGGAAAGCTCGATGCAGGGAGTGACCATAATAGGAACTGTTGAAGAAGAGTCATGTTGAACAAAGGCAGGCGCAACAGGAGGAGGAGGTGGAGAAGCCACAACACTGATCTCAGGAGCAACACATAAGTTTAGGTAACCTGACTTCTTCTCACTAGGCACTCGTGAAGTAGGAGAGATATCCTCCGACACAGGAGATGGTGAACCAAAATGGAAGAAGGAGTACATGTGGGTGGCATGATCAACTATCCCTATAGCAATAATGCGGCCAGTCACACGATCTCGGATGTGAACAGAATCTGCAATGAACTCAACTGTCTTCTCTGTCCCACTGTGAGTAATCTGATAAATGGAGAGAAGGTTTGATGACAAGGATGGAACACATAGGACATCATGGAATGCGCCACCATCGATGTTAATAGAACCCTGACCACATACGGGCATAACAGTATCATTCCCCATCAAGATGTGTGGGGTAGTAGAGGTCAAAAAATCTGAGAAGGAACTCCGAGAAGATGCCATATGATGAGAAGCACCGGAATCCAACAACCACCTAGAAGAGGGAGCTATAGCAGATGCACATAAGGCATGACCCTTTCCGTTTTCTGACCCATCTACCTGAGATGATGATGAAGAAGACCAGCGAGAAGAGGAAGATGGAATATCAATGTTTCTCTTATGAAGAAGAGTTGTCTAATCAGCAATCTGTTGGGCATATCCATCTACCTTCTTCTGAAAGCACTAAGACTCATCATGATTGAACTTATTGCAATAAGTACACTTGGGTTTGTCTGTCTTTGATTTCCCCTTGGGTGAAGGAGGTGGGCCAGAGGAATGCTGAGAAGGAGAATCCTTCCAAGAGTTTGTGGATGATGATACATGTTTCTATTTCAGTTTCCATGGAGATGGGTGAGCAACCAAGGCATGGCTCATAGAACCTGAAGCATCATTCAACTGTTGAATCTTTGACTACGCTCAAGTCAACCGATCATAGAAGGCCACAAATGAAGGCATATTGTGCCTAGGACCCAAGGCATCCATAGTGGAATAGAAAGTGGAGGAGAAAATCTGGAACTCTCCACAAAGCTTGGAGAGTATCAGAAAGATACACTCATCATCTGATTTGGTCTTCCCACATCCCTGTAAAAGTGATCGGAGAGCATTTAACTTCATCAAGAAGTCCTCAATGGTGGAAAAACTATCAGGAGACAAGGATGTCAACTCTGCATCAAGCTGAAGTGCCCGTAATGCATTCACTGTGCCAAATAGATCTGCAAACTTTCCCCAATAGGCGCGAGGAGTTGTAAACCCATCCAGGTGAAATAGGAGGCTGTCTGAAATGTGCAGTGCAATCAAACCCATGGCCTCATCCATTTTGTTTTTGTGCTGAAGGACCTCAAACGGACGTTGCATAACAGGTTGGTTCTCATCTAGACATGACCATAAGCCACATGACATGAGTAGCCTGGTCATGTGTGCTTTCCAGGTCTGACATTGAGAGAAGAAGAAGACGGAAATAGAAGGGTCATTTCTGAATTTAAATGACAGAAAGCAAAAGCACCCCCCACAATGTATAATTCTATCCCCCGTACAACAAAGAAACAATTACTGAAAGCACAAAAAATGAGAAGAAACCTGGACGCCAAATGCAGAGATGGAGGAAATGGAAGCCTCTACTTCAACGTCAAAAGGAAGAGATCAAATAGCCAAATCAGCAATCAAGACCATCACCATCACGTCCAGCTCGGAAACACCTTTCCGACGATATTTTGTTTTTTGAAAACAGACACCGTATGCCCAAGATATGGCCAAAAAACCAACGATGCCTCCGAAAAACAACTCTCTGGAAAAAACCAGAGACAGGAAAAAAATTGACGTTCAAATGCCTGTCACAGTGCCCGTGAAAAAATTTGACGCCCGTCGTGCCTGTTGCCTGAAAAAAAATTTTGGTCGCCGGAAAAATCAAATTTGGCCGAAAAAATTTGGAAAATTTGCCAGAAAATTGTTTTTCGGTCTGTGGCGTCACTACCGTACAGCAGCGTGACCGGTGGGCGGTAGGAGGCTGGCCGACGGCGGAGGTGGAGGCCGGAGCGGCTCCTGGGCGGTGCGTGGGCGACTCCCGAGTGGCTGCGCCGGTGGCGGCAGCTGCAGTGGCCGGTGAGTGGCACGCCGGCTGGGGCCAAGCATGGGTCGGGCCGGGGTGGCGCACTCTGGTTGCGCACCGGCAGTGCCAAAAACCTTGTGAAAAAGAAAGTTTTTTTAAATTATTTTCTTGAAACTTGTGTCATACGGCCTAGGAGGGAGAAATTTTTTCTCTGGGTCACTGTGACCAAAACCAGCGGACTTTATATGTATTTCGACTCTCCTGGGCCTTCTGAACGCAATTGTGGAGTCCATTTTGGCTCAAACAGCTCCAGAAAATAGTGCCTCCTCCAAAATGAAGAAAAACCCTAGAGAAGCTGTGGCTTTTGTCTGCAACTCACGGATTCAAAAAACCTTCAAACTAGGCAGCAACAGGGAAGCTCTGATACCATGTAAGATTTGATGAATAAATCCATAGTTGCTAAGAAACCTGCATGCAAGAACCTGATACAGAAGAGAAGCAGGAAGAGAGAGAAAGAGAAGAACTCAGAAGTTGCTCAAAAAGTGACAGCGAAAAATGTAATCTGAATTAATGAAAAAGAAACTACAAAGTTCAACCTATAAAGGTGAATGAAACCCTAAAACAGGGAAAAGCTAGGTTGCACATTAATAATTAATATTAATATTAATTATAATGCACCTAAGAGATAGCTTAAGTAAACTAGAGTAAAAGAAAACTTAATTAATTAAATCAAAAATGATCTAATTAATAAGTGTGAATAGATAATTACTCTAACAGAGAACACTCTAGAGCGCAAAAGAAAGAGGGTAGAAGAAGGAGCTCCCAACAAAGATACTTTAGCTCGAGCCTTGCAACCCGGCATCGTTGCAATAAAGGCTAAGAAATTAAAGATGCTATCCACATTGGGTCGAGATCCAGAAACTGGGCACTTCACTATGGAGGTAGCGAAACCCACGAAGGAGGGCAGGTTTGAAGATTTAACCCCTTCAGATTTTGAACTACACTCATTTGACATGGGTTTAGCTCGGCATGATACCAAGGTGGATTGGTGGAAATCCACTAATATAGTGATTGAAGAAGAGCTGGAGGAACTTAAAATGACAAAGGTACAACTTAAGGCCAAAGTCAGTGAACTAACTAATTTCATCCGGCAGTTGGTCACTCCAGTTGCTAGTATTCCCAGTGCTCAGACGACATTTGATCCCAATGCTGCGGAGAATCAAGCCATAATAGCCAAATTACAAGAAGATAGCCACTTCACGCAGATCGAAAAGGGATGGGTTGAGAGGCTCAAATCTGAAGGATTGGCAGTTGTCGAGCAATTGGGTAACGCTCTCTTAAGACTTGAAATAGAAAGGAACAATATTGAGAAGAATTTGCAGACTCTCGCATCTAAGAGAACGAAGTGTCAAGAATGCATAGTGACGCTCCATGTGACACTAAAGATGAAGACCAAGGAGGCATTGAAAGCCAAGATTCTGCAAAAAGGAGATGAACCTCTGATCGAGTGGCTTCAAAGTCTAGAGTTTAAAATTGAGATGATCATTCAGGCTGAGACAGGGTTACAACAAGTAGATGTTAAGATCAAGGAGGAATAGAGTAAAGACTTTAAGATTCTTCAAGGTCTGCACAAAAAATCACAAACGAGAGGACAAGGCAAATAAATGATTGGATTGGCTAATATGCATAAATCATTTTCTGATTATGTGCATAAGCTATCAGAGCAGTCTTCCACCCATTTGGAAAAGGTGCCAGAACTCCAGTAGTTGAGTGGATATATCTATAAATCCATGGAAGAATTGAAGGATTGGATGGATGCAATTAAGAGCCTAGCCAAAGAGCATTCCAGGTGGCTCATCCGATATACCAATGTCCATGTTAACAGGCACGAAGAGCTCATCTGATTTATTACAGCTGTCACCGCCTATAGGGCTAAATTAGGCAAAGGGAATGAAACTAAAACTTAAATAGATTCCCTCTTTGTACCAAATTTTGATGATAGTGTAATGGATAAACCTTTGTTTATCATTCCTACTTAAAAGAAGTTGAACCGTTTCGGTTACTCTTTTTGTAACGGTCAAGATTCAAACTCTATATGTACTATACTGAAAGTTAATGCTAGGGTCAGCTAAATTTTGGTGTGAAAGATAGCATTTTGCGGAGTCAATTGTGTGTCTGAATGTCATTGTTTTAACTGTTCCATTACATTACATTTATCTTTTTATTGAATTCAAATATTTCTTTGAAGTTAGATTTGCAATCTGTATTCGAACCAGAGTTCTGTATTATGATTTGATATAGTTAATTAGGGGGAAAATCTGTTGTTATCCTAAGTTTGGGAAACATTTCTGTGATATAGATCAATTCATTATCATTTCATCTTTAATCTTTAAGTCTTGCATCTGCATTTTCAGTAGTCGTTCATGCATTACCATTTTTGGGAGTTAATCTAATTGATAAAATCTCAGAATCGGCTAGATTTAGAGTTGAGTTTATCCTGCCTGAGCTATTTCCTGTCTAGGTTTAGCTTGGTTTACCTCTTCTGTTCTCGGGTCAAGAACATACCCCTGTTAGATTAGGAAAGATCAAAATTCACTGAAAATCATTCATATAAGGGAGATGTACCTTTAAATTCGGAGGGAAATTAGTTTACAATTACAATTTCCCAACTGTTGTATTCAATTGCTTCTTCATATTTGGGTATTTTAGAGTTATAACAAAGAAGAACAATCTGTTTACCAACATATTTTTGGCGACTTTGCTGGGGAGTCGAACAATCATTATACCAGAAGCATATCATGGAGAAAGATGGTGCTTCCCCATGAAAACATAATCCCTGTACTCCAACCAAATCTTGGATTCTAAGATGATCAAGAGGATCTCATCTCCTCATTGAACACTTTTGCCTGGAAGAACAAGAGAAATACAGAGCACTATAGAAACGCTAGTCAAGTGCTTGAACAAGAAGAAGCTAGAGCAAAAGCACTTGAAAGAGCCATTCGAAGGAGAGACATAAGAAGGGTACAACCGAGCGTGAAGCCAGGCTAGAAGGCTAGTTGGAACCCTGGAGCCCAAGAGGTTTCTCAGGAGTGGAAAGAAGGAAGGTGACATAGACCTAGTTTTTGAGAGACTTGCAAACCTTGATTTTGCTCTACTTGAAGTACCCCGTCGGAAGAACAAAATTATTAAGAGCAAAATTAGGCCTCCTTCACCTCCTAAACAATCATCTCTTTTTCCTACTACTTGTCAAGTATTAACGTTGCACGGAGTAGTTTCCCCTCATGTTGTCAGCTTAACACCCTATCTACCTCTGGTAGTTATGGCACTTCCTTGGGCCGCTACAGTTGGACCATTACAATTAGCAACATACAATCCTCTTCCTTCAGGTTCTAGAAAGAACTTTCCTAATTTTTTTTGAGATGGGAAAGTATCTACAAACCAGCACATTGCTTCCTTCTTTGCTTCAGTTAATATCCTAGCAGTATGAGAAGAGGATGTGGTCATCAGATTATTTGTTGAGGGTGCTACTGATTGGTTTCACCACTTACCTAATTCTTCTATCACAGATTGGGCCTCCATGAGAGCTGCCTTTGAAAGAAGGTTTAAAACTGTTGAAGACGAGCATGCCCTATTGACGCAATTAACTTCAATCAAGAAAGAACCTTCTATCAGTATGAGGGATTTTATAGCTAAATTCAATAAGCTTGTAAATCGTATCCCAGCAGTTAACAGGCCTACGACGAGAAATTTGAAAACATTCTTCATAAGTGCTATGTCGTCGAACATCAATTATGATCTAAGAAGGGTGAACCCTGCAGATTTGGATGCCACACAAAGAACTGTTGTAGAACTTGAAGACCATATGATCTCATCTGGGAAATGGAAAAGAGAGATACAATCTAGAGCCAATAGCAGTAATGCTACATCATCAGATGAGATGATTTAAAAATTGTCCAATGAATTCATTGCCTTCAAGAGGCAACTTCCCAGATTTACTAATCCCTACCAGTAAAACTTTCAGGAGCAGCCTGGGAGAAACAACAAGGGGAGGAATGCTGATGGAAATGCATTACAGTTGACAGCTCCACCACAGGGGCTAGCTCTAGAAGCTCCTCCTAAAAGAGGAAACATGTGTGCCTTTCACCTAACTATAGATCATGATGGAGAGAGCTGCCCCGATGGAGCTCATGCTTAGCAAATGCATCAGACAGACGAGTGGAATGCTAGAGTGTCTAGAGCTGAACCAGATTCATACTCGCATGGCGACTCTGAAAACTTATATTTAGAGTATGAATCAGATTCAGAACAAGAAGCAGCATGTTACGCTACCATAGACGGGACCTCTTATACAGTCTTGACCCGGAGTCAGAAAGATAAAAGCCCTGCTTCGACACCTCCACTTAAAAATAACAAGGCATCTACCTCCTATTCTAAGGAGGCCAACCAAGGAGTGCAAATTCTACAACCAGGTAAGGAGAAAAGATCTTTTGGCATTATTCAATTCTGTAGAGATTCCAGAATTCGGATTTCTCCTAAAGACTATCTTAAGTCTAATCCCATAGAACTGCAAAAGCTAGTAGATTACTGTAAGGGAATCTGGAGTTAAACCAAAATGTCATGACTACCATATAAAGTGAGTCTATATTTGCAGAACCAAATAAGAAAGGGGAACCTTCTGTTCTGGCTACTTTCCCAGGCCAAAATCCTGACTTGTTCTATGTGTCATTATATATCAATGGTTGCAAGTTAAGCAATTGAATAATAGACACCGGAGCCTCAGATAATGTAATTCCATCAACTGTAGCTAAAGCTTTAGGACTTACTCTCACCAAAGCCCATGGTAGGTGTTACTCTATGGATTCTAAGAAAGTACCTCTGGTCGGCCAGATTAAAGATGCTCAAGTGGCCCTGGCAGCACGCCATGAGAAAAAAATGTTGTTAACAATCCTTGTTGTTGATATACCCGCTAGTTATGGTTTACTGTTAAGCAGGAGTTTTTGCAGAGACCTTGGAGGGGAGATAAAGCTAGATTGGTCCCAAGCTTTAATCCCAGTGGGAAACAAAAAGATAAAACTGGTCCCAGAGGAGAAAGCTAAGTTCACAGTGCTGAAATACGATGATCCTAAAGCCCAAATACTGTATCAAGAGTTGGAATTTGGTAACTATATGTTGTTCACTAATGATCATGATGAGAAAATGGATCCTAGAGAAGAGGAAAAGTAGTTTTGTGCCAAAGAAATGCCACCATAGGTCTGGACTCTTGAACTTGATGGCAGTTGTGCATCGTCAGGATCTGGTGTAGGTGTGGTCTTAATATCACCAGATGGAGTATGTGAGCCCATGACTTATAAATTGGAGTTTGGGAACACTAAAAATACTGTCAAGTATGAAGCCCTCCTGTTAGGGATTATTGCTGCAAAAGAAAGGGGTGTGAAGATCTTGAGAGCTCGTGGTGATGCTGAGCTAATCATGCCTCAAGTCAAGAATCAATACTCTGTAAAAAATCACAAATTAAAAAACTACAGGAACAGAGTATGGGATGAAATAGAGGCACTTGATGCATTCTTTATTGAATCCATGCCAAGAGAATTGAACTCCAAGGTAGACTCCTTGGCAGTGTCAGCTTCGCTACTCCTCCCTCACCCAGAATTCAAAGATAAGAAGTACCAAGTGGAGATTGTATATCGATCATCTGTGCCCGATAATGTAGAAGATTAACAAGTGTTCGAAGATGACCAGAATTTCCTTCTCTTTCTGGAGAGCGGTGGTGACTTCCATAAAGATGTTCCTAACAGAACTAAAGGAGACTGTCAGGACAAGCAAAAGAAGTATAAGTCAGATGTCATCCAGTTGCAAGGTAATATCATTCCTCCCCATTTGGTCACTCTTGAGAAGATTTTCAATAGGCATGACACCTTTGTTAGGAAGAGAATCAAGAGAGGTCCTACCACTGGCAAATATGAGGGAATGAACATAGGAACTGAGAAGAATCCCAAGATGATCAACATTGGGAAATGTTGTACTGAAGAGGAGAGGAAAGAGGCCAGAAAACTCTTCCTAGAATACCAAGATGTTTTCTCCTGGAGTTATGAAGATTTGAAAAGTTTTATGAACGGGAAATTCAAACACCATATTCCCTTAAAACTTGAAGCAACTCCATTCAAATAGAAACAAAGGAATTACAACCCCAAAGTTGATGATGCCATATTTAGGGAGGTTGATAAAATGCTCAAACCAAGGATCATATACCCTATCCATCATTCTACCTGGGTAGCGAATATAGTGCCTGTAAGGAAGAAGAACGGAGAAATAAGAATCCGTGTTGACTTCAGAAATCTTAATCAATCTTCCTTGAAAGAAAATTACGCTCTTCCCAACATGGATCATCTCTTGCAAATTGTGGCCGAAGCCAAAATGTTGTCTATGTTAGATGGCTTCTTAGGATATAACCAGATTGAAATCGAGAAAGTAGACCAGCATAAAACGGCCTTCACTACTCCATGGGGCACCTTTGCATATCATCGAATGCCATTCGGGTTAATCAACGCCAGAGCCACCTTTCAGAGAGGTATGGACCTATCCTTCAGTGGTATGAAGAACAAAATCATTGGTATGTATCTGGATGATCTTACTGTATTCTCTAAGAAAAGAGTAGATCACATAAATAATTTAAGAAGAGTATTGCAAAGGTGTAGAGAAGATGGAATTCCATTGAATCCCAAGAATTCAATCTTCTACGTGACTAAAGGGAAGTTATTAGGTCACATTGTTTCCCAAGAAGGCATAAGGATCGACCTAGAAAGGGTAAGAGCAATCCAACAATTGAGTTTACCTGTGAACAAAATTGGAGTGAAATAATTTTTCGGCCATGTAAACTTTATCAGGAGGTTCGTTCCATATTTTTCTAAGATTACCAAATGCATAGTGGACATGATGAATTGAAATGTGAGTTTCAAGTGGAATGACCCAGATTATAAGAAATATTTCATAATCTATTGTTATTCTTCTGAACATACTCTATCAGCCATCCTAATGCAAGAGAACAAGGAGGGAATTCAAGCTCCCATTTCTTTTATGAGAACACCTCTAAAAAATCATGAACTGAGATACTCTCAGATTGAAAAGCATAATTTCCCAGTTGTAAAAGCTTTAAAGAATTTCAGGTTCTACATTTTACACTCTCACTCTCTGGTATACGTGCCTGATGTTGCAGTAAAAAGCATATTGACTCAACAGGACGTAGGATGTAACAACAGAGGAGCATGGGTGGCTAAAACCCAAGAATATGACATAGAGATCAAGCCAACCAAGTTGGTGAGAGGGAATTCACTATGCAAGGCGATGGTGGAAAACCAAGCAGACAAAGATCCAAAAGCTACACATTTGGTTTTGGCGGTAAGTATGCAAGACCCTTGGTTTGAAAATATTGTGTATTTCTTGACATATGGTGAATTCCCTGAGGGGTTAACTTCGAAGAAAAGAAGAGATCTGAAAATAAAAGCTTCTAAATATGTAATTTGGGAGGACGGACTATATAAGAGATTTATAGATGTAACTTTCCTCCGGTGTGTCGACAGACAACAGCAAGAGAAGCTATTAAAAGTGTTTCATGATGAAGCCTGTGGGGGACACTTCTCCTCATCAGTCACTGCATTCAAGATTTTGAGACAGTGTTATTACTGGCCGGGAATGTTTAGAGATGCTTACCATTGGGTAGCAAGATGTGAAAAATGCAATATGTTTACTAGAAAGCCTCAGTTGGCAGCACTACCCTTAAGACCAGTGGTAATTGAGGGTCCTTTTCAGCAGTGGGGCCTTTATTTTATTGGTCATATAAATCCCATGTCTAGCGCAGGTCATACCTACATAATCACTACAACTGACGACTTCACGAAATGGGTGGAGGCGAAAGCAACCAAGAGAACTACTTCGAAGGTGGTATGTGAGTTTATCAAAGAAAACATTTTGGTAAGATTTGGTGTGCCTTTTAAGTTAGTTATGGATAATGCCGCATACTTTTCCTCTCAAGAAATTACCGAATTTTTCTTTGAGTATGGCGTCATGATCAGTCATTCATCTGATTACTTCCCTCAAGGGAACGGTCAAGCTGAGTCTAGCAATAAAAATTTGGTAAACATCATGAAAAAGCTCATGGCAGATAACCAGAGAACCTGGCATAAGAAAATCTATGAAGCCCTCTGGGCAGATAGAGTGACTCCCAAAAGAGTCATTGGTGTATCTCCTTTTGAACTAGTTTACGGGTAGAATCCAATCTTCCACTACCATTGGAGTTAGCAACTTGCAAACTGAGAACAACAGTAGAGGATGGCATGTACGAAGATGGTTTAGAAAAAAAGATTTTGTACATGAACAAACTGGAAGAAGAAACGGAAAAATGGTTGATCACATCACCTAGCACAAAATGCGTGTGAAGAACTTCTTGACAAAAATAGCAGACCCCAGAAATTTATGGAGTGATACATGGTGTTGTTATGTGACAAGCGTAGGGCGCCCAAAGGCATGCACGGAAAATTTGAAACATTGTGGAAATGACCTTTTAAGATCCATCAAACGTTTGAGAAGAATTCTTTTAAACTAACATATGTAGATAGTGAGATACTGCCCCTGATGTATAATGGTCAGGATTTGAAGCTCTACCGGATCTGAATTTAAAACAGGTAACCCCTGTATTGTACAATAGTTACGTTTAGTTCCTGTTTTTGCTTTCCTAGTTAGGCTTCCTTTTTGCTTCCCTTTCCGTGTCTTGCTTTAGTTTTGTTGTGAGACACCTTTAATTGAGCTTTGCGAAACCAGAGATTTGAGTTCCTTGCTTGGACATGAGAATGTCCAAGTCCCCAGACAGAGCCAGATGTTGCCCCACTTTTGGTCTGCATATCTTTAGACAAAAGTGGATGTTTAGTATGTAGTAGTGATCTTAAAATTGTTGTGAATTTCTGAAGTATAAGTCTAGATTTCCCCTTAGGTTAGGAGGCCTTTATTAGATTTTCCCAATTTCACTTCTCCTTTGCAAGCCGGGGGAATTTGTATCTGAAGTCATGCTTAATCGGGTAGGTTTAAGATCCCAAATCTGATAAAGGTCAATTTTTGGAGATCTCTAACATTTATCTTTTGTGGTTCTGAAATCTGTAGCTTGAATACTTCATTTTTCTCCAATGGAAAAAAATTGGGTTCGGGCTTCTCCACTGGCAGAAAATCACCAGCAAGGTGAATTTTCCGCAGATGACTACTTCATGATGTCTCAGTAGTCAGTACAATTTTTAAGTGGATGATTTGGGTTTAGAAAGAATATTGCATTTAGAATATATCTCTGCAGGCCGAAAGGAATGATTAAATGGAGATAAATCTAAGATGTAAGCTTGTTGGCAGAAAAGTGGAAAATGGCTTCTCCACAACTCCAACAGGCGGGTTTCGACCTACGGGGTACGTTTTCTGCCAAACCATTAAAATGAAGGATTTTTGAAGGGAAAACAATCTCATAAGTGACCCAAGGCATGAAGAAAGCTATTGAAATCGACAAATATCATTTTGGCATCTCAATAGGCTAAAATTCCCTTTCGGCGGATTTTCAAACAAAGAGCACTCCAAAAGCATTTCTTCGCCCAAAGGAGAAGTGGAAACGTAATTTTCCACTACTTCAGGAAAGTTACCATTAGAGTTACTAAAGTGAAAAGATATTTCTCAACGGCCCGTAAGAGCAAAGTAATTAATCCAAATAAAGTTGTTTTACTTCATAATGAACTTTTCCATTAATGCTTGGGTCCTTTCATTCGCGTGGCACAGGAAGTCGGCCGTTAAACGGTAAGAATTCAAAAGTTATAAAATCTGTTCAAGATTGCAAACAGGAGCTACCATCTATTTGACAAATTGTTTGAATTCAAAGCCTCTGATATTGATTATTCTTTGCCCCTGCATTCCTGAGAGATATTCCTAATTCCTGAATCAAATCATTCACAGCATGGCTTCCAGATTTATGGGATTCGACGGAATGAATGGCATCACCTCTGACTGGCATAAGATCACAGACACATCTTTGAAGTTCTTCGATATGCAGAACTTTCAGAATAGATTGAAGGCTGATCAAATACACCCTATGACTAAGAATTTGAAGGAAAGTGGGTTAGTCAAGGCCGTTGGTTTCCCGGTCGCAGTTCAAGCCCCTGAGCTAGTTAGAGAATGTATAGCCCGATACAACCCAGATACCAAACAGATTCTCCTGCCCAACGACACGGTGTTACTCTCTATTGATCGAGAGTCCGTTTAGAACTCTCTCTGTATCCCAGAGCAAGCTCAGTACTCGAAGATGACATATAATCGAGCCGTGACTGAATACATAGCAAAGAAGTCAGTATGTAATAAGGAGATAATGAAGGTATGGTTCCAAGAACCTAGGAGCGCGAAGGGCATGCTGCCCAAAACATTGTATAGTACAAACCTGAAGCTAGAGATAGTGGACATTCTGATATTGCTTCACAGAATCAGAGGTGAGGGCAACGCACTTAATTTTTTCAAGCATCATTTCTTCCTAGTTTAGGTAATCTGTTCCCAACATCACTTTATTGATTGGGCCCTTATGGTAAGTGAGAACCTCTCGAATGCCCTAAATAGAGCTAAGCGTCAGAATAAATTTTATATTTCTTTAATCCTTTTATATATTCTGGCTACAATCCAAATTTGGCCAGGACTCCCTAGATTAGAGGAATTTCCTGAAAATGTTAAGAGCTACAAATTTTTCCCCTCTTTGCAATAGCACAATAGTTATGCTGAGTATATCCGAGTTAATGATGCGTTTACAATGAGATTATGTAGGGAGCTACAAGGTTGCCTAGAAAGGAGATTCTCTCCCAAGGCCATGGCTTTTATCAGCCAGTTTGGATGTTATTTCATTCAATTTGGAGATTTCTAATACATTCGTCTTGTAGGATTTGATGACTTCCCTTTGAAGCTGCCCAAATATCCTACTGATATGATCGTGCTGGCGGAAGTGATGAGACAAGCACTTCAAGTGAATTTGATCTGCGCTGATGCCAAGAAGAAAGGCTATGACTTCCCCATGACTATCGGAGCTTATAGTTGTGTGTCCCGGTCTGAAGCGAAGAATGTTCTAAAGACATTGTCAAAGAGGTTTTCATTAGAAACCTATGATGTTCTGAGGCCACAATACGATCCTGTTAATTATGCTCGTGACTACCTGCAAATGAGCCAAGCTATCCATCATGTACATGATATCGACGACTACTAGGCCAACTGCAGAGATGATTTGGAGAGTAGAGAGATTCTACGCTAGGTTAACTATTGAGCAAATCAAAAATTTCAAAGTTAACATAGCAATGGAGGGGCTAGAAGATGACAGTGATCACATGTATGACAATACGTATCTGGAGAAGATAAAGCTCACTCCTATCAGTTTCAAGCCCATGCTAGATCAAGCCATCGATGATTTGTAGACTCTAATGAGTGGCATTTACAAGAGGACGGAGCAGTGGTTTGAATGGACTGCAGGAAGAAGGAAGAGGTCAGAAATGAAGCCTTCTACTCAAAGGACCTCGAAAAAAGATACTTCAAACATTGCAACAACTTCTTCAGCGATACTCCCAGCTACAACCAAAGGTTCATCTCAGCCAGCCGAGGGAGGCGATGAACCTCCTGAAAAAGAAGTTCAACTAAAGAAGACATGTGGAGAAGGCCCGCTTCCAGGTATTGGGTCGACAGAAGAACCCACCAAAAATGTAGGACCTAAGCAATTAGCTAAAGTAGTCACTATAGATACACCGGCCGACACTTCAACCCAAGAAACCCCAAGGTGAGAGTCCCTTTTTGTAGTAGAGGTGGATGAAGATACCTCCAATACCTCAGCTACAAAATCAGACGAGATGGTTGAGAAGCAATAAGAGCCTACTCAAGTCATCAAATTGGTGTCTTCTTCCCCTACCTCTGTAAATCCATTTGCTTCAAGACCAAAGTCTACTCCTCCATTCATTAGGAAACTATTTATAGAGGAGTTGGTCTCTGCCACCAAGGTCACCAATGCCGAGTCATGGATAGAGAACACTCTGGAGCGCAAAAGAAAGAGGGTAGAAGAAGGAGCTCCCAACAAAGATACTTTAGCTCGAGCCTTGCAACCTGGCGCTTCTGCAATAAAGGCTAAGAAAGTAAAGACCCTGTCCACATTAGGTCAGGATCCAGAAACTGGGCACTTCACTACGGAGGTGGCGAAACCCACGAAGGAAGGCAGGTTTGAAGATTTAACCCCTTCAGATTTCGAACTACACTCATTTGACATGGGTTTAGCTCGGCATGATACCAAGGTGGATTGGTGGAAATCTACTAATGTAGTGATTGAAGAAGAGCTGGAGGAACTTAAAATGGCAAAGGTACAACTTAAGGCCGAAGTCAGTGAACTGAGTAATTTCATCCGGTAGTTGGTCACTCCAGTTGCTAGTGTATGCAATGAAAATACCTGCAACTGCACAGCAAGTCAAAACATGCAAACACAAGATATACTAATAAATCAAAGCATGTAAAGAACTTGAAATACAACTACATTTTCACTACAACCTCCGATG